>VZSV01000030.1:5751265-5767214 GCA_013398735.1 Nothocercus julius
CTGGGGATGGAGGTGAGGCTCACTGGCCTGTAGTTGCCTGGGTCCTCCCTCTTGCCATTTTTGCAGACTGGCGTGACATTGGCTTTCTTCCAGTCCTCCGGCACCTCCCCCGTTCTCCAGGACCTTTCAAAGATGATGGAGAGCAGCTTAGCTATGACATCCGCCAGCTCCCGCAGCACTCTGGGGTGCATCCCATCAGGGCCCATGGATTTGTGGGTATCGAGTTTCCCTAAGTGCTCTCTGACCCAGTCCTCCTCAACCTAGGGCAACTCTTCCTCTCTCCAGGCATCTTCTCTTGTTTGTAGGGTCTGGGATTCCAGAGGGCTGCCCTTGGCAAATACCGAAGCAAAGCAGGCATTCAGCAACTCTGCTTTTTCTGTGTTTTTTGTAACCAGGGCACCCACCCCATTCACCAGCGGACCCACATTTTCCCTATTCTTCCTCTTGCCATTGGAAAACCTCTTGTTATCTTGTTGATTCAGCCTCTTACTCTTCCATGGGAGATACAGAAAATTAAGTGTCACCCAAGTCCCTTGCATGTGGAATAGAGGGAAGAAGGTCCATGAGATTTAGAAAATCCAAGTATCTCCTACAATGTGCTGTAAAGTTCCCATTGTACTTGGTATTAAACAGGCTTTTTTTTCCCAGTTACTGTCCACCCACTGCACAACAAGCTGTGACCCAGCTCTTTCCTTTACTGCAGGAAAACAAGCTTATATATTTACTTGTTTGTTTGCTTTATAATATTAGTTTGTAAAGCGCTTTATCAGGAAAGCACAGATTTATGTAGGGATGAGTACGGCTAACAGTGCTTTGGCCTTTCTATTTGCTGTATTCCAGTCACAAGATGCATGGGATTATCTCTGAGCCCTCTTAGCAGCATAAGTATGAAAACTGGAAAAAGTGTGACGATAAACGAAATATTCCCATGAGCAGAGAGCAGATGGAATGGTTCTGCATCAAAAAATAGCTCAAATATTGACAATATTACAATAAGACACCAAATACAGAAAAACAGAAGCCCTGGAGCCAGTGGCACCAGCTTCAGCAAGCAGCAACAAGGGCTGACCAGAGCCGAGCTTCTGCGCGCGGTTGCTCTCAGCCAGTCCCAGCCCAACCCCGCCAGCCTCCAGGGCATCCCCGGGAGCACAGGACAGCTTTGCTTTGAGCAGCCGCGTCAGCAGTGGGGCTCCTTCCACATGAACCCACAGCACCAGCTCTGCTGAACCCTCATCCACTGGTTTTCCTCTCTTCTGCAAACTCCCAGAAATGGCAAAAGTCCCAGTGGGAGCTGCAGAGACGAGAGGATCTGTCCTATCTGCAGCGTAGATTTTTCATGGCTCATAACCTTAGATTTTTTTTTGGCAGCCGTCCTTTCCTTTGCACCAGTGCAGTCAGCAGCTGTCTTTTCTCCTTGAACTTGAACAAATTTGATGTTTTTCTGCAGTTTCAGTTACTTCAGTAAGCAATTTGTTGTTCGGGTTTTGAGATCTCTAGTATTTATACCAGCTGTTTTCCTTTTCTAGCTGTTTGCACACATCTGATGGAATGATTTCATTAGAGCAACTTCAGGCTCATTGTACTCGATGCCCCAGTTTCTCTTACAGTTCATTTAGAAGCAGTTCATTTTCTTCCTTCAAGTTTCAGAGATTGAAATTGAGCTGCATCAACGTGCTGGTAATTTCTGGTTGTTTCTTACCCATCTTTTCACTTACAGACATTCTACTTTTTTGAGGCAAACAAAACAACTATTATGCCCCTTCTTTCTACACATTGCTTGATTCAGAAAATCCAATCTAAGCACCAGCTCATAGAGCTTTTAATTTACAAACGCATGTATTCAGTGAGTTGTTTGGGCTCTGTTTCATATAAAGAAAGTATGTAAATAGATAAAACTTGTAGGGTTGGGGAACCTGATGGAGAAAAACCGCATCTTTGACAGTGCTATAAAGACAGAAAGAAGCATAGGAGCTCTTTGCTTACAGTGAGGGGACAGTAAGGAAAAAGATCCTTGAACCTGGACTGAACAGGCTTACTTTTACCGGTGCTTTCAATGCTGGAGCTTTTTGTGAAAAACAGCTAACAAAAATTACACTGGGAAAGATGTAAAAGGTATGATGAGGTTGCAAAAAGCATGGGTAGTTCGTTGAAAAGTTCAGTAATAACACCACATGGCTGGAATGGAAAATGCCCTAAAAATGTATGATTATTCCCTGAGCCAAACAGCTGAAATTTCAATACACTAGAAGCGGACTATTGCTTTATCAAGCATGACAGCAGGCAAAGCTAGCTGTAGGGTAATGCATAAATATGAACAAAGACCAGTATTTAAAGCCATCCTTCTGAATCACCTCAAAATCCATCCACCAGTAAGAACAGTTATTTATGTCTAATCATATATCCGAACCTTTCTTGTCTGTCAGTAGTTAAGTTAGAAATAATTGCAGTATACGTTCTTTTTCTATAAAAAATCAGAAGTATGAGAAAACAGGTCTTTTTTTCCCTAGTCAGTTTCGTGTTTTCTACGGCTCCCTTCTGTGTTGTTCTCACTCTCCAAGTATATGAGGGATTTGTATTAATTTGAAAGAAGAAACAAGTGGCCTCGAAATATCTTATTTTAAATTACTTGTGCACTTGGGCTTCTGATCCATGCTGCAATCTGCTGCAATAAGCTTTGTGAGACACTTAGGGATTTTATTGAAAAGGATAATCAAGAGAGCTTACTCCTAGGGCATCAAGGGTTAATCTAGTGTAATTTTGCAGGGTTAATTAAAAATGGAACAACACAGTGATCATATCAGAGCGCTGATTAAGAACAAAATGATAAAACAAGGGGTTGAAAACACAGCATCATCAAATGAATGCAGCAGGTAATCAAACAGGAGTATGAGGTTGGAAATATAAGGAATTGCTTTGTGTTAGCCTGGTGTTAAGCTCTCCTGAGAGTAAGAGACAAAATTTAAGGAAAAGCCAGTTTCCTTTCTGCCCAAGGCTCCAGGCTGGAGTCTAATCAGAACACGGAATTATTTAACCAGTGGAGAACCATTCTGGTCTGGGCCCACGCAAAGATTGCCTGGAGGATATCATAACCCTGTCCTCTTTCATTTTAAGGAAAAATAATTTAGAGAGTTCTCAGTGATTCCTCTTTATTGCCTCCCCTTTCTACTTGGCTGCTGTTACTAGTTATGGGCTAACTGTTCTCTCCGTATGCTGCAAAAGTCAGAAACTTCTC
The DNA here is from genome assembly GCA_013398735.1 of Nothocercus julius. Taxonomy (NCBI): domain Eukaryota; kingdom Metazoa; phylum Chordata; class Aves; order Tinamiformes; family Tinamidae; genus Nothocercus; species Nothocercus julius. The sequence goes on from VZSV01000030.1 coordinate 5,754,498, forward strand.
AAAACTGAAAAGGGTCTCCTTCACAGAATCACAGAATGATTGAGGCTGGAAGGGACCTCTAGACATCATCTAGGCCAACCCCTCTGCTCAAGCAGCATCACCTAGAGCTTGGGGCACAGGTGTGTGGACTTCCATGAAGTTCAGAAGAAATGATATAGAAACTAGTCCTCTGCTCCCAAAGCAGCTGATCCTTCCCCTCCCCAAGCACTTGGTTACACCAGCAAAGTGCAGGGCATGGCTCCTGCAACTCGCTTCCTGCTGGGACAGTCTATTCCAGCATAAAAACAAATATATGCTGTACTCCAATTTGGTAGCTTTGGAAGAGGAAAACTTACTCAAGAATGAAGTCACTTTTCTTTTAAAAATGTCCATCGATCAGCATAACTAAATTACTCCGACATAGTTGTTCCAGTGTAAAATGTCCCCCAGATCATTCATGGTGGTCAGCTTGCTTCCTACCAGCAGGTCCCTCATGTGGGTTTCACAGCATGTGAGACAGTCGTCTCTACCCACTGCTGCTAATTGGCCCACCAAAGGAAAAGTTCTCAGGCTTCAAAATAGTTTTGAATAAGGTATTATTATGTTTTTATTTAAATTTCCTTTAGAATTCAAGATGTTTTATTTCTCAGGAGAAGCCTCAGCCTCCGCTGGCTTGGTTGCTGCCTTTATCCTAGCAACTTCAGGGGAACACACTGTGTAAAATTAAATGCAATGCCACTTCCCACATGTTTTCTTCTCAGGACAGACTAGTGTAAGGAAAAAAAAAAAAAAAAGTGAGCTTTTATCCATGAGGATTAAGTTCAGCCTTCACTAGTGAATTTTTAAGACCCAGATTTTTAAAGATACTTAAATAATTGAAGATCCTGACAGATGACTTGCAGGATTTGCAGTACTGCCTTTAGGGTTATTTTTAAATTTTTTAGTTTCTGACTAACTATCAGTGTCTTTAGAAATCTGATATGATACCTGATTAATGGATGCTTTATCCAGGTAAAAAACTATCCTATGCATTTCCTAGAGTTTTAAAAAGTCTGAGATTAATCCCACCGTGCAAAATGTTCACCTAGGTTTCTGAAGATCAAAGCTGTCCAGTCAAGGTGGCTCCAAGCTTGATTTGGTGCAGTCATCCCCAGCCATAGATGAATGGTGAAAATTTGGGAACAACATTTCTGCAGCGGCCATTCATTGAAATGGCTTCAAATTCAGGGGAAAAAAAAAAAATTATTTGGCTGCAGTTGGCAAATGGAGGTGTAAAAAGCCTGACTTGGCTTCATGAGCGGTCGGTGATAATGTATTCCCTGTTTTAATGCAAGGAAGCTCTATGTGGTCTCCTTACCACACAGAACTGAAAAAAAATGGCCAAATGATTTATTGCAGCTGAAATAATTTTTATTGTTTAATGGCTGGGAGGTAAGCCTGCTGAGGATAAATACATCATATCTGGCAGAACAGGCAGGGTTGTGCCACAACTGGCCAGCTCCAGAGGGAGGGATGGACAACGATGTCCCTGCCAAAAAGTTCAATGTGATACCTGAAATATATACGGACAGACTAACATGTCGTATTGAATTTGACATATTGTTAATGAATTAAAAAAAAAAAAAAAAAAAAAAAATTCATTAAGATTTTTCCACAGGGGTTCTAACCTGAGCCATAGCGGGGATTTTAAAATCCTGAGACAAGATGCAGAAGTTTTGCCTTTGGACGAGGCCCAGTGAATGCAGGGGCAAGATAAATGCACACTTCTTCCATCTTCATCTTCCTTAGGACTCTGCAGAACGTTTAGGCTTAGCTCTCCCACAGGGATACATTGGCGCAATTTCACTCGTCACGGTTGAGATAGGGTAATTTAGAAAGGCCTTGGGCACTCTAAATCATGTCAGTTTTGACAGAGACAGAGAGCATACTCCAGACCACTGTCCCCTCTGAACTATCACATCCCCTCTGTTTCCCAGGCCCCACATAACTGTTCTCCTCAGCTTTGATTTAAAACCAGACTTGTTATACATCTTCTCATCCATCAGCACAGCAGTTCTGACTTGGACCTTCTATAAAATCCATGGAAATATGAACACTATTCTTTTGATGAAGCCTTTCAGGAGTTAAACCCTTGGTGGCACCTGGTACTCCAACTCTGTGCTTCTAAACACCCTCATGTCCAAGGCTCCCAATGTGCCTGAACCAAAGAATTAAAAGAAATGAGTCTTCTTCTGTCAGAAGATTGTTAGCGACACCCAGGCAAACAGCTCAGAGAGCCCACATGGAGGGACTTCCAAGTCCAGCCATGAGAAGTCACCTGCGGTGAGAGGACTCACATTCTCTTTTAAGTAAAGATCTGTGGAGATATTCACTATCTCACCCAAAATATTAGCTTATTTTCCTTCTTCTTATATTATTATTCTTTTAACTTACTACAGCCTTAGTCCCAGGAGGACTTTGGAATTTTCAGGCTTTTGATGCTGTGCCTCCTAACATCCTCACAGACAAGCACAGGAAGTGTGGGCTAGATGAGTAGGCAGTGAGGTGGCTCAAGACCTGGCTGAATGGCAGAGCTCGGAGGTTGTGATCAACGGTGCAGAGTCCAGCTGGAGGCCAGTACCTTGCAGTGTCCCCCAGGGGTCAATTCTGGGCCCAGTCTTGTTCAGCTTATCAGTGACTCTGATGAAGGCACAGAAGGAAAGAGCAGGATCCTGCACCTAGGGTGGACTGGTCTCCTGCCCTAGTACAGGCTGGGGGCTGACCTGCTGGAGAGCAGCTCTGCAGAGAAGGACCTTGGTGTTGTGGTGGACAAGTTGACCATGAGCCACCAATGTGTCCTTGTGGCCAGGAGGGCCAGTGGCATCCTGGGATGCATTAGGAAGAGCATTGCCAGCAGGTCAAGGGAATTGATGATCCCCCTCTACTCCAGATGAGGCCTCACCAGGCTCTGGGCAAAACCAACCCAAAGAATCCACCTGGATGGGAGTAGGTGGCCATGAAGGGAGAGTGACTCTGAGAGCATCTGTGGGACAAGAAGAGCTGTAAGGAGAAAAACTTTAACACAGAATGTGAGCGGTGGCTCCATGCCCACGTGGCTGGACCAAACAACTGGGTTTGGCCTGTGTGCCAGTGCGAACAAATTCGAGGCTCTCTGCAGAGTGGCACCTTGGGAGCCTGCGCACAGCCAACAGGAACATATTCCCAGGACACCTCTTCAGCCCTGCTCCAAGCCCTGGAGCGTGTTCAAGCTGCTGGAGGAGGCAGGGCGCCGCATCCCACCTTCTCGCAAATCCCTGGGCCTTCCCCAGGTGTCTTTGCAGATTTGGGTGTTTCTGTTTTAATGGTCCTCCGAAGTAATTAATACAGAGGGCTGTGTCCTGGTTCTGCAGAGCCCATTAATCACTTTTGCTGAGACAGAGCAACTATTTGTACAGAGTTTTCAGGGATTATTGCCCCAGCTCCAGGATTCATCACATTGCATTACAAATGGTATTTTAGTGAGCTTCTCAGTTCCCAGTGGCCCATAACCTGTCTGAGGCAAAGTCAAATATTCTTGAGCAGCAGAAGTTTCCCAAAAAAGGGCTTAACTCTTCCAGATAGCTTTATTATATAAATAGGGCTTAGATATGAAATATAAATGTAATTAATTCCTTAAGAGTTGCATATGCTAATGGCATAGAAATTAATCTTTAGCGGTGGCAGAAATAACATTGTGATCATTTCATAGAGATTCTTTTAAGTAAAGAGTGGTGAAGATATTCACTATCCCAACAAAAACATCAGCTTATTTTCCTTCTTCTTATATTATTATTATTTTAACTTACTAAGATTGATGGGAAACCAATATTTCTTTTTTGGAAATGTTTTAATAGGGATTCATTAATTAGTAACTCAAAGAAAGGGCACAGCAGTCACAAGCTAGTCTAGCTACAAACATTTTACTGTACTGAGCAGGAAAATGAGCCAGAATTTTTGTCTTTCAGATCTGCCTTCCTAATCATAATTTGGCAGAATGAAGACCTGAGATTGAGCTTTACAAAGTCATTTAGTTTGCCTGAATATCCCAGTGTGAGTCAGATGCCTTAATACCTTTGGGAAGCTGACCCTAGATAACAACAAAAAAGTCATTTCTCAGCTATAACTGAGAAACTCTCTTGCAATAACTAGATAAATCTCATGTGAACCTATCAAGAGATACTGAACATAACATAAACTCTTCCCATCAAAAATTTACCAAGACAGTCACAAAGCTGTGACTGTCATATGTTATATATAAAGCATCTACCTTCATATGCATATCATAGAATCATAGATTCTGTGATTCTATATAATCCAGTGCCTTCCCCAAGCACTTGATCTCCACCCCATACATCCCAGTTCTCCTCAGTTCACAGTCCATACATCTCCCGGTGCCTTGTGCCCTGTGCACCTCCAGCTCAAACTAAATGTCACAGGCTGTCCTGTGGCTCTCCAAGAGGAGAAACATTGTTGGGGAAGGAGGAGTGAGAGGCGAGGGAAGGCGAGGGAAGGCGAGGGAAGGCGAGGGAAGGCGAGGGAAGGGAAGGGAAGGCGAGGGAAGGGAAGGGAAGGGAAGGGAAGGCAAGGCAAGGCAAGGCAAGGCAAGGCAAGGCAAGGCAAGGCAAGGCAAGGCAAGGCAAGGCAAGGCAAGGCAAGGGTCATTGGGATTTGGCTTTGGTGGAGAGCTTCCTCTGAGGTGCTGGTGCCAGGTTACAGCCAGAGGTAAGTGGTATTCATGGCACTCTCAAATAAGCCAAGCAAGTGACAACCCCAGGCAGGTGAGGAGGATGCCTAGAGAAATGTGCCAAGAAGTAGAACACGTTGTTTTGGCCCAACGAACTGTAAAAATGCCGAGAAATCCTTCAGCAAAAAACAAAGTGAAAGCAGGGCCCTGCTGGTGTCCATCAGGAGAACGGTACCACGTTTGGTCATGATAGAGGCAAGTTTGTGCCTAACCAGAGGGCTGCTGAGAAAGCCTGAATCAAATGAGGAATGGAGTTTGGAAAAGCACATATGAAAGTTTGATTATTAAAAAGTTTGATGATGTATTTTGAGCAATCCTACCACCTGCAGTTTGAGTCAGCTAGCTACTTCAGAGGCTTTTCAAAGGCACAAGTGAACAGATGGTGTGTTTTTGACACCATCAGAGAGTGGGCAGTGAATATTAGTAAACTGGCAAGTATCCACTAAAAGTGATTCCAAAGCAGATAATTAAATAAGTTATAAATAACAGACACACACAATTCTGAACAGTTGAAAAAGAAGGAATGAGGGGAAAGAACTTTTTAAGATGAATTATATATTCTCACTTCTTACCTTTTCCTAGCCTGTTATATGCAGAGACCAATTAGAAATCTAATAAATTAAACATCTCCCATATATTCCCCATAGTTGAAGCTAATTATCTGCTATTTTGATGTGGTCAAGCATACATAGTAACACTGTTTTAGCTCACATTAACATTATATAAATACAGAAAAAAAAAATGAATTCAAGTTCCCCAGATGTCACAAAGAGCCACATGCAAAGAAATCCACTGGCTGGCCCAGAGCAGTGAATTGTATGAATGTCATATTGCTTTTACTTATCTTAAGCTCAGAAGCCTGGCTAGGCTTGCCTGGTTCCAGGATCATCCTGGTCACCAATGATAGTTTGGATTATTTTTTTGTGTGCAAACCCAGCACTGACTGGAAAGGTCCTGTCCTTGAGCTTCTTCTCACAAGAATCTTCTTGCCCATGCTCCACCTTGGAGAACACTCAGCAGAAAGCAGAGCCCTCCTGGCTCTCTGAAGTGGGCCTAAATAATATATGTAATATATAATAAATCTGCTATCTTGCCAGGTGCTGCCGCTTGGGATGCAAAAAACACTTCAACCTGAAAACACCATAGAAATCTCTGCAGTCATGAGTGGCATGTTTTTTCTACTACAAGGACTATCAGGTAAGTAGCACATTCAAAACAAACAAGATTTTTTTTTTTTTTTTTAACGGAATATATTCAAATTGTGCAACTCCACCACAAAAAAATTATAGATGTTAAAAATTGACATGGTCTCAAGGAGAGGCTGGACAAATTAGCTAAACAGAAAATCACTGAGTACTATAAAATAAAACATTGTTTCTGGATCAGGAACTCTCTAGCAAATTGTCAGAAGCTTGGAAAGTAATCTGGGGAAGAAGCAAAAAAATTTTTTTTTTTTTTTTATCCCATTCCTGAGGAACAGCTTTTGGCCACTACGGGGGGTACGATGCTTGGCTAGGCAGATTTTTTGGACCGCCCCAGCACAACTGTCCCAGTTCTTGTATACTTAGGAGCTGGCAGAGAGGTCAGAGGCAGAAAGAAGGAGCTATGAATGCTATGAAACCTCATTCATTTTTTTTGTGACAACCCACTCATCTAAAGGGGTGACAGTGCATGGGTGAAAAGCTTCCTCATTCTGAATGAGGAACTAGCCTTACATTTCAAATCAGCACCATCTTTGGTCCCAATGGAACGAACATGGCAAAAAGATGGTCCTGCATCAGCTAGAAGTCAAGACTGCAACAAAAAGCTTTGAAATCCCCTATTGAGTTCCTACAAGGAGATTAGGCTTAAAAAAAAAAGAAAAAAAAAAAAAAACAAAAACATGCATTGGGTCATGATTTTCACAGCCACAGGAGCCTATGTCTGTCCCGGGCTATTGCTGAGAGGATCCTCAGGAGCAGCTGACTACATGGATTCACACTATGAGTAGCAGCACAAATAAGGTTGCTCCTGGACGTGGCATGTGCGTGCCCGGCAGCGAGCCACGGGCAACATCAGGCTAGCGCTACGGGTGGGTTTGGCTGCAAACCTGCCAGCAGGGCAAAGCGTGCAATATTGAACAACCTATATCGAAGCGGAATGTTTTGGCATAAGATAAGTTCCACTCTGCGGGAACTCTGCGAGTATAAACGCACTATCATCTGCAACAGGGTTTTGCTCTGCATTAGTCAATACAGCTCCTTGTTCTAAACATGCAGAAACTGAGTCAGAAAGGGCAACAAAATGTTCTTCTTAATGGGATTAGAAAGATTTTTTTTTCTATTTGTTTATGGCTTATTACTCCGTTCCTTATTCTCCTTGACAGCTAAGCCATTTCTGCACCACCTTTCACAGGTCGCCAGTCCTTTCCTCAAGTCAACACCCAGAGACATTCTTATTTCATTTTTTTTCCTCCCTCTCTCTCTTCTTTGGTTTCCTTTAAATCCCAGTGACTAATCTACTGCCTTTCCTTCTTCCCAGCTCTTGGCTCTGGGCTTTCTAACTGGATCCTTGTTAACAGCTTTGTTGCTTCCCTGTATCCATACACAAAGTGCAGCTGTGTTCTCCCAGGCCGAGCAGCAGCAGAAGAAATCGGAAGATAAAGTCCCCCCTGAGAGAGCCCAGCCTGTCTCTTCTCTAACAAGCTGAAGCAGCTTTTTCAAAATGACTGCCCCTGTGGGCAGGCAGCTGAGCTCGCCGAGATGAATTTGGGGCTCAGAGCACACGGACATAATCATTACCAAAATACATCACAAACCCATCTCCACGGCATTAGTCTATTCCTAAATCACGAGGTGTGCTCTCTCTTGCGCTCCTGACTCTCTTGGCACTAAAACTCTGCTTTTTGTCATTCTCTCACCGTACAACACCATCTTTTCCCCTAAAATTGTAAATTACACCTGCTGGAGTTCTTACTTGTTCATTCCCTATATCTATGGTTGTTCCCGATGTGAGATATTACTCCCACATTAAGATATGAAATATACAGTCATTTGCTGTGAAACTTTTAAAGATGAAAATGAAAGATGCAATATAACTATATATAATGGTATGTTCTTCATCTTGCATCTGACAAGACATTCAAGAAACTACAGGAACATATTAAAGCTGATGGAGAAGTCACTCACATTGCACCAGGGTAGCAGAAGACAAATGACCAGGACTTTTCTGGATATCCTATGTCCCTTTCATCACCAGAAAGCACTTATTCTTCAGGTCATACCATATTCATATTTAATTTAATGATTCATAAACATCCCAGGTTCCAGAAGCTCCTAATTAACTCATCTATTTACTGTTGTTAACAGATGCTCAGAGAGTGATTTATCATACAATACCAATCTCATCAACATATGAATCCAGCCAACTGAATTGGCAGACTGTCTTGGTGAATATCTTCTGCTGCTGGTAGATGAGGCTCTTTATCTTAAAATCAGTATTAATACCCTGCACGCTGTGGCTCAGGTATTACTGCTTTCTACCCCCATTACTTTGCACATGCTGCATATATTGTTGCCTACACCACTGTTATTTACCTCATTAAAAAAAAGAAGTGAGGTACTGCCTAGGATTCAGGGTATATATCTATCCTGTCTGAGAAAATAGGAAATCGATAACCCAAAGAACTTCTCGCACAAGCTCCTTTTAATTTGCCTCTGGTTTTCTGTAGTTCTGAAAACAATATCGGTCCCTCAGACAGGCTACAACAAAATGACCTTAAACTTTATTAGAGAAGTCACACTGGGGACCTTGTCTATAACAGCAATATGGCCAAATTGCTAGACCATTTGTTAGACTGATAAATAAACGAACAAGACTTTGACATCGTAGCTTTGGGCGAAACATTGAGCCCAAGTCTTTATAACGGCAGAGTTAAATCCAAGAGGCACTACTGGGTGCAGCAGGGGTTTAAACAACACCAAGGAGGATTCAGAGAAATCTGCAATCTTAAATTCTGTGCAGGGCTGCTAAACCTCCACTCCTTGACTGCCAGGTGTACATATAGCATACATATAGTAGCGCATCAGGTAACAGACACAGGCCAGAGGGCGTCTGCATGGGCAGCTCACGGGCAGCCTTGCAAAAGCCCGGGATGGTCACAGGCCAGTCCTGGCCCCTTCACAGATTTCCTCTAATTCACTCCTTTCATTCTGCTCTGTCTCATTAGCAACACCTTGATTCAGTTTGCATGGACAAAAATACTAAGGGCACATGGATAGATACTGTTTTAAACTCTTGAGGTCAGAGTCATGTTGAGTTGTTGTTTCTGCAGTAGTTATGTTCATTTTTTTTTGTCTTTTTTTTTTTTAATGCATTTTAGTTTTCTGTTGTACCTGCAATGAAAACGGCTGCTGTAAATACCATGGGTTTGTTTCCTGCTCAACCGTTAAAAAACAACAACAAAAAAAAAAACGAAACAACCCCCCCACACACTTATTCTTAAGTTACTGTCTTACTATACTCTTTACTCAGAATGAGATTCTGAAGATGAACCATCTGTGAAAAAGCCTTCTCCAAGCTCCCTGTATAGCAGCATTTCCCAAGACTATAGGTAGGTTTGGGGAGAAAAGGAAATATGAGCAACACTTACAGGAACGGGAAGCAAAAGTACATTAACATTACATTATTCCCAAATAAATGAGAAAAGGAATTGGACAGCTTGGGAAAGGTGATATGTGTTAAACCACCAGGCTGTATTTAAGAATTTCTAGGAGTTATTAAATTTCTCTTCTGGATCCACTGTGTGTTAGCAATCAGGAGAGAAACAAGAGATGTGCATGACTGCTTTGGTTCTTTAATTAAAGCTTTCAGCTAGAGTAGAGTATCCTTCTTTGCTGCTCCAGTCTCTAGTGGTCACATCCCAAGCTCTAGTTTCTCATACAGAAAAGTAAAAGGTCTGGTGCACTCCTAATAGCTTTGTTGGGATGAACAGTTTTGATCTGGGTCTACAACAGCAGCGTTCTGTGCTATAAGCACCATATGTACTTGAAGGAAGCCTCTAGAGTTTTTCCTCTTAAGACTGGTTTAACATTCATTATTCAAGCTGTTTTTTCAAAGTGTGTGAAACAATTGCCCTTACAATTTGAAAAAACAAAAGTAAAAAAAAAGGCATCGTTGTAACTGCGTGTGCTCCCAGCATGCACATACTGTAGATACTTAAGGATCTGTTCAGATAATGTACACGCAAGAAACATTTTGCAAAATGTATGATTCATATATTTAAGGATTACTTAAAAACATGGCTTAACCTCATTTAGGTGAAAAAAAAAAAAAAGTATTGTTTTTAGGAATTGCATTTTGGCTTAGGAATTGCATGTAGGAATTGCAGGGCTACGAGGATGATCAGGGGTCTGGAACATCTGCCCTATGAGGAAAGGCTGCGAGAGCTGGGCCTGTTCAGCCTGGAGAAGAGAAGGCTGAGAGGAGACCTGAGCAGTGTCTAGAAGCACCTCAAGCGAGGCAGTGAGGAGGATGGGGCCGGCCTCTTCTCAGTGGTGGCCACTGATAGGACTAGAGGAAACGGCCACAAACTGAAACACGAAAAGTTCCACAGGAACTTAAGGAAAAATTTCTTGACAGTGAGGGTGACAGAGCCCTGGCACAGGTTGCCCAGAGAGGTTGTGGAGTCTCCTTCTCTGGAGATCTTCCAAACCCGCTTGGCCGCAGTCCTGAGCCACATGCTGTAGGTGACCCTGCGTGTGCAGGGGGGTTGGACTAGATGATCTCTAGAGGTCCCTTCCAACCTTAGCATTCTATGATTCTATGATTTTGCTTATGCAGACATGCACTGAGTGCCATTAAAATTGATAAGCTATGATTGTGAGCAGTGTAACAGCATGCCTATGCCCTGATACTTACGTACTACATTATGTACTCCTGTATTACTCCTGTATTATGTCGTCTCAAGTACTCACTTCTGTCTCCTGAAGTTACCAAGTGTTCAAAGTACACAAAATACCAACTACAGAAAATCAGAGCCTTGGAGTATTTTTTGCAGCTCCTTCCTCCATTCCAATTCCATTCTGCCTTAACAGTCAAGGACATGCAGCTCTCATTGCTTGCCCTGTGGAGCTGTGCCCTACTGTGACAGCACTAGAGGTCAGACAGTGCTTTGATTCAGTGTGTTTAATTCTCCCTAATTAAACACTGGAGTGCTAGTGCAGGAGTTATCATGAAGAAGAAAAGAACAACACACATGTCCGAGGAAGGATTAAAGGAGGCCTCCTCCTTGGAGATGCTCGAGTTACAAATGCAGGTGGAACAGGCACAGGCAGCTGGGGGACAGTCTGCACAGCCCCTGCAGCTTTCCACAGACAGCACCAAAAATAACTATCATTAAGCTCTCCTAATTAACGCCAAGCTGACTGAACTTGAGTAAGTGCTTTTCTAATATTTTAGGATCTTAATTGCCAGGCTTCATGAAGGAAGAAAGTGAGGTACGGCAAGACATTGAGTTGAGGAGGGATGTTGTGACAACGCATTTCAGCAGCACCACAACAATCACACATCCTAGACCATCTCCTCACTGCATGAGACCATGAACATATATATACTGTTTTTTGTAGAACTTGCAGAATAATGTAGGATGGAAGGGCCTTTCAGAGATCATTCAGTCACCCTGTAAGAAGTCACCTTTGTAAGAGCATATTCAACATAAAAGCATATACATTTAAGATAAAGTGCTATACTAGATGATTTCCAAAGGCTGTAGAACAGCTGTCAAAACCAGCTTTAGTAAGAACAGCTGTCTAAATTAGAAAGAGGATGGGTGTCCTACCAAAAATTTGTGTGAACCCCAAGAAGTATTTTCTAAAAACTGATCATGACCATGTGAACTCTCTGACTTTAATCAAAGTGCTGCAGAGAGGAATGAACCATGACAATTTCTAAGTATTTTGTCACAACCCCAATTACTGAATAGCTGAATGAATTATCAGGGTGACAACCTGTAAATATTGAGGATGCAATAATAAGCAGGAAGACCTCATAAAATAAGTTTAATATTAAGCAACTTAATTTTACATTACTGCATATTAACCTTTCTTTTTTATTTGCAAAGTTCAAGCAGTGTTTTTCAAGTCCAGCACTGATTACAAAGACAAATTTATTCTTCTTCCATCTTCTGCACTGACTGCATGACTTCCTTTTTAACCCTATTTCGCTTTCTTTTTCTTTTCTTCTTTTCAGCAGAGGGCTCTTGGCTCTGCTGTGTTTTCTTTTTCTTCTTCAGACAGCTGAGAGGATTGGGGCCACCTGCCCTTTTACGCTTTCTTCTCTTTTCACTTTCTTGCCTTGTTAGACCTTCTTTTTCTTTAAGTTGCACAATACTTTGTTTTTGGTGCTCTGGGACAAGTTGATTTGTCTGCAACATCTGAACAAATGCCAAAGATTTAGGAGAAGGTTTGTCTAGCACCATAGTGTTCTGAATAATAAAGAGGAGAGGAACGCCAGGCTTCTTTTTCACTTTGTTTGCTAAATCCTGGTCCTGTAAAATTAAATACTTCAGTCAATATTTTGGGATTAAACAACATTTGCAATTCAAATGCACCTACTTTCAATACAAACCCATAAAGATAAATTACATTACAAAAAAGATAGGACACTTAATCTAACAGATATCTCTGTCGGCATCTTTCAGAGCTATTTAAATTTCAACTTCTATCCTTCTGATTAGCTGTATGACTGATAGAAAATTAATAAAATGTTTCATTTCTCCTTGTATGGACGTTTTTTGAGGAAAAGTCCAAGTCCTCAGTATTTGTTCCAGGACTTTGTAATGTTTAATAATATTTTCTATAACAAGTCATTTTAAACTCCTTGTATCTTATGTGAGAACACAGAATGTTGCAGAATATATTGTATAGATTTTACAGTCACAATAGCAGACCTAAGAAAATACAAAGTATCTTGCTTGCATGTAAGTTCTACCTTTTTTT
>VZSV01000030.1:5767304-5786318 GCA_013398735.1 Nothocercus julius
TAAAAACTCCAAAGTTCTTAAAAACTGAATAGTGGTTTGACACAATGCAATTTCACTTTACATACCATGTGCAGAAGACAGTCTGGTGAGGGAAGGTATGCACATGCAAGCACAGCATGTTTTTGTTTCTATTCAGTATACATTAACTCTCACATCAATTGTTTAATACATGTCAATCGCTATCCTGTATGTTGTCTACCTTTCGTGCTGAACAGCAATTAATACGCTTCTTGAGCAAAACCAAAATATTCCCCATTTAATAATCTGTAAGTACATCACTTACAAACAAAATGGAGTTGCATCTCCTATGAGTATTTACCTGTGTAGCAATAAAGAAGTGATGAGGATTGCCTTCCTCAATCATGGAAAGTAAACAGGCCGAACCACTCACGGGATTCTTGAGGTGAGAACAGTTTCGAACTTGAAACCTTTGAGCAATCAATTTTGCACCATACAGTGCTTTCCCCAAAGATTCCAATTCTTTTAGAACACACCTGAAAAAAATAGAAGTAACAGTGACTTTTAAAAAAGAAAATAATTACAGAGTTTCTACAACAGTAGCAGATTCCTCATACATGAGGGGGAATGAACCGTGCCCACCTGCTCAGGCTGCATGATTTGCAAAAGGCATCCAGTAATCTCACAGCAGTAACTACTCTGAATATTTCAGTATGTTTTCCCCAGTGCTAACCAAGATTGATCAGTAATAAGTCATATTACATGGATTTTAAAACTTTTTCTATGGGTGAGAAAGCTAATTCCTTACAGCTCTGTCTGGGTATCACCTCACACATGAGAACAATACTGTAACAAACAAAACAAAAATACTTTAATTAGCACAAATCCATTAGTAACTGCGAGATAAACCCTACTTTAATGTTTGGCCTTGCTTCAAATTTGCCATCAGAATCAGTCAAAAAGAATGAGACTGTCCATATGGTTAAGAACTTGGATTTTAATCACCGTATAACATTTCTAGAAGACAATAAAAAGCAACCCTAAAATCCTTCTCTTAGCATGACTTGAAGCTGTGAGGTGTGCACAGAATGAGGATGCCTGCTGGGATCCTAAGTGCAAGAAACTCATAATCAGGAGCTAAAACCTAACTCATTTAACCTAATGCACTAAGTCACTATTAAATGTGGAAGAGGGTAGGAATATACAGCCCTGAAATATCTGCAAGGCTACAGTGTTATGGCAATTCATCTAAATAAGTATGCTTTCCAAAAAACAATCTGGAACTATTATTTAGTTACTAACAGCTCTGTAACAACTGCAAGATAGTAAATAAAACTGTATCCTTTCCAGAGAAGAAAGCTCAGCCTTTGAGAAAACCTTTGTTGAGACGATAACGTGCACTTATCACAAAACCCCTCAGAGGAACGCAGCTCAGCTCCTTGAGGGTCTCTGGGAGCAGCAACAGCACCAAGGGTAGGGAAGAGAGGATTCAGCTCCCTTAAAAGCCGAGGCGCCAACGCCCCCCTCCGCTCTCATTCCCATGGCCTCTCCGAGGTACTGAGGAGAGTTCGCATCCTTCTGACGGATAATTGAAGCCCAGGGAGCTGAAATCCCCTCTGAACTGCACCCGGCTGCAGACGCAGAACCGGCCGCCATCCAGCTCCCACAGGAACAGCCTGAGGCGGAAATCCCCGCGCGCATGCGCACTGCGGCGCGCCGCCGGACCCGCCCCCCCCCCGCCCCAGCCGCGCACGCGCACGGCGGCAGCCGGCCCGTACCGGGTGGTGCAGAGGTGCGTGGCGCCATCGAGGTAGCCGGGCAGCTGCTCGCGGATCTGGATCTTGTTGCGGAGCGCGGCCTGGCAGAACGTGCCGTCGAGCAGCACCTGGAAGGGCTCGCGGAAGTGGAAGTTGTTCTTGTAGAAGCCCATGTTCTTCTTGGCGTGTTTCTGCCGCGTGATCTTCATGGCGCCAGGCGCAGCCGGAAGCTGTAACCGCCTCAGTCCGCGCGGCGGCGGCAGCGGACGGGGCGGGGCCGTTAACGGCCGCCAACTGGCGGCAACGGCCTCTTTAGAGGACGGTGCTGAGGAAAGTTGAGATCGCGAAAATACCGTAAAGCTCAGAAAACACAAGTTTTAGTTTTTTTTTTTTTTTTTTTTTTCTCTCCAAATTTAGCATAATTACTGACTTTAAATTACTCTCCCAGAGACTTGAGCATGGTTAAACGGTGCATCAGCATAGTTTCTTTAGGAAAGCATATTCAGTGCCTCCTGATAATGTTTTTGGTACACCAACTCCTTAAATTCTACATGCACAAAATTAATCTGTAGTTAAAATGTATTTTGTTTTACTTGTCTTTTTTAATGACATAAATGTTATATGTCAAATGACATATAATGACATATAAACCAAAGAGCAAAGAGAAAACTTCATTTCACAATAATGTGGGGAAACGGCTATTATTCAGAGCGTTACATTGCACAGAGGGAGCCCATCTTGTTCTTCAGAAAACCTGAGCACACCACATGTTTGGCAGTTAAGAAACTGAACTCACAGTGTATAATCAGGTAGGTGAAAGGATGTGATATCTTATTGCCCTCTAAATGATAATTTGGGACATCTGTTACTCTGTGCAGGGACAATGGGAGATCTTTTTCTGCCAGGGACAGCTGTAATGCAAGGAAAAAAATGGGAGGTATCTGACAGCTCCATTGTAGTCAGTCAGACTGCCCCAAGGTCATTTAAGTAATATCCACCTGTCACATTGCTCTTTTTTGTTAGCAAATAGACAAGGGGAACATTGCTTCCAAGCCGGTCTGTTAGTGAAATAGAAACTCAAGTTTACTGAAGAAAAAAAACAAAAATCTAGGAATTCAGATCAACTGTAAATGGAAAATATTTTAAAGTACTTACAGGATAAAAAGTATGAAGAAGAATAGATGATTGAGAGTATTTGTCCTGGGATACAACTGTGCTTTTGGTAGTGTCTGTCTGTAAATCCTTTTTTCCCACTTTTCCTCAAGGGGGGCAGATGCATTTGTTCGTGAATGGACTTGCATGCCTTATTCATTGTTCTTTATTAAATGTCTGCCACGCAACTTATCTGTTCTCACACTGGCACGGTATCCCAGTTCATCTGTGTAACTCCATAAAGGAATAAAAGAAAAAAAAAAAAAAAAAGGCCAAGACACTCAACAAGAGTCCAAAGGAAAACATTATTGAATTAAATCTTTTTTTTTCTTTTTGCCCCCTCTTTTCCAAGAACTTTTTCCGCCAAATTAACTACCCACAGATAGGCAGTATTCCCTGTTAAGAACACTTTGCCAGCACATTTCTCCCTGAAACTGCCTGCTAGAATGCGTAATCTTACAATGATTCCAGCTGCTATTTTAGAATGGAGAGAAAAAGCAAGTGAATGAGAGCCTGAACTGTTCCTCATTTTGAACTACATACAAAGATAGAATCCAGGGCAAGGCATGAAATACCATTGTGATGAGATATTCTTTCCCCTGCTTATCCTGCTCTATTGGTAAATAGTAACATCATAGGTAAGCTGTGATGTGATAATATGGTAAGACATGTTGAGAAGGGTAGCAGGCACGACAAGAGGACAGCTTAGGCCTTCTTTGTGCAGAAGATAGCGTTAATCATAGGATAAACTACTTGCAATGCCATCCTGTCTATTGCTTTGCGTTTCTGTGTGATTCTCTTCAAATTTAAAAAATAAATTTTAACATGAAAAATAATGTCTGCAGTTCAGATATTTTTGAGTTTTATGTAAAGTTCACTGCTTTTCTTTTAAACTCAATTTATTATTCCTATATGTCTGCTATACAGTTGATGTAAAAAAAATACCCCTCACATACCAGGTAAGTGCAGGCAGCCTAGTCCTGTTCCTCAGCCAGCAGCCCTGAGTTCCCTGGTGAAGGCCGCTGCCCTCAATGCCAGGTTAACAAGCACGTCCATGTGCGCAGATTCCTTGGACAGCAGCACGGCCTCAAAGTCGGCCCCATATCCGTGTCCGGGCCCTGACTCTCCTTCCACAGTGTGGAGGTTGTAGCCTGCTAGTCCAGTTCTAAATTTGCTACCAAGCTACACGTACATAGGGATTAATTTCACTGGGCAAAGATAAACACACAGGTCTTTCCAGGTGCTGGCATGCAGACCTTTCTCACGTGTGCACAGGTTTCTGGCACCCAGACCTTTCTTGCACACTGGTCCCTCCTGTTGCTAGTTCCCAGATCCATAGGCCCTGTGATCCACAACTTCTTCACTTGCTGGCACACAGACTTTGCAGCACTCACACATATGATAGAGATTACACAGAAAAAAATATATATCCTTAAGAAAAGGCATTTATATGAAGGTTGGATAAACTCTACTGCCCAGGGCTGCACCAGGCAAGTGGACTGACCAACCATCTGCTTATAGGTGACCCTGCTTCTCCCCAGCTTCCCACGCTTCCTCCTCCAGATCCACTCCAATCCTTCCCTTTCCCCATCTTCGGCCCTTCCCTTGAACACCTCATAGTAAGTTTTATATAATCCCACAATCTGGCGTCCCTTTGGGTTTTGCACAGTCTCACAAGTCCCTTCAAATATCCCATAATACTTAGGATAATCATGTTTTCTCTTATCAGTGATTAAGTTCCAGCCTGAGCCTTTAATGGCCCATGAATCAGTGACTGCAGAATTCTGGTCTTCACTCAGGTCTCCATTATCACTTGCTCATTTGTTAATATTGTTGTGACTGTGTGTGTTTAATTTATCACTTTCCTCATCATCTGTTATTTCTTTTGTACAGAAGAGTCATTAAGCAGATAACCTAATGAACCAGGTGCTCTCTCGTTCCACATACCCTGGCAGAAGCTGTGTCTCTAACAGCAAAGGTTGTCATAAGGCTTCAGAGAAATACTCCATGAAATTACTTAATATATTTTAAATTGAAAATTTCCATCAGTTATGCAGCAAAGGGCTTTGATGGTTGTATTTTACTTTTAAAGTGAACATTTTATTGAAGGATTAACAAACCCACTGCTAAAGCATTACTAGTAGTTTGCTAACGAAGGCCATCGCTGTGGAAGTGAACCCGAAGAGAGCAGCTGGAGGTGCTGAAGCTCAGCCTTTGATATCCAGTTTGATTGCCAGCAAGCAGAATTTGAAGTGCGGAATTTCTTTTTCTAAAACGTAGGCCCTTGGCCACTGCCAGAAATGATACAAGTGCAGATTACAGTTCTGATCTCAGAAAACAGTTTTTATGACTTTCCCAAGAATATGAAGACACTGTGGTTAAATACATAATATTTATGAAAATAAGTTGTCACACAGAAGGAGGCCATCTATCTACCCAAAGCGTGAGAGCAGTTTTTTACCGAATTGTCGGGATTCACCAGTTGCGTTGCTCATGAAATTTCTTGTTTCACAGAGTTTCAGCTCTTGCAGAGAAGACCTTCTGGCATTCATGAGTTCAGCTCTTGTTTTGAGATATTAGGTATTGCAGCAGTACAATTAAATAAGATAAATTTGCTGTGACATGTGGATAACTTGAAGCTATAGCTGTTCTTTAGTTGTTCTGTATCTGTTCTTTATCAAAAGAGCTTTGATGTAGGCCTAATAACAAAGATTTTTCTTAATAGCTGGCACTTGGCAAATGCTTGTAGCTTGGTTAGAAAAAGATCTAAACTCCTGATTCTCCCCAACTTGCCCTGTGTCAGAGCTTTTTAATCTAAATGTGTTGCTTTTGGGCAGATGTGCTGTCTGGTTATCTGTGATCATTCTTAACATCAGACAAGCTTAAGTATGAAACATGACCTTATTTACCAAAAAAAAAAGAGTAAGGTTTTCAATTACAACATTTGGAAACAAAGCTACAATAAACAAACATGGGAGAATAAAACATGTTGTTGCAGTATGTATGAAAACACCTTTCCAGAGGTAATTTAGAATTTTTTCAGAGGTATGTTTTGGACACAGAAGATTCAGCACCATTTAATATGCAAAAATAATATTTGTCAGAATGTTTATTATTTATGGCTGGCCCCTCCCTCCATTACCTTGGGGCTGCTTTTGCTATAGGAAGTTCTCTCTGAGCACAAATCATAGCCTTAATTATGTAGGTTTAGCTCTTAAAATACTTATTCTTTCTATTGCCCCATAGGAACGCAGCATCTGAACTTATAATAAATATGACTAAGACAACCCTTGTTTTTATTTTATGAATTGGGTATGAACTCAGCAGATGAGAATGTTATCTGTCATGAGAAGCCTTCAGAACCTTTCTGGCTCTTCTGTTACCCTGCACCTTAATTAAAAAACTACATCTGCCTTAAGTACTCTGACTACCACAGTATGTACCACATTAAAACTTTCCACATTTAGGTCCTTGCTGGTGGCTTCCAAGCTTAAGAAAAAGAACACATTGGATACACAGAGTTATAAATAATTACTTACAGTGGAGACAACTGTGAGAATGCTCTGGAGAACAAACATTTCACAGTCAACTTTGTCTTTCTTACTAGAGCTGAAAGCAAACGCAGAGCTGAAAATAATGAGGAGGATTCTTGACAGGTTCTCGAATGTTATGCCAGGGTTTTTTTTTTTTTTTTTTTTTTTTTACAAGGAGGAACACTTTGACATTTCTTCCTCTTTCTTTGCCTTTTTTGTGAAGCAGTTGGTAATGGCAGCACTTTTTTTTTTTTTTTTTTTTTTTTGAGCTAAATTTACACAAATGTTGAACAAAATTGGATCTCACCTATCTCACCTAAGTGAAATGCCAGTGTAGAGAGCCCTTTTCTGCCACTTAACTTCAATTTGGGAGGCAGAAGGAACACAGATGATAGGAAGATATCCTGCCATGCACTAGTCATGCAATAGCTGATCTGATAGGTAGATAGTGGGGAAGACAGGGCTGAAGCTTTACAGACTGCCTCGTGCTCTGCCTATGAAACTATCCATTGTTCTTTTTTTGTGCACAACATCCCTCTCCTCTTTATATTAGGAAGTAAATTTATGAGGCCTGGTACAGTTCTTTTGTACAATTACACTGATGTCTCACTTGGAAATAACTTTTTTTTTTTTTTGGAAAGCTTACCCTCATTTGTTTCCTCTTGCTCTCCCGAGAGAAGATTGTTATCTTAGACATGTGATAGCATATGTGTCACGAAGAATCAGAAAGTGCATTAGTTGATTGTGAAGATATGGGTGAACAAATTGACAACAAAAGTGAAATTACCTGGGAAGCATTTCTCAGATAAGAAATTAACTTTACGGCCAAAATTCTGATTTGTGCAGCAGAATTCAGTTCTGTTGCATGAGATGTATACTGATATATATGTCTTTTCATCCACTCATTGATTTCAGGGAGAAATCTCTCAGTGAGCTGGGAACACAAAAGCAGAAACTTTTACTGTAGCGATCAATTATATATATCCTCTATGCTTGTATAATTCTCTAACTGGGTAAAATAGCAAGAGCAAGGCTCTGCTTAGAAGCTTATAGTAAATTCATAAATTTATGCAGATAACTTTTTTTTTTGTAGTTTGTTTGTTTTAGAGGCCAAAATTAACTGTTAAAATGCCCCAGTCTTTTCCATCAACTACGTTTTAGGTTAGGTAATTTATTACTAATTCCTGTGTCCTCTTTTTCATTCCTGTTGTTTGTACATTGCAGGTTTTGAGGTGCTAGAGTAAATGATTCATTAACAATGAAAATTAGTTATAAACACCCGGAATTTCAAAGAGTGGATAAGAAGAGAAGGAAACTGAAAACACTTATTGGAAGACAGCAGTTAAAATATTGAGTAGTGAAAAAGATTTTCCCTAGGGAAGAGCTCGTATTACTAAAATACTTCCTTCATGTGCTGAAATATCTTATTATGGCACTGTTCAGGATAGCTGCACCGCTCCCTTCCCCTCCCCCCTTTTTTTTAACTGTGATGCTTTTATATTTAGCCAAACAAATGCTTTTCTAAAAGCGTGGATAAAACCAAGGTTGGTGCCTGAAACCTCCATTCCTGAAAAAAAAAAAAAAAAAAGGAGAAAATATTTACAGAGCTCCTTTATTACATCTGATGTTTGTCTCTGGGGCTTTCTTAGGCTGTTGTAGCTCCCACCTTTACTGTCACTGGCACTGCTTATTATTTTTCACTTCTTATTTCAAATAAAAAAATCCAGTAAAACCAATTTCTTCACTTTGCTGAAAATTAGAAAAAAAGAATCAGCCTCTGTACAGGTACCAGTATCTTTTAAAACCACAATTAGCCTCATGACATAAGCTAGTTCGTAAAAATTCTTTAGCACAAAATGCCAATGCAATTATATAACCTCATCCCAAATTTTCACATTATCTAATATGTGGAAAGTGGTAAAGTAGCGTTGGATGAATATCTGACACCTTAGAGGATTAATATTTATCAGTGAAACAGAATGTGGTAGATCTTGTAGAGGTAATTATATCCAGGACGGGATTCTTCAGTGGCTTCCATCTGTTGAAGTGATTTATCCCTGAACAAAATGGGTGTGCAGGGCTGCCTTACTTATCTCGGAGAACCTTGGTCACCATCGAGCCAACAGGCCAGGGGCTCTTTTATTTCCTTTAGAACAGAAATTCTAAAGGATTTATGCACAACTCTCCTTCCTGAAGCTGCAGTAGGTATTTGAAATTACCTGCACAGAGCGCTCAGTGTTACTGAGTCACATAGGGCTGTAGTTAATGGAAGGGCTAGTGAGTGCCCTTGGCAGAACTGTGACTCCTGCAGAGACCTGAGCGTTGCTGTTGCATCTTCCCTCTGCCTTCTTCTATTTGTAAATGAATGGGAATGACTTAAGGCATCTTTTCTGTCCCCTTTCATTCAGAGTTTCTGAAACAGGTGCTACCAGTGACACAGAAGGAGCTTCTTGTCATAAGGATTTTCAGTTTCCCTATGGGATATGAGAATGGTGTGTGAGAAGCTAGTACTAAAAGTCATTCTGTGAGTAAGGGATTCAGGAGGAGCAAAGAGACTGTGTCATTTAGGACATGTATAATTATGTGGAATAAGTTTTGTATTTGAATGTAGGAATTAACTATAGCTTTATATTCACTACAGCTCTCTCAAATGCAGCCCTTACTTTACACAGAAAAGATGTAAGACTTTTACTTTTGAGGAACATAGGCATTTGCTAAGGCAGAGCAGATAAGTTATATGTAATGGCAGATTGAAGAGCGCCAGTATTACCCCCATAAGGAGATGTGCCAAGCAGTTGTATACCTTGAGCCTGAAGACCTCATCTCTTCCAGAAAACTGAACTTTTCTGAACTTCAAACTTTTGTAAGGGCGCAAGAGTTTACAAGGCAATTTTAGCTGTATTAGGAAAATCTGTTGCCACTGATTTTTGGAGGTTGATTTAATAGAACTAATTTCTTTTTGTAGATAATGAATGTTGTTTTAGGCAATTGTAGTTATTAACATAGCTTTGTATTTGGGGTGTTGTTGTGTTTGAATACAAGTACAGACTGATGTGTTTCCTAAGTGATTCTTCCCTCTCCGGTATACTTTGTGATAATGAAATTAAGCTATTCATTATGCTTAGAAATATTTGGAATTGTTGAGAGAGCAGGGAGAAAAATCACAGAATTCAGGCAGAACCTATTTACGAAGTGGTAACAAGTCATTGCAGGTTAGCTGATCTCTAACTATTCATGTGCATGCGCTTAGCCTGTAGCATATACAGAAGTAATTCAAGTTAGTTTAGCCCTTGAGGTAAAGTCAGTCAGACAATTTGGAAGGGATTAATCTTCGAACCCTTAATCAGATAATTTCCATTTAGCAACATTTGTTCTGCTCATAGCACTGATATGGTGCAGCAGTGCTGTAGAGGGAAATAATGCATCTGCATTATGCCAAAGCTTTTAGTTAAACAGGAATGGAGGAAAAGGCTTTCTTTTTTCTTTTTTTTTTTTTTTTTTCCCCCATCTGTCTTTTGACTTAGAGTATTATTTAAAAAAGATTAATGGAGTGTGTGCACTACTTGAATTGTCTAAACCATGGTGGGATGGAAAGCTCCTGTTCCGTGTTTTTCCTGAGTAGCTTCAGCAACGTGATTCACATTTTTCAGTTTGCCATCCTTTGTATGTTCTTCTCTCCATGAATTCAGTGTTTTTAATGCTAAAAATTTTCTACTTATGCTCTCTTGACTTCCAGTGATCTGATGATTGTGTTTCATTTTTTATGTTAATCATAATTAACCAAAATGACTTTTTTTGTCAGTCCATTAAGTAATGTGATCCTTATGACAGCCCCTGTAATAAGAATATTTTTGGTGCCCACAGCAGCCTCTTTGAAAATGCTGATATCCTATGCTGCAGATTTTTGTTTTTTTTTTCTTTACATGGCGTTTGTGTTCAAGAACTGATAGGCAGGAGTAATGAATCACAGCTGAGTTATCCCAGGGGTTTTCAACCTTTTCAGCTTTCAAATCCCTAAGGTTTGCTGGTGGTGAAGCCCAGTGCATTTACTGACAGAAGGCATGTTGTCCTTTTCAAGCACCTTTCACCAACTTCTTTGAAATAATCCACAATTCCCCAGGAGTCCACAGACTTATGTTGAAAATCACTGTATTACCATAATATTGTTTCCTAGCCTTAGTTTTCTTTAATGGAAGCTATCTGGTCATATTTGTAAATGAAATCTGAGTACCATGTGCATTCACCGAATGGGGAGCTTTGCTCTCTAGGAAAACTTCAAGGGGCAGCGCCGGCGGGAGCCCCGCGCGGGGCTGCGGGAGCCCGCGAAGGGTTGGGCCCAACTCTGCACGACCTGCGCGTCGGCTGAGCCCCTGCGCACAGGCCGCACCATGACACGCTCCGGCGCGAGTGCAGCAGCCCCTCCGCCGCTCCCGCCTTTGGGAAGCGCATCCTAGCGCTGCTGCGCCCTCCGTTCTCCCTGGGGCCTCAAGGAGTCCTAATGCTGGACTTCCACCTCAGTCTCTGCAGTTTGTTTCCCCAAAGGGAAACGGAGGTGACATTCATCCTGCTTAACTCTCGATGCGAGGTGCTCGCCGCTAAGCGCGGTGCCCGGGCGTCCTGCGCAGCGAGCCGCTGGGGACGGGATTTGCCAGGCGGTGCCAGCCCTGGCCTGGCTTCTGCGCTTGCGCCTCCTCCCGCCGCGAGGCCCGGGCCGCTGCCCCGCAGCAGCGGCAGGCGCAGCTCGCGGCGTTGCCGAATCTGCCGCCTTCCTGCGGTGAGGAGGCAGCGGCGGCTACGCTGGGCCTTTTTCAGGTTTGGGGTGTTTTTTATGAAGGTGGAGTCTGGAGCACCTGAGGGCGCTGGATACATCGACCTCCTCCCAAAACCAATTTCACTTTTCATCGCACTAGGTAGAGATTGGAGTACCATATATAGTACATATATAATACTGTATTGTAATATGCATTATATATTACATATAGATACATATGTGTGTGTGTATGTGTATATATATATACACATATATATATATATATATACGTACGAAGCAAAACAAAGGCAGCCGCTGATTCTCCGCACTGCGCTCCACGCCCTGTCCCGAGCACCGGCTGTATGAGGTGCGAATGACCCTCCCCCCGCCAGCCCGCACTGCGCGTGCGCCGCGGCTGCCCACGCGTTTCCGCCCGGACGCGTTTCCCCGCGCGCCGCTGGGGCTTCACGCTCGCTTCCGGTGTTTCGCTTTTCTCTTTCCGTCCGGCGCGGGGGGCAAGATGGCGTCTCGCAAGGAGGGCTCTGCTGGGGCCGGCGGCGGGTTCGGCGCCGCGAAGGGCAAAGGAAAGGCCGCGGCCGCCACGGCCGACGCCGCCGTCAAGCAAGTGCAGATCGACGGGCTGGTGAGCGCTGGGGCCGCGCGCCAGGGCGGGCCGGGCCGCGTGGGGCCGGTGGGAGCCCCGGCCAGGGCCCGGGGCTGCCACCCGAGCGGCTCCTTCCTTCTTCCTTTCCGCCCTTTCTCCCCTGAGAGCCCGGGCGGGCCCTGTGCTCAGCCCCGCGGAGGTCGCCGCGGCGAAGGTGGCTGGTTGATGCTCCCCAATCTCCTTCCTTTCACCCTCCTGCTGAAACGTGCTGCGTTTTTGTGCTGCCTTCCACACCTCAGACCATGGGAAGCTGCAGAGCCGTAGGATACGGGAAGCAGACTGGATTTTCCTTTCAGTTGTTGTGGTTCTTGCCTGCTCTGTTATGTCTGTAGATGCAGCCAGCCCTAATTTTATAAGAAGTAAAACAAGAAAGTAAAGAGGCTCAGCAAACAGTAAGTAAATGGCCTTAGCAGCCAATAAAGTTGTCTCAGTGGAGGCTGTTTGCTTAGACCTTGAGTGGAAGAGTGTTTGCTCTTGGCTTTGCAGCTGCCTTCAAGTGTCCCTTCAAAGGAGGGATGAAAATTAGAAAGTCACAAGATGTAGCTCTAAAAAGCTGCTTTTGCAAGTGGGCAACAGCCATGTGCATAGGGGTGCATGGCTTTTTGTTAAACAATTTTGAGGGAATTTTGCCAAAGGAAATGGTTAGTAGAGGACACTGGTTGGTCCTGTTCTCTCATTTCTGTTGATTTAAAATGCGTATTTTTCTTCCGTATGTTCTGCATGAATTCTCGACAACCACCTGTTGAATTGTTTTCCTTTTGTTCCTATGTTAATAGAACAGGGAGCATAAGGAGAACAAGAGTTTCAAAACTTTCAGGTGCACTCTGTGAACTGCTGTTCACTCAAGCTAGCTGTCTGTAGCCCTAGTGACCTGCTCCTAAAGGTCCAGCAAATGCCTCTGAACACTCTCTCTTTTATGCAATGTTCCCCCCATGTCCTTGTATGTTATTCTGGCACAGCAGAGAATGCTGTGCCAGGCTCTTGCACAGAGCCTGTGGAGCAGAAGGTGATTCACTTTTTTAGTTTTGTCACCTGATGAGGACTCTGGTGGTGGATATTACACAGAGCTCTGTCAGGATCCTACTCCCTGCATCGTTCTGGAGCTTCCTTGGAGAAAACAGAAGCCTCATCATAAGTTTGTTTGCAAGTGAACTGGCTCCCATTGCAAGAAGGTCTTATTGGAACTCTGTATAAACTTCTCTGATATCTTTCTGTTTTTAGGGTATCATCTGGGCTCTCACCGAGTGTGAAGCCTTTGCCACTGAGTTTTGTCAATCTTGTGTTGGGTGACCGGAGTAATGTAAATGTGGAATTTCGCTATGAATTTGGGGAGTCAGTGGTATATTCTGTTCCACTGATGCCTCATTTGTTGGAAGCACCTCCCCTCTGCCCCCTTTTTATTTCTTTGCCGTGGGGAGTATCATAGTCTTCAAGTTCCTTGAATTCTGCTATCTGCTAATTCTGCTATTCTGCTTGAATGGTGCTATCCTGCCTTCCTCAATCTCTGTTCTTGGAGCTGTGTCTGCCTGTCCCTTATTCTCCGTCAGCTGAAGGCAGTCCCATAACAGAGACATCATCCCCTCTCAAAGGCGTGAACTGGTGCATAGTGACGGTTTTATTTGCATCTGCGTAGCTAAACAGTAACAGAAGTAGAAATGAAGCTGTTTTGGACTTGAGTTCTAACTTCTTTTTCCTTCAGGAGAATGGATGAATGCTGTTAGCTAGTATCATTTTGATTTAATTGGTGTTAATATAATGAATAGTAATCTCTAACCTTGTATTTTTAAGAAAAGTTTACTGATTTTTTACTTTAAGTAAAACATGAATGTTGTATTTGAAATAGAACTGCTTTTCTGAATATAAGCACACTAGTGGTTAAAGATTGTTTTTACAGTACATACTATGATCAACCATACATATGCTCACCGGTGCATTGAAGTTTGGGTCGCAGTGTTTTTAGAGGTGAAAGTGTACAGTCCTACTACTTCTCATCACTTTTTTTTGTAAATAATCTTATTGATCTCTGTGTATGTCAGAATGTGACAGGACTTTTTAAAAGCTTGTTATTTAAGAGGAACAGGAAAACAAACAAAAAAAAAAGCAGTAGCATTAGTAATGAAGAGAAGTTTAAAATGTATGTTAGCTTAAAATATAACAGTGATGCAACATTGCTTACTTTGCTGGCATCCAGTTAAATTCGAGAGTCTACAAGCAGACTCTCTTGTTAACTTCTTTCTTATATGACCCTGGATAATTCCTTATTTTATTATATAATGGTGCAATTTGGATTTAGATGAAGTGCAATTTTGTGTCAGGTTTAGCTCCTTGAGAATAAATTTAAAAAGCACTATCATGGCAGGAAGTGAGAAAAAGGCTTATATATATATGTAGTACTTTTTTTTTTTTTGAGTACTCTACAAAATTACAGCACCAAAACTTGAAGTTTGGGGAAAACTGTCTTGCATTGTAGACGTTTAGTAACTTGAATGAAGTGCCTGAATGCTAGTTTATAAAATACTTCTGATATTAAATGTGGACATAGGTTTCCTACATTTGCAGTATGAAAATATTTAGCAGTCACAGAAAGCAGAGGGAAAGTCAGCATGTCTGTATGCTTTTACATCAGCTTTTCTGCCAGCAAAGTTGAAAGAACCTTTGCTACCTTTTGGAGTTCTTAGAAGCAGGATTTCTAAAATTTATTCAGAGTGTCTGTTTGCAGTAACCATAGAGAAATAAAGAATGCTTGTAATGTATAAATACAGTAGTGTTTTTTTGTTTTTTTTTTCTCCCTCCCCTCTCCCCCTCCTCTGTTTAATATATAGTTCCTTGCTTTTATAGTAGGCTGCTTCTGGACATAAATAAAGCTCACACCTTAAAGCTCTTTCTGCATTTCTGGAAGATAAGTGAGCTTGCTGTTCCAGTAGTCTGTCATTACTGAGTATGAATTCCATAAGAACTTGTTTCACCAAGAGAGCTGTGTCTATTAAGCTTACTGAAATTAGCAGCAGCTTTGAAAGTACAAGTGGAAGAACTTGCACTGTAACTCTATGCTCATACGGAAGTTTTGTTTCTGCAAGGAAATAGGCTTGTGATTCTCCTGGCTCAGTACCTGGTATTACGTGTTATTGTAACATGCACCTGATTGATATGGTCACCTCAACCTGTATTGGGGCTGTTTCAAAAGAAGTAAAGGATTAAGTTTGCCCTATGGTCACTTCTGCCATTGAGGGCATGAAGTTAAGTAGAACTCAATCTGAAGACCAAAAGATACTTTTGTTTTTTATCAGCCCTGGAACTTTGCATATTCTTCCTTATCTGGTCATAACTGAGGCCAGCTGCTTTTGCAGTTAATAGCATTTAATGAGGCGTTAATTAGAAGTTGAAAGAGATGTGCTTGTGACCAGACACCTTGAGGATCTTGCCTCTTTTAGTAGGTAATTAAATTGAATGGAGAAGTAGCAGCAGATGCTACAAATGTAACAGTGATTTGTGAAGATTTCGCCTACTTATGGCTTTTTTTCCCTCCTCTTTCCTTGCCCTTTTTGAAGATTATGCAGGGGTATCCAGAGAGGAGTCTGTATCGTGGCTATTATGGCTGCTGCAGTCCAGACAGTTGCTTGATATTGCCCAGCTGTAGAATGGGATCTGGGTGTAAAATATGCACCAGGCTGTATTTTTTGTTTGTCCTTGTATGGAACCTGAGTGGAATTTTAAATAGACCCACAATCATTTTTTCTTTTCCTTACCTGTTTCTCTAAAAACAGAGGTTATGCTGGCAGTGAGAGTTAGTGTGAGAATGAGTGCTAACTTGTTCTGTCTGCAGGTACTCAGACTGGGACGAAAATGGAAGTAGTTTGTATTACATGGATGCTATATAGAGATTTTGTGTTAGTCTTCAGATGTGACAAATAGTGTCAATGCAGGCTGGAGGTGAGCTTTTAACAGGTAATCTATGCTCATATCCAGAAGACAGGGGCCTGAGGGGTATTAATAAGTCTAAGGGGAAAGAACTGCCGTAAAGATTCCATTTTTCAGGCACAGTGCAATGCCAGTGGAATGTGGCAGTTTGTAGGATTTCAGTAGGACATAAGACTTCCTGCAATGTTCAACTCCTTTGGTTTCACAAGTTGGCTTTGTACATAATCACAGTCACAGTAGTACAAATCAAGTAGTGACCCAAGTATAGTGACCCAATCTAAAACAAAATCTGTGGGACGTGTGCATTTTTTTTTTTTCTTCCTGTTTCTTCCCTAATATAGAATTCCTTCAGCTCTGGAGTAATGGGCAATTTCTTTTGATATGGAAGTAAATTTCCTTTCTTTACCTTTTTTAATGATTTTTAATTCTAAACTATGTTCTTGATATAGAAACTCTGTTCTCTTAAATATAGACATACCCCCTTTCTCATTTTGGCTTAAAACAGGTAAAGTAGAATTAAAATTTCAGTGTTTCTTGTCAATGGGAAGCAGGTACACTTGCTAACAGAGCACAGACTTTAAATTATTTGAAAGAGTTCATTATTGTGCTTAGCATCTACTAAGTGTCATGGTAAGTATACTCTGGTGGGGCATTTAAACCTCAAACATCTGGTATCGCTTGGTGTTGTGAAGCTGCTGTGCTGACAAAAGGAGTTCATCTAAATGTGGAGTTAGTTTAAATGTGTTGAACAGTGCTATGCTTCAAGACTTGAATGGGGAAAATACTTTGAACGAATGTGCTGCCCTCTGTGCTACTGTCATTAACAGTTAAAGTTCTCATTATTTTGTGTTCTTGTTGTGTGCGTATCAAACTGGTCTTCAGCCTTGTAATTTTGTATACAGAGCTGTTGAAAGGAGTAAATCAAACTCTTTGGTACATGTATGGCTGTTGTAATACCAAGGAAAAGAATTTTTCCTCAATACCTTTTGATAATTAAAAAGTAGTAAAACATTCAAAATCTTGCATTGAAAACATGACCTCATCTCTTCTGCATGATTAATTTGACTGAGCAGGGAGAGGTGACAATTGCTGAGTTGGTCCCCTTGCTCACCGAAATGCTAAATGCACTCCTTCGGTCTTCATGTTACTTTGTAGTATATACAACGTGAGCAGCTTTTATACCCTGTCATTCCATAGGAGTGTGTGGATTTATTTATTTATTTCCTCCACCTTTGAAATTAATCATACAGAGACACCTTGGAAGAAAATAATATTTATTCTAATCTTCATATTATGAAATTACTAATTTTCTTATTGTTGCCATAATCTTTTTCTATTAATCTTTCTGTGTGCCAAATGTTTTTTCAATCTGATTTGGGTGCTATTTTTTCCATACTTACACCCTGCCCTCCTCCCAAAAAAAAAAAAAAAAAATCTCAGGTTACAATTTTAGCATGTTTTTCCCCAGTGCACTTTCAGGTATTGTTAAAAAAAAAAAAAAAAAAAAAAGCTGTTACATAAAAGATTGAGTAAAATGGCAATCATGTCTAGTGGGGATTTTATTGGCTACTTGTAGGCGTGTATTGAATGCATGAGAAAGTCATTATTGTACTGAGGCACGTTTATATATGGAATATATAGCACGTACCACTCCAGCGGGTGGAGTTCTTCAGTTCTGTTGGAGGTTATGGTCTCGAAAGAATATCAGCAGCCTCTTAGCAATGAGACGCTCCTCTCCTCCACCTCTCACCTCTCCCCCCAAGAAAGCTTGTCCCCTCTCTCCCCCATCTTGCCCTGCCCTATTTTATTAGAGTTTGAAGGACAGGTAATTATGGGTGACCGTCTTCACAGCTCTTCGGCCTCAAAACAACTGCAGTTCTGCACAGCATGAGGAAAGAGGCTTTTTGAAATTCACTATTGCTGCTTTGGTCTCTCACCTTTAAATATTTTTATATGAATTAGCTAAAGGTGATGCAAGAAGAGTATGCTTTTATTCACAGATGCTCTTATAACTCTGTATGTGCCGCGAATATTTGAATGCTGGTGCTTCACGAATTCACACAGCATATTTTAACATGGAGTCAATGACTAAGTATAAGGCTCCTGCGAACCAAGTGAAAATTGTTCAAACTGTCCCTGCCTTTAATGTCTGTATATCTTCTATATGCTGTGTGCAAAAGTATGTTCTTGAGCTTTCATTCTTGAAGTGATGATTACGTATTGACACTAAAAATTATAAAGTTTTATATATAAAATTATCTACATGCTTGAAGATATTAGAGCTGTGTGAGGTTTGTGTAATAGAAGTAATCTGCTAGGAAGTACTGGTGAAATGCTCTGTCCCACTTGTATCTCGCAGGATTTTGAACCTTAATCTTATTACAGCCCCATCGCTGCCTCCAAACCATGCGGTAATAACATTTAGTGCCTGCTGCTTGCACAGCCAGATCTCAGGGCTGTGTTGGAACCACTTCTCCAAGGAGGTCGATTGGCTGTGCCTGTGACCTTGCTGGTTTCCATGGAAATGAGCATGAATCTCTGTACTGTGAAATTGTTATGAAACTTTATTGCAGAGAAATACATCATACTGGTGTGAATAAGGCAAGGGGGAATTTAAACACACAGCTGTAATGGTGTACTCTTTACTTAATATTGAGGTAATATTTAAAGCATACCAATGACTTGCAGACAGAAAGGAGATAGTTGTTAACCTGCATGCCTGTACAGTCTAAGAAGAAAATGAGGTGGGACAAAAAGCAAGAGAACATTGGTCTACTAAAACTTTTTTTCTGTATTTCTTTTAAATAAACTTTGCTTTTCTCTGCTGCTTAATGACCTTTTCATTTGGTGCTTTGCAGTTCATGTTTAACTTCCCTTCGTAAGGTTGAGCATCTCCCTTGGACATAAGTAGGTGACTTTAAACATGTTTCTTGGTACCTACAAAGCGTGAAAGAGTATATGGAAGGCCTTTAACCAAAATCAGGAGTCTGTTTCCAATGCTACATTCCTACAGAAACAGGCTTAATGCTTGTACTATTCAGGTTTTTAAAGCCAAGTTCCAACTGGCTGTTTATGTCAGTAGCAAAAAATCTATGGGACTTCTAGATAACTTTAT
Organism: Nothocercus julius; assembly: GCA_013398735.1. Lineage (NCBI taxonomy): Eukaryota > Metazoa > Chordata > Aves > Tinamiformes > Tinamidae > Nothocercus > Nothocercus julius. The sequence goes on from VZSV01000030.1 coordinate 5,786,152, forward strand.
TTACCGACATTGGTTCTAGATGTTAAATAGTGATCTGTTATGTAAAAGTAGACATGTAGCATGAACATTTTTTTTAAGTTGGAGTGGCTTGTTCCCTTCCTACTGCCCAGCATAAGTTAGGTATTTTAAATGCCTATACTTTTTTTTTTTTTTAAAAACTATCCCCA
>VZSV01000030.1:5786538-5831663 GCA_013398735.1 Nothocercus julius
TTAAAAGTATCCCCAAAACAGAAGGAGTGAGAAACGAACCCATATGGAGAGCAGGCATATGTGTATAAACGTGGTGCACTTGTGTGAATCAGCTGGCAGTGTCCTGAGTGGGGCTGGGCTTGCACTGCATGATCAGCCACCGGTATTGAAAATCTTTGTGTGTTTGTAGTTGTAGGCTATATGTGTGGCAAAAGAAATTTCTGTTTTTATTGGAGTCAGTTCCCTTCCTGCTTGAAGGGAAATTATGGAGCTTTTGAATCACAGCATCTCAGAAATAATTCCTACTTAAAGTACTTATTACTTTTTTCCTTCCCCCCACTAATATTCAGAACTCTCATCTTGATAGATGGCTGGTAGATACAAAGCATCCTTGGAGAAAGTTTTAAAAAACTTGCTCTTTTTTTTAAAAAAAAATAAATAAAAAAAAAATCCAAATACATACCTCGTTATATATATCTGATAGATTATTTATTCCTATAATTTAGCTTCGGTTTATTTTCCTTGTTTCTGATTTGCAGTATTCTCAGGAATATATCAGTATTTTATCAAAATGTTCAGTTTTAAAACAGCCTAGCTTTACAAATATAGCGTCAAACTTCATTATTGTACCCTGAGAAGCTGTTTTATGAAAACAAGTCATTTACATCTGTGAACAGCCAGCAAAATTCTGAACTGCTTGGCCCCAGGAACCCAATGGTTTTCTACTTGCTCTTCTACAGTTGCCAAAAATCTTAATGTAGTCAACATCTGCCACTGTGATCTCTGCTCTAGCTTCTCTGTAGAAGTAGTCTTTACGGACAATTTAGAATGCATGTTCTAGCCTAAAGATGTGTAGGTCCGGGTATGTTAACACCTTTGTCTCCTAAAAAATCACAGGAAAATATGGAATTGTTATAAATCCCATGAATCAGGAGGTCATACAGAAAAACTGTGTAGATTCCTCAGGTGCCTTGTAATTGCTGGTGTGATTTTTAAACTTAAAAAGAGGAGGTCTTTAACCATTCTTCATGTCGGGAATGTTCAACCAAAACAAAAACATTTTAAGTTCTGTAAGAGAATTGAAGGCGAATTTAAAAAATCTCTCCAGGTAGCCTAGAAAAAGCATTTAAGTGAATTGAGGCTTTGTCACAGTTCTAAAGGTTATAATAAAGTGTCAAACTTGAGGTTGTTTCTGTCAGCTTTGAGTTACCTCGTGGTGCCATTTCATGCTGTTGTGGTGGCCTTGTGTTAACGAAGGTTCATGTGTGCAAGATGAGGGAATTGACCTGCCCATGACCATGGTATCCATCGGATGCTGCCTTTTAGGAGAGAGTTTCTGTGGACTGTGCTGATTAAGTAGCATTTTTTTGTCTGTGTATGTAAAATACATGTATAAATCTGTAAAGGCAGGGTATTCAGAGGAGGGAGGGAGACAGGCTCTTTTCAGTGGTGGCCAGTAGTAGGAGACGAGGCAACAGACAGAAACTGAAGCAGAGCAGATTCTACCTGAATTTGAGGAAAAAGTTCTTCACTGTGAAGATGACAGAGCACTGGAGCAGGTTGCCCAGAGAGGTTCAGGAGTCTGCTTCTCTGGAGATTTTCAAAACCCCCTTGGACACAATGTCGTGCCATGTGCTCTAGGTGCCCCTGCTTGTGCAGGGGGTTGGGCTAGGTCCCCCCTAGCTTCAGTCATTCTGTGATTGTGCTGTTCTGTAAATATCCCTCTCCTTAATCATCCAGAGGAGAGAGGTATCTGTAGTAGATGTATATTTTCTTACTCTTAATCATTGCAATGGTGCCTTAAATGTGCTTCAGAATTTCTATTGTGCTGTCAGGGAAGTTGAGAGACTTTTTTTTACTGTGTTTTCAAGAGGTGCTGTAGCCAGGAGACAAATGAGCTGAAGGCAAGTTCTTGCTTGGTGAGCTTTCCAGAGCTTGTCTTTTGTGTGTGGAGGATAAGCACTTATCTACAGCATGTAAAAACATCATCTGGAACTGTTCAAAAATGTTAACTTTGCCCATGTTTCCCTGTATCCTGTTCTAATTTTCTCATATTTTTCAAGTCTTTCTTAAGAACTGTGCCATTTCACACTTATCTGGGGATTTCAGAACTTTGTCCTTAATTTCATTTCTCAAGTTGCTCTGCAGGAGCTAATTAGCTTCCTCCCTCCGCACTTCATCAGCAGTGACTGCAGCCTGGGCTGTGCTGAGACTCATTTGCCTTGTGCCGGGCAGGTCTGCAAAATTAGGTATCTTTAATTCTGGGTATGTATTCATTTGGAAATTAGGCAGATTACCTCATTCTGTTTTTCCAAAGGAGCCGTATCTGTGTTTTTAATATTTTTGATAGATGTTTTGATTGTAGGTGGTTTAGAACCATTCAGGCTTACTTGCATGTGTAGTTGTTAGTTCTGGTATTTCAGATCTATTCAGCTGCAAAAATACAGTGCTCTCATCTGAATTTTTCCTGTGCTAGGAGTGTGAGTGAAATTGCCATTCATGCTGTCAGGTTTAAATGCGAAAACTCTCTATTTGAGGTGTAAGAATTCACATGGAGAAAGACTCTAGAAGGGTGATCGCATGCATTCAAAATGTCAGATACTATTGACTGTAATAGTTTTCAAGCACTTTTTCTGCCAAGTTAAACATTAATCAGAGTTTCAGCAGCATTAAAAATGTTGGAGACATGTGGGTATGTTGGCACCTCCTGTGTTTGTTGCCCTTGTCAGAGTTGATGTGCAAGTGGCTGCGTAATGGGGTATTTCGTACGCTCTCTGCTCTTCCCCCCGCAGATGCTGGCAGTGTGGGGCTCCTCGTTGTTTCTTGGGTAGGGGGTAACTGTTAGGCATTCAAAACATATAAATACAGAATTTAAGGAAGTAAATCTGCTTGCTACACCATGCAACAAGTGCTCTCTGAATGCATATTGCATCACTAAGACAAAATACAACATGGGTGCTGGAAATCTGCTTTTTGCTGGTGTTTCGAGCTGTCTGCACACATCTACATGTGAACCCCTATGGCCGGGTGTTGCTTTGCTTCCTTTCTCACAAGCACGGGAAGAGGCATATTCGTGGTGCTAGAGCTGAATGTCCTTGGGATCCCCCGAAAGGCCTGCAGCATTTCAGCTGCCAGTTTGTGTTATAGGTACTTCTATAATAAGATATAAACTTCTTAAATGAATAATCATGCTATCAGAGTGTAACCAAAGTTTCAAATTGGGGATTTTACCTCATCACGGAGGTGTCTTTGATCACTGTAACAGTTTTGGAATGGTTCTGTTTTGTAGGATGACTTCACTGCTAATGTTTGAACGGTGCTTTGAAGATTAGAAACACTGCTGAAATACAGGCATTTTTGTTAACTGAGGATTAATGGCCTTTAGGTTTGGCAAGTGGCTACTTCAAGTGATTGAATTGCTTTGGTATTTTGAACACTAAATTTACAAGGCTGGGGGAGTCTTGAGATTTATTTAGTGTTGTGTATTCTTTTTTGAACAGCCTTTGTGTAAAGTAGCATAAAGAGTGTAGCATTACTATTAAAAAAGAGAAAGAAGAAAAGGATATTATGGATGTATGAATGGTGTATATATAACTATTAGCATCAGCGTTTACCTCAGAAAAGTTGCTTTAAAAATGAATAACTGACAACATTAATGATGTGTGTTATGAGGTATCAGAATTAAATAAGTTTCCTCAAAAAAAAAGCCTTTTTTTTTTTTTTTTCTTTTTTAAACAGTAAGTCGTATTAACTGCTTCAGTTTCTACTTGCATGCATAGCTTTTCTTCATGGGCCAGAAATGCACTTGTACTAAAGATGGGCTTCATTACTCAAAAATAACAGTTGAAGTGCAATTTCTGTTGGTTGTTAACTTCATGTAGCAATGGTTTAGCAACGATCTTATCTTACCCTTAGTGGGTCTAAGGGTAAGGAAAACGGTTACAGTTAGTACAAAGGGGCTAAGGGTATGGAAAACAGTTACAGTTAGTACAGAGGGGCAGTATCTGTTGTTAATGAGAGGATCAGTGGATGGGAACTGAAAATAGTATTTGGAAAAGTGTATTGGCACTGGATGAAAGGTGGGTTATAATGGTGCCTATTCAGATTTCTTTGGGATATTCCTTTATTTGTCATTTGGAAAAAAATGATAATACTGTCTGCGTTAGGTTACTTAAATTATTTTGACACTTCATAGTTTTATCGGTCTGAAAATAAATGTATTCTGCTTTTGTTACTTTTCAAGCCTTCTGGGGAAGTGTGTAGGTCAGTGTTTATTTTTGTAGTTTACTCACTATGAAGCATTGGTTTAAGCAGTGAAATTGGGAACTGCCTTGGCATTGGCATGGGCGTAGTGGTAACATTTGCCAGATGAAAAGTAGGATGACTGAAAGGAGTGATGTGCCAGCGTCTGAAACTGGTCTCCTTGCCACCACTAAAGAAGTAGCTCTGCTCATTTTAATACTAAAATGCAAAATACCAGGGCATGTTTTGTTATTGGCTTGTATTTTGGTGGCAGGCTTTTCAGTCCAAGTTCAAGTTTCTGCTAAACTAATGGTTTGAGTGTTATGTGCTAAATAAAACTCCAGAACAGAGTGAGAACAAGAACGAGATGTCATTGGATTCATTTCTCAATTTTTTCATTTAATTTTTCATAAATGTTTTCAGTAGCTAATGTGTTTTACACGCAGCCTTAGCTTCTGCAACTTGTTACTAGGTCTGAAGTTTAAAAAAGTTGTTTTAAACCTGGAGATCGTGAGATACTTTAAAAGGAGTGTGAGGAGGGTAACAAAAACAACACTTGTCAGCTTATCTAAATTCAATATACTGAATCTGTCAATCTCTAAATTCAGTCTGTTGAGTCTTTATCTCTCTGGGTACTATCTGCCAAAGTATTCAGGTTAAGGTTTGAAAACTGCTGAATTTCTCTTCTACCTTTCTTTTTTTTTTTTCTCCGTATTTCCAAGATCAGGCTCTCGGTGAAGTTCTTTTCCCAGTTTGCCCTAAGAATAAATAATGTTTGTAATGATTTTTTTTTAATAATAATTTTATTGTGGCACTTTATTTCTACTCTTTATTACATATAATGCATTTAAAATTGGTGGTTTAATCTAAATTCATGTCAATTTTAAATGCATTATATGTAATGAAGAATAGAAATATACCTAGTGTTATTTTTGTCAAAATGGTGGCTAGTGTTTCTGATCATTTTTATTAAAAAAAAAAAAATATATACTGAGTTAAAGCATTTCTAGTGGTTAGTTGGCTATATTTGCATGGCAGTTTTCCCCCTTACACTACTTACAGTGTGATCTTATGAGAATAATTCATTGTAGAATTCAGATTTCGGAGAGCAAGTGAGAAGTACTTTGTTAAAGATCAGAAACTTTTTCATCTTGTTTGTGCTGCTCTTTGTTTATGCTGTCATTGTTTCATAATTTTAAATATCCTTTGGAAAAAAAAGTTTACATCATTAAAAAGTACATTACCATCTGACATAAAACTGCACCAGGATGTAACCTTAAAAGTTAATGCAACTGAAAGTAGATGGATCTTTTATGTTTTAAAAAATTGCTGCAAGTTTCTGCATAGTTGGTTTTAAGGTGTTTTGATGGTGTTTCCTGTATCACGTCTCTCAGGAGGGAGCTTACTGCCCCTGTAAGAGAGCTTTTAACAGTTACAGCAACAAGGTAAAGAAGAAAAGATCAATATTTCATTTTAGAAGGATGTTTCAGAAAATTGGTTTAGAACTGTGTTTTGACTGTTTGTTTAATGGTCTTTTTTATTTCCCTGTAATTTTAGAATGGCCTTTTGTTCTTTAAGCTGTATTAAAATTGCTGGTGTTTTAGTCAGTAGCTTGCTTGATTTGCAGCTCTAATTTGGAGAACACTTAAACTATATATCTGGAGTTTTAAAATTGTAAGAAAAAGGTTGCTTAATACAGATTTCTTGCTTCTGTGTTTTAGGTTGTATTAAAGATCATTAAACATTACCAAGAAGAAGGACAGGGGAATGAAGTGGTCCAGGGAGTGTTGCTGGGACTTGTGGTGGATGACAGACTTGAAATCACAAATTGTTTTCCTTTCCCACAACATACAGAAGATGACGCAGACTTTGATGAAGGTAACATTTGGAACTGTGTAAAACTTGAGATTAGGAAGTTGTTCTATGTGCAGAAAGTCCCTATCTGTCCCTTCCTGCACTCCTCTCCCTCCCAAGTGACTTGAATTTTAGATGTCATCAGAGAGTCTTTTATTTGACTCAAAGTATAAATATGTTCTTTGAAATGCCATTGCGTATATCTAGCTTGAATCTTGTATATATGAGGAAATTTGGAGGCATAAATATTACACAATATGGACACACTTATTTTAGAGTACGACTGTCCACACTGGAAGTTGCATTAACTTCCAACCTGCAATTCATGTAGACTTTGAAAAGCTTTTTAAGAAAATGGCTTCATGTGAATATTTATATATGTGTGCATATTTGTATGTACATTCATGTGTATCCATGTATATGTATGTATATGTGATTATGCGTATAGATTACTCCCTGGGGATTCATGTGTGCTAAGTATTCATCGAAAAGCTGGAAAGCAGATATTTCTAAGTTTGAGGCACTGTTTACCTGAAGTATAGATAACCTTTTTGCTTTTCTAAGTGAGCTAAAATGTGCCAGTTGTTTGCATCTGTCTCCCTTGCTGGCCCTAGAAATATTTTCTTAATGCCTGTGTAAATCAATATAATCTACATGCCACAGATTGATATTAAATTTATAAATTAAGAAGACATACAATTCTAATCTTTGGTTAGAATCGGTAGAAACACTTTTTTTATTAGAGTTCAAGACAGTTTAACTTCAAGAGCAACTGAAAATGCAACATAGTCCAGGTAGTTATTAGATTAGAAGCCTCATTGTATCTAATTTCGATAAATCAGTTTGAGCAAGATTAATCTTGCTTACAATGATACTAAATATATTTAATTTTTATCTTTATTGCTAAAGTATTGTAGACTCTACTTTTTAAAAAAAGATCATTTTAAGACTTTCTCGATGTTTGGTAAGGTCACTTAGCTATTTTTTTTTCTTTGGCTTCTGCTGTGGGATCACACAATTCGCCCTATAGAGAAAAAAGCTAAAGATGAGGTTGTGTTAATTCTCGGACTGTAATATGGTGTGAGGATCAGCACTATGTTTTTTTTAGACCTGAAAGGCATTTAAAAAATGTCTTCTCCCTTCTGTAACTCTTCAAAGGATTGAGATAATCCAAGTTTTTAATTAGAGCAGATTTTCCTGTAGAAAATAGCCTTAATGAATCAATGTAGCTGCTAGAGGAGCAAGGAGTGAAACAAATTCCTTCATTTCCAGAAAGGACTCATCGAGGCTACCATGTGAACTTAACCTCACCTGAATGCCTTCCCGTGTTAGCTTTCTGGTCCTGTGCTACAGACATATATGAAAGAGCATCAAGCTCTATTAAGAGTTAAAACTGAGTCTGTCACAGTTATGCTGAACAGTACTGTTATGAGTGTTAGGAAATTTGCAGGCGAGTTGGTTACTTTTGCTTGTGCAAGAGGAAAAAGAGAAATTTCTTATCTGCCAGAGCCTTAAAATTCAGAATGCTAAAAAGAATTTAAAGAAGGCGCATCCTGCCCCTTAAGTCTTGTACTTTCATATATCTGCACAGGTCGGTCTGCACCCAAATATATGGAGGGAAAGAAGTAGGATACCTGCATTTTAGTGCTGCCTCTACCTGGAAAGTTTAATTCTTTCCTCTGTTTGGTCAGAATAATATTGTCTTTTTTTTCCTTTCCCCTTGCCCAAGATTTTGGGTTGGGGAGAATCCCAGTGTAAGCTTTTGGCCTACAAGGAGTACTTCTTAAAAGACTTGAGTCATACTTGTTCTTGGATTAATGTGGGGACCATTGCATGGCTGCTGTCTGCCTGACAGGAGGAAATAGGGAGCAACTACTGTTGGGTTATTCCTTGGCAAACTCCTTATCTGCTCTGGAAAAAAAATGAATTCCTTCTGTATCATTTTGCAGGAGTGCTAGGAGCAAGGCCCTGAGAAATGTTCATTACCTTGTGGTCTTGATTTGATAGAGGTGGGTGACAGGTAAACTGGAGAGACACACAGGGGACCCTGTGCCACATGCTCTAGGAGTCCCTGCTTGAGCAGGGGAGTTGGACTAGATGATCTGTAGAGGTGCCTTCCAACCTCAACGATTCTGTGATTCTGTGAGGTAGTTTGGATCATTAGTCTTTAGATTTATGGGGACCAAGAAGCTCATGTTAATTGTGAACTTGAGCAACTTTAATTCTGCAGTATTTGGTTGTGTAACAGCAAATTATGATGTCAGAGAAGTGGAATCATCACTGTTACGAAAATTAAGCTTACCTATAGGAAGGTGAAATTTGAGTGAATGAATTATTGGGTAATCGGAAAGAGACATTTAAGTTAATGATTTCCTTAGAGGAAATCTTCTAATATAAAACACATTTTTGAGGGCGGGTAAGAAGATACAATTATTTTAATTCTTTAAATAGCTATTTAAATAGTATGACATTTAACATTAGGACATTTATTAACTTGATAAAGATGGACTTATAAATGTTGTTAGCAATAACCATTTCTTCAGATATGCTTTTGTTATGTTGACATTTTGTCTCCTATTTCGAGTGCCTGAGCTAATGTAAGCATTAACTATTTGTCTCAATGGAATTCCCTCAAAAATGATTTTTTTCTGTTTAAAAAATACGTGTTCCTTTATTGTAAAAAGAGTTCAATTTGGACCAGGCTGCTTCTAGAAACAACGTAAAACATGAGAGCTTTTTTTAAGCTTCCAGTGATTCATTTCATAAATCTAGGCGGATTATCTTAACTTTTGTGAACTCACAGGTGTTTTTCTGCTTTTTAGAAAGTTCCTCTTACAATGTCACAACACTACTTTTTTATTTTAAATGAACTATAATTTTTTGGCAAGATTTTCCTCAGGGAAGTCTTGTGCACTTATGATGGCCTGCATAATATATTCTGGGTATAATTTCATTTAACCTAGTTCTGTGTTAGCTCTAGGTGAAGGTTGGTTGATGACGTGTGAGCTAGTGGAGGAAAATTGCTTAACTGGAGTATATTTTGAGTGTCTGGCACAAGATTCTTCCACAGGAAAGTTGCAAAATGTTGGGGCTGCTCTCCAGACTCATGTTCAGACATTTACTTTGAAATAACTTTGTTTCCCTGTTAGTACTGAACTGGTAAATGCCTAGAGCTTTTACATTTACTTTTCAAAACAGACATTTTAAGACATTTTCAGATTACATTTTGATGTTTTTTTTCTCTGATGGATTCACCTTTCCTTCAGGAAGAATCAGATTTCTACTATAAGGATTTTTCATTAGAGCATTTCTGTGAAATGATGCAGTTCCCAAGCTTGTCTCTGTGAGGTTTGATTTCTGAGGATTGCTTTCATGTAGGGTACTTCAAAGTTTTTGTCTGACCTCAGTTCTTTCACTTATAGTCTACAGAACAAGTGGACTTTCTTCTGCTTTGAGATCACACATTAGGTGTATTTTCTTCCTGAGAAATAGATGTATTATGCTTGAATGTAAGTGGTGTCTCTGAGGGAAAGGTTAAGTTCAGCCCTTTGCACTTCATTGTTCTTCTGTTCTGCTGTTGATTCAGTAGCTTTTCTTCCTGTTTAAAGGCAAAGTATATTTCTTTCATGGGGAGCAAAAGTTACAGATTATACATGTAGTACCCATTTTATAATTCACTGCAGGTGTTGTGTGAGATCTAATTTTGATAAGTCATTTGAAACAGATTTTTATTCCAACCTTGTATGTTTTAATTCCTTCCTTTTAAAGGCAGAATAAAAAATATTATGGTAATCATGCCCGTAGAAACATCAAGACAATTGCATAATTATATATCAAAAAAAAGTTCTAGATGGTTTTAACTTTTTTTAACTATGAGATTTCATTGGATTCCATGTGAAATACTGCAAATAAAACGATGTAGCCTTTTCTTTTCCCTTTTGCCTCTTCAGTGATTTTTTTTTTTTGCTTCCTTACCAGCTATAGTTTATATTTGATTGTATCATCAGTCCATAACAACTAAAAATAACAGGGTGAGTGTTGTCTGTGAAAGTATTGGCCTATTTTCTTCACTGAGGCTAAATAGGAATCAGAATCACTTACAGAGAAATAGCACCTTGTAGTATAGTCCTTTTCCAGGGCTTCTAATCAAGCAGCAGTGGCAGCAGTTTACACTCCAGAGTCTTTCTTGCAGTATTACAGTACAGTGATGGGTAATATGTGATCCTTGTAGCAGCAGAGGCTTCTGACAGCTAAAAGAAACTTGCTTGGAAAACTTAATTTATTACCAAACGGCTGCTGGTTTCTAAAGATACATTTTTTTTTTTTTTTCTTTTGCTCCCCTAATAGTGCAGGTGCCGCGAACAGTCTTGCGAGCAGTTGTGGAGACCGTGTGCCCTGGCATAAGGGAGGCAGCCCTTTCAGCTGGCTGCTAAATCCTTCTGGAGTTTGAAACCCCTTTATGAGCAAACCAGCATTCCCTGAGGGGAGTGAACAAAGTTATTGGAAGTAACTGGACAAAGTGAAGGATGAAAATTTCTTAGGGTAGTATTGCTGTAACAGCCCTGATGTCTCCAAAACACTGCTGTTTCCCTTAGAAATAGTAAGGGTAAGTTTTCTGTTTTCCTTCCTCCTCATTTTAAAGCTAGTCATAATAATACTCCAAGGATTGTCACCGTAGCCACAGGTCTGGTTTCTCCGGTGCGCCTGCAGGAAGGAGCCTGGATGGAGCAACATTGAGCTGAGAGAGCCTCCTCACTGAGGTGTGGGAGTGGGTCCACATGGAAAGGGACAGATGTCCCGGGGGCAAAAGGGAATGTTTACGAGATCACAGAAAAATCTAGTCATATGGAATTAAAGTTCTATTACACTAGGGACACAAACAAATAGTGCTGGAGCTCCTAGATCCGAACCTGGTTTCTGGCGCCAGGTGTGATTCATTCATCTGAATCTTCCTATCTATCTATCTATCTGTCTATTTATGAGTTCCTGTATTGTTTTAGGAAGAAGGTTGTATTCTGGTCATATGGATTATTTCTTCTGCTGGCAAAGTGCTGGCAAAGTTTTGCAAGCCAGATTTGTCAGCCTGTGCAGTTTGTACAAAGAATTTTGAATTGTAAGATGGATTTTTCCTCATCGCTGTGGCAGAAGGGATTTGTGAACTGCTTCTCAGACCTAGTAAGGATTACTTTATAGCGGGGATCCTCATGATCATGATGGAGGAACACAGGTGGTCGCTGCTTAGAAAAATAAACAGTAGAGTCTGTTCCAGTCTTGCATGTTTTGGATTTTTTTTTTCTTTGTGATGATTTTGAGAACATTCCAGAAGTGTTTCTGACTGCTGGACGGGTGATTCTTAGTCTCCTCGGATGCAGAGGGGTTTGTGCCGCCCTACCGTGGCTGCCGCGCTCGCGCGGCGCTGCCGGCCAGGGCGCGCGCGCGGTGGCCGCTAGGGGGCAGCGCTGCCCAGCGCACGGGCCGTGCTGGGGGGGCGGGGGGGTGAGAGCTGCTTCCATCTGATAAAGCCCAGATACTGTTCTCTGCAAATGACATCCTAAAACGGGTTAAAAGGAAAGCGCGTCCAATTAAATGCAGCTGTAACGACTCGCCCGTTGTTCCTTCACTCGGTTTCGGAGGGTGCGTTTGTGGCAGAGGTTGTGCAGGGGCAGAGCTGCTCCCGCTGCCTTGCCGGGTCCCCTCCTGCGTCCCCACCAGCACCTGGGGACGGGGAGGTGACACTTGTGATGGGTCTGTGTCCCATCCGACTGGGCAGACTTAAAAAACACAGAGAAACCGTTCCTTTTCTTGATGGTGTTACATGAAACTCCTTAAATGTTTTGCTTATTGCACTGCTGGATTTTTTTTTTTTAAGTTAATTTTTACTGTAGGTTTGGCGCTTTAAAGCGGTGTGTACATATATTTTTCAAGTTAGTTTAGAATCAAAGCAGAGAAATAATTTTACTCTTTAAAGCAGTAGACATGTTGAAGTTTTATTTGAATGCAGTTCCCTTATTTTTTTCAGCTAAAGGAATTAGTGTAATTTGCTTTTAAGGACCATCTTTTATATATTTTTTTCCCCTAAGAAAACATATTCAAGGAAAAAATGTCATGAGGTAATTTTAAACATGAAAACTTTTATGGTTGCCTAGATTCTGACAAATTCAACCACAGTGTTCATTTGATTTGATACACAGATATCCATATACATGGATATTTAAACTTTTTTCTTGTTAAAATCATGCCAAAATGTATTGAAAGTTGTGCTTGAGAATAATCATTTAGTAATTCTAAAGTAGAAGTTACGGAAGAACCTAGTTTAAGTGAATAATGTGAATGGTAGTTTTCTGTATGTGAATACTTCTTGGCAGCACTGGAATGAGCCAGAAGACTATATCCAGCTAAATTTTTCATTAAACTCTTCCACTATATACAAGTTTTGAACTTGAAACTGGCAGACTCTTATTTTGTGGATTTGTGTTCAGGCTTAGCTGTATTGTGCATACTAGTCATGCAGGATTGTTTAGTTTGCTATATGGTTATTTTGTATAGGTTTATAACTCTTGCTGAAACTCATTAACTTTTACATAATCAGCAAAACCAAAACCTGATTTCTTTTTTTTTTGTTTTCTGCAATTTAGGTCAAACATTACAAATAAGCTATTCTGAATTTGATTTTTCTTGTTAATACAATCTGCTGAGCTCTAAGGAAATTGGAATGTACAAAATAAGATAAGCAATTAATAAAAGTATATTCATGTATTTTATGTATACTTTGATTTCAGTCATTAGTCTCTGATTTTATGTCCATATGGTAATTCATAATAGTGATTGGAAAATGCCCAATCTTATGCTGTTTTTAAGGGAGAAAAGATGTACAGGTTATTTACCCTGAGTATTTAGAAGTTTTGTAGTTATTTATGATGAATTGCAAAGAATCTGAAGATTATTTGATTTTTACAAATTAATTTCATATATTATTTGTTCAGTTTGGGGCAAATGTGAGAACTTTAATATAAAAACATTTCAAATCATTTTAAATCAGGTAGACACAAATGACCTCATGCTTACATTTTATCATTAAGTTGTGGAAATATGGTTAATCATATCCCATATGCTAATTCCTATTAAAAGTAGAAACTGTCAAATAATTGCTATAGCTCTTATATTACCGATTGGTTTATAAATTGATATTACTGCAAACATACAGCAAAGGTGAAGCTCTCTGGCTTTTTTTTTTTTTTTTTTTTTTTTTTTTTTAGTACTTTATGCCACGTCCTTTCTTAAGAGCCTAATCGCCTGGTCTTTCTGTTCCCCTGTAGTTTTGGCCAGTTATTTTGACTCTTGGTCCATTTGTTCCTCTGGTAACACTTCTCCAATGTTACTGGCCCAAGAGGAGGACGCTCTTTTAACATCTTTCTACCCCTTCGCACTACCCCTGCTTTCCTGCTCTGCAATGCAAGTACTTAGCCATTTCCTTCCCTGAAGAATTCTGGAATAAAATTGAGGAAGCTGAAGAAAAGCGCCGCAAAGTCAACAAGTACCACATGCTAATGTCTTATTCTGGGAGGCAAAGTGAAGTAAATGAATATCGTTTGGTTAAGCCACAATTAAGAGGGATAGATCTGGGCATAAAATAGTCAAAAATAATTGTAATCACAATAGGTAGAAGAAAATTGCAATTTCTTTTTTGTTCTATATTGCCTTCCCTCAGCATTGTTAATAAGAAAATAAAGTATGTATTAAACCCAAAATATCATGAGAAAGTTGCATGTAGGTCATGAAATACAGAAATTTCATTATTTCTTGTGGTTTACAGACAGAGGATTTTTCCATGTAGCAAAACAGTCCTGAAAGGTTTCCGAACGATAAGGCCAGAGAAAGTATTGAGCTGTGTGAATAAAAACTGTGCGAAACTCCAGTTTAGGACAACTAAGTTTTTAGATTGATTAATCAAGTGCAAATCAAAATGTTACAGGCCTCATCCTAAGACTCAAGCTAGTATATACATTTATAAGAATAAATGAGAAAGATTTGAGAACTATATTAACAAATGAATACCGTAAAGAACTAAATGTTATTGATTCTGTCTCCATTCCTACAGACTATGATTTTACAGACCGTTTCAGGATCTATGTTCTAGGAGCTGAATATTGTGAGGGGTACAGTTTATACAATATGGTTCTATATTTTATCTCTGGAAACTAAAATCTGAAAAACATAGTAGAATTGAGGGGGGGGAAAAAAGGTTGTTTTTAAAATCATCAAACTTCTGCAGTTGTACCAAGACAAATGAATTCAAATGAATTGAGTCAACTCTAGTTTTTTTTCGTTTGTTTGTTTTTAAACCTAGCTTATACTTTTTCAAGCTAATTTTAAGTACTTTTGAGATTTAAAGATTTATTCCAAATCGTTTTTGATGTTGTTAAAATAACATCTTTTGGTATGAAAAACAGCTATTTTGTTAAAATAACAGCTTTTTTATTCCATAATGTTTTTTCCTGATTTTTTTTTTTCTTACAATTAGTTATTAGTTATTGGAATTTTTTAAAAGAAGATAGACTGGGATGTTTTACTGAGCAAGAAGATTTGTTGGTGGTATCAGAAAATTTGTCCTTATTTTTTACTTAATACTTTCAAAATTATGCTGGATTTTCCACAACTACATAATCTAGGAAAAATAAAGTAGTAGTATCCTCTTCTAGAAGAAAGTTACAAGTAGCCAAGTCGTAGAACTCATTAAAAGCAAATCACACTTTTTTGTGTGTATAATGGTATAGCATTTAGGTTTATTTTACTGATAGGAAGACTGAAGCGTGTTGCTGGCCCAAGTTTCAATACTGGCTATTGAACTGAATACTCAAGGAATAGACTTGAAATCCCTTTTTGCTAACAGGAAATGTACTGCAGCAGTAGAGTTGAAAGGATGTGAATTTGATTCACAGGATTACTAAACTTAAATGATTTTCTAGGGAAATATCCTTGACAGAAAGGAGAAAGCTCCTCAGTAGACTTTAGACTGTATTTTGTCATTATTTATTTTTGGTCTATGTAAGCTGTTAAATCCGATGGTTCAGTAAAAAATATGTGAAGACACTGAAAAAACTCAAACTGAACAAATCTTGCATTTTGCTGCAGTTTGTTAAGCCACTGTATGGAAGTTCAAGAATGGGAAAATTTAAAGAAAAAAGAACTTTTTTTGAAAGCTTTACTGAAAATGACTAGGATGCACATGCATGTACATGTAATAGTTGCTTAAATTTTTATAATTCCTTGTCAGCTGTATTTACAAAATATATTTATTGCAGCTAAGGTAGTTCTCACCCATCTAACTTAGACATTTACTTTATTTTGGTTTGTGATGTAGTTGGAAAGTTGCTGTACTGTGCAGCTTGTCCTTTGCTTTACTGTTTGCTAAATCTACAGTTTGATTTCTTTTATTGGATTACATGCTTGAGTTCAGTATAAATTCATGCAGTAGAAAAATACACATTAAAATAGGTTGTTTACTCCTCAGTAAAATGCTCTTACATTTTTGTAGGTTTAATGCGATAAATTCTTGATATATGTATTTGTTATAGCCAACATGCAGCATTGTGGAGTTTTATTCAATAATAGAAACGGAAAGATTTCTTGAAACTTTTTTAGAAAACAACACAGGCATGTTCTTTGTGTGGTATATTTAGGTCATAAGGGACATCTGCTAAGGATAATTTTTTAACACTTGCTAACAATCTTAACATAATATAGCCTATTCATCAGTCATATTGTTCCTGACTTGGCTAGTGTGGATTTTAGTGATTCCCGATGTGCATTCAGACTCTCTTAATTGCTAGTTTCTTGCTGTTCTATCTTATTGTTTTGTAGGACAATGCATAAACGGGCACAGAATAATCAAAATGGTTTCCCTGGCCATATTAGGCACCTAACAGAGATATATTTGCTATGTAGTGTGTACATGTTTTTGTAAGTGGAAATCTTACTGGAACAAAATAAATCTTAAAGTAATGGGGAAATAATGCAAAAAGAAGACTTGAAAACACTATCCAATATATCTAGCACAGTCTTTTCTCTGTGATGTGTGTTGGAGCTCTTATAGCATACATATATTCAATGGAGAAATGAGAGGAATAAGTTTGGGACAAAATGCAAACACTAACCTTAAAGGTTAGGGTATTTTTCTGTTTTGTATTTTTCTATTTTGTGCCCTTGGTTTAAAAATAAATATTCCTTTAAAAATAAATACAGTTGAGAAATCTTTGCAGTTTAACTGCATTTAATCTTCTACAGTCCCATGAACGAGGAATTTTCCTTAGCTGTAAAGTATTTAACTTCTTCAGAAGTACATGTAATATTCCTCCAACCAGCACAAGTGAGACTGGCATAGTAAAGTGGGGAACATTAAATAGGATTGTATGTAGAGAGAGGGTATGGCACAATGATATTACTGTAGGTTTTCATATTAGCTGGAGTCTTGCAAAATTGGAGATGCTTCCATGTGCAGAAGAAAATAGAATTTTTTCCAACACGTTTCTTTGTGCAAAAATCATGATGTTTAGTAGTTCCTATTGTACCCTGCTGTGGTCTTACCTACTGATAATTTGTTTAATATTTTTGATATAATCATTCTAATCTTTGGCTTTTTTGTGTTAATCTGGTTTGTGCCGCACTGAACTGCTTGTGGTGGTGAATGAAAAACACATAGAAATTGGAGCTTTTGCAGTGGTTGAGGGTTTGCAGTAGGTTATTCCAGGTGTTCAAGAAGTCTATCCGTGATCAGCCTGGGAAGGAAACAAAAAGAGTTTGCCTGCTAGATTTGTCACTATTATCTTTAATGAGTTTTCTCAATTAAGCACAAGTAGATGATTTTTAAAATCCCAGATAGTTGTAGAACATCAGCTTTTTTTAATACTCATTCATTAGGTGATTTTAGCATTGTTTTCACAAGAGGTTTAATAAAATTGGTTTGGGTTATTCCAGCAATCAGAAATAAATCAGCTTGTGCCTGTTAAGTCAATTGTTCAGCCCAGCTGAAAAACCATAGTCGACACAAACGTTGATTTCAGTCAGAGTTTAAATCAGTTGTTAACTGGAGAATTTTGTCAGACGTGGTAGCAGTTTTCCATACTAAACAGTTGAAAATTTGATTTATCTGTGCGTTGTTGATTAAAGCAGTTTGGCAGAAGCTCGTAAACTGCCTTGCTTGAAGTACAATTTACTTTAAAGTACAAGAAAGGCTCAACCCGCGCGTTTCACAGAGCTATCGATTCCCTGTGGCTGCAGTGTGGGAGCAGGGAACGAGGGAAGCCGATGTGAAAAGGAAAGCGCAGGAGCAGTTGCAAGAATTCAGTTTGGACACTGGGTGCCACTCCTGGTACGCATTGAGGCTGCTTCTCGTGCGCTGAAACAACACACGTTCCTAAAAATGGAGGTCTTTGTTACTTGTAAAACGCTGAAGTTCTTCATCCTCTGAGCTGAGGGCTTCACTGAGTTGAAGAAGATATCCCCGAGTTCTAATAGCAGTAGCTGGAGCTCTGCGGGCCGCACTTGAGGAATTCTTTTGTCCTTCCTTCGGCAGATGATTTTTCTAGACTGGATAGGTGGCTACCTGGCCATGTGGCTGCCCTCACGTGTAACAAGGACAAGGTCACTGCACCAAAGTTTCCAAAACCAGGCCAGACATGATGTGGGAGGGAGTGGGAGGAATAATTTGAAAGCAAGGAAATGGGAAGGAAATGCCTGCGTTGAAGTGTACCAGCTGTTTGCCATGTGCTTATTGCTGGTTGGAATATCCTCTTGATGGAGTGGAGAGTCAACACCAAGGCCCAAGTCATTAGGTGCTGCGTTACTGAGGGAAGACTAGGTGAAAGAAGGCAGCTGAGGACTGGTTTGGGATTGAAGTCATAAGCTGGGATAGGGGTGGATAACGGTAGGTTGTAAGCAGCCGTGAGGTCTGGAAGATGAGAAGAGAAATCCTAGCGGTACTCAGTGAGAAGGAAGAGTGAGGAGAAGTGTTGAGGTAAATGGGAGCAAGGTTTCTGTTCCCATCCTGAAGGCGATGTGGCTCCAAGTGGGAAGGGGGATGTGATTTATGTTTTACTTCGATCAGGTCCAAAGGCATCAGCTGACTCCGAGCGCTCAAACCGCTGTGCAAACACACTCCTGCTAAAACATTTTAGAAATGACATAGGAGTTTAGCTGTCCAGATCTTAACGGCTTTTGGTGGAATATTGGCACCAGGGTACTGGAGTAATTTTGAAACTTAAAATTTCAGCATGGCAAATGGAGATTTAGAAGGCTAAATGCCACCCAGCCTTTTTAAAATGTTAGCCTTCTAAACCTGATTTTCTTGTTGCATTTTTTACCCACTGTTTTGTTTGAAAAGGATTTGTATTAGTGGGTCAGAAATTAAAATGTGTTTGAAGGGGGAAAAGAAAGACACGGCTTGAAACGGTGAACTGCAGGATGGTGTGCTGGGGTGAGGGGCGAGGGGGCTCTTTTGTACAATTTGACTTTGATACAGTTGAGTGGAATTAAAACAAAAAAATTGCCTTCATCCCAAAAGGAGAGATTGTAGTTTTCACATTTTACTTTTAAAATTACATTTGAAAACAGATTATTGCTACTTTTAGTGCTACATTCTGTAATGTCTAAGTCCTGTGGGACACTTTTTTATAAAGATGTTGCAAGTGAAAAATTGATACGTTGGATGCATAAAGCACAAAGTTAAAAGAAAAAAAAAAACGCTGTATTGTCTGTCTTTGCTTTTTGCTTGCTTGCTTGCTTGCTGTCAAAACCAACACTCCTTCTAAGGCTGAAAACTCTGAAAAGCAGCTAAGACTATTGCCTGCCTGGAACCTGCAGGTTACGTCGCATGGCAGAGTTGCCATTGCACTGCTGAGATTTCTTAGGACCGACACATTGGCCCACACAAAGCTATGGCAAACGTGAGTCATCTCGTGTCTGCTTTGTAATTAGCTTAGCTTTATGTACGTTGTGAATAATACAAAGCCACATTGGTTTCTGTGGTTTTGCCAGCTGTGGCAAAAAGCCTGACTTTTAAAATAAATAAATAAATATTTAAATTAAGCCTTCTTATCAAAAGGCACCAGGTACACAAACAGCAATAAATGAAGGAATTGGCAACAAACCTTCTCTTCTCAACAGCAGAAAATCTATTAGATGGGGTAAGTGGGAAAAATGAGTCCTGTACATGATAAGCTAGAGCCACCTGTGTTTTATTAGGCCGCATGATGCTTAGATCCTGACTTTATTTAAAGAGTTGTCAGCTTAAATTGCCAGTGCTCCTTGTCATCTGTGTCACTTAAGTTTACCTTTGATGGGATTCAAAGGAGGCTTGTAAAACCCAACGTGTTACTCCTGTCAGAAAGGGCTGTGGAAGAGTCGCTGTGTGACTTGCGTGTGGCGGCCGCCCGATTCGGCTCCGTAGCGCCTGAGGCCTCGGCCTCCGCGGGCCTTTCTCGAGCTTTCCCTTCGCCGGCAAGGGACCCTGGGACGCGGCAACGCGAGTGCTTGGATCCTGCGAAGGCTCCTGCTGGGTAACGGATGGATAACAAGTGATCCCACTTGATAACCTGAGTGAGGAAGGATCCGTCTGTTGTTTCTCTGAAGAAATTTTTGATGCAGCTTGATGGAGGTGGAAAATAAAATCTTCACTATATACAGCGTGGCCAGACTGCGCCTTGGCAGGCTGGGGAAGCTCCCTGCCTTGGGAGCTTCTCAGTGGTTGGGTGGCAGCAGATACTGAAGCTCAGTAGTTGGACTCTAACAGTCCTCCTTTTCTCGCTGAGATTGTCAGATACTTAGCACTGTGCTATAAAATATCACATTTATGTATATATATATATATCAGAATAATTGTTATTTAATAAGGGTAACAATACGTCTCGTGACGATTGCTTTATTTGTGTCATGTTTGGGGGCTCTTTAGAGAGAGTGAAGGGACGTCTCCTGCAAGCAAAATGTTTCTGCAAAAGAAGAGAGCGTTTACTTTTTCCATGTCTCGAAGATGAACCCGTGGATTTCAGTTTTCCTCGGGGAGGTTTAGGTGCGCCATTAGGAGAAGCAGCACAGAGATACTGGTACCCTTTGGTAGGCTGAGGGGAAGGTTGTGGAGACCTCCGAGGTTATGTCTGCCAGACACTTGCTAGAAACACCACAATACAGTTAGCTCTACTGAAGTGGGAGGAGATATTAAACAATAACTTTTAACTCTGTCTCTGTGATTCTGTTATCCTATTTATCCTATTTATTTGAAATTTCATAAAGATTTCTAAATTACCCAAATTATTCTTTTCAGCATCTGGAATATGCTTGAATGATAACCTTCCCCCTCCGGCTTTTCTTTTTCCCCCTCCCCTCCCTTTCCATGTGTGGAACTCTTCATGCGGCAGTTGATGTGAAGGTAGTTTGATTTCACTGAAAATATTTGTGGCTATGAAATTAAAAATACATATATGCCATATGGAAGTTTATCAAACATATCGTAGTTTCAATATCTTAGACTGATGTTAAGAAGAAATACTGTTTGCTCTTTATTTCTTCTTTCATTTTTACTCAATTTTACATAACACTGCTTTACTTTTTGACAGAAAAAGTAGTTGATGTGAGTGTGGAGCCAAATGGCTTAATGTCACTAAGATAGACTACATGGTAAGCTGATAGGTCCCGGGGGCTGGGCAAGGGGGTAATTTTAGTGGAGGAAAAATAGGGCAAGTCTTTCCTCTATTTTAGAAGTTAGATTTGTTTTTGTTTTTATTTTCTGTTTCTAGTTAATTTGCATGCAAAAGTTAAACCTAAATATTTTTTTCCAGTAAAATCTAATTTTTCTTCATCATCTTAAAAGTGAGTGTTCATTAAGTATATGCAGGCTCATTAAATGTTCATTAGATATAGGCAGGTAACCTTCATTAATCCGCATTTTTTCTTTCAGAACAAATGATTTTAATAAGGCTAATTTTTAATTATTTTTATATTGTTATTTTTTCAGATTCAAAGAAATGCTGTACATCATTGAAATACCAGTAGGCTTATATTTCCAAATCATGTTTGTATTTAGCGTGTTTATCGTCCATATTTATTTCAGACTGTTCTTTCCTTAAAAATTCTTATCCCCAAGTGTCGTGCTACTGTCCTTTAGCTCAAGCAGATCTTTCTACATTTGTGACCACTGACGATGTGGCACTGACATAAATGCATCTCAATCCTCTAACTCCTGCCACTTGTGCTCCTGTGATGGGAAAGGTCTCCGTTTTGCTGGTACCTGGTGGCGTTTCATGGGCCTGAGCAGGCAGCTCTGCTAGCACAAGTAGTGTCGCATAACCAGGAGCAGGTCTGGGACTGACTATGGTTACCTACGCCTAGCCTACATTCTTAAAGGATCTACGGATATCTTATATAGAGACTGTTTTTTTTCGCTGGATTAATTTTCAGATATGATGCTAGCTTTACTGTTAAAAAAGTTACCAACTAAATAATGCAAAGAGTAGCGATAATTTTTTGTATTCAAGTGCCAAAGGGTACTACCAACCCACAGACCCCTACCCTGGTAACTCTTCTCATTTTAAATATTATGGAAATTTGTGTCCCTGTTTTAAGGAGACACAAACTGTCCCTTTTTCTGTTTTAAGTCTTTCTGTCACATGTGCGTTTTTAGGTTAGGAATTAATTGATTTGTTTATTGTCAACCTGGATAAAAATAATCGTAGTTGTTGCTTTCAGCAGCACACTTTGTATAAACCATTATTAGGAAACTTGCTGCTAAACACAGATCCTTGATCTCATACCGTTTTGTTTGTTTTCATTTCCTAGTAAGGTCTGGCAGGTATTTGGCTCAGATAAGGCCCATTCACATTTTTCAGAAGAAACCGTTCCAAGGATAAATCAATAAAGCTTCCATTCTCATGAAAGATCATCAAAACCCAGAAAGGTTTTATCAGGGACTGACTAAAATAGTCAAGAATTAGTAGTCCTCCTTTGAAAACACTTGCCCTCCCGATCTCTAAAAAAGGTATGTTAAGATGCTTGCAGACTCAAGCTTTTGCTAAATGTATTTCCTAATATTAAATGTATTTTGTCTATAAACCTATTCAAAGTCTTCAATTAAAAAAAAAAAAAGTTATATAGGAATAAATTTAATCCTGGTATAAGGAATGTGATAGATCTGGTGGTTTTGAATACTCCATCAGTCTTTTAATTAAAAAAAACATTAAATACTCTAAAGTGCAATTGGTATTTTCCTTCTCAGAGTACTTCTTTTTCTCCAGTAAGGACTTCTGTAAATATATAAGGTGTTTCTTTTTTGTCTCAGTATAGCAGAAAGGTGTATAGCTCACTGAACATCTATAAAATGCTATTGCTGTTGGCTCGGTGAAGAGGGAAAATATTCAGAAGAGACTTGGAAGAAAATAATGGAAATGGACCACAGTTTCAAGCCCAGGAAACTGCAAAGCGTTTCTGAACTGCTGAAAACAAAAAAGTGGCTTTGTTTACAGAAATATATCATAACTGGAAGCTAGAGTGGATGCAAAACTTAAGTATCTAGGGAGTGTTGTGTAACTTTGATCATCATTATGGTTCGTTCTGCGTTTCCTTCTTAGTGTCCCATCAGACAGACTGCCTTTGAATAGGCTTTGCTGTCATCATGTCATCCACACGTACAGGCTCTGGAATAGCAGTTCTTCCACTATACTCGAATCTTTGCGCAATGCTGTATATTCTTCAATTTCTTGAAGCATTTTGCTTTTTCTTCTGTGTTATATGCAACATTACTTACTAGTAACTTCCTTTTTTTCCACTCCCTTTTTATAATGTTTCTCCCATTCAAAATACAGCATTAGGGTAATAGTTGCTTTACCACTCTTTTCTTCTCACTGCTTTGTCTTTCTCTTTCCTTCCTTGAGCTCGCCTTCTAAAGATAGGGCAGACTTGGTCTTGCTTGCACTGCTGCTGTTATTCCTTGCACTTCCTACTTTGAGACCTTTCCTTTGCTTGATTCTCTGACCTGTGGGTTGAGTTGATAAAAGTAAAATATACCAACTTTGTCATTTTACTACACTCTTCCCTCCTGCCAGTTCTGATAGCTCTGTGTCATTGTTGAATCGCGACTTGTACTTGTTTTTCCAGTATTTATTCTCTTGGCTGCTGCAAACTCTAAGGTGGCTCTATTAATTTAGAGGGAAATCTTTCTCTAATATAGCTATTTGGTGTTATGAAAAATGAACAGCAAGTGCCAAAACTGGTTATAGACCCAATATATAGCTTGAAAAGTGTGCAGTTAAAAGTTGCATTTGCAAAGGCAGTTCCTTTTCCGACACGCTGGACCTTCTATGCAGGTTAGATACTGCCTGCCAGGATACCTGTTGCAAGCAGCTGACAGAGTTTCACGGACCTCATAGCACCACAGCCAAGATCTTCATCCCTGTATGCAACTCACAGGCTGTGTAGTTCACCATGCTACCTGAAGCTGCAGATGTCTTGAACCAAATGCCCTGTTTTATGCGGGAAAGTATAGGTAGCTCACCTACAAAAGTGCACTGTGTCTAAGATGTCTGTGCAGGGAACCTTGCCAGTGTGTGTAGTAGGGAGTTTAAATGGTTGTAAAACTGCCAACACTAGGTGTAAGGTGGGATAAGAGAATGATTTGTACCTAGAGTGTGAGATTAATACCCCGCACTTGCATAGCACCTTTCATTTGAGGATCTTGGCACACTTTATGATCAGTTAATTGCCTCATAACCTCTCTGTGAGGTAAACTGTATCACTAGTTTATAGTGAAAGAAACTGATGCATAGAAGAATTTCAGCAACTTCTTTGGGATGCCTGGGTAGTTGTGGGAGGAACGTGTGAATTTCCCCCTCTCGCTAATTTTGAAATCTCTAATATTGTAGCAGTTAATTTCCGTGCACAAAAGGCAATAACTTCTTGTCATTCTTCCTTCATCATCCTGCTGTTCGATGTTGAGAAGGGCATTTTTTCCCTGTGGTCCTTAGAGCTGGAGTCTCACAGGTGGCAGCTGTAGGAGCGGCTGGGAAGGGACCTGAGCGCTCTGTTAACCACAAATTCCAAGCGTGGCGACTTGTCAGGCTTTTGGAGATTCTAAAAGAGGTTTACAGAAGGTTTTACGTGTTGTTTGCCTTTCTTCCCATTCTCTTCAACACACAAGTGTCTAGGAGCCTCCCCGTATGTTTTGCTACTTGGAGAAGTTATGAAATAGTAATACTGTAGTGCCTGCCATGCCATATTTGATCACTAAGTGTTTTTATTGCTGATGACCCAGCGTTGCTAAGTCTGTGCTAACTGATTATGCTCATGTTAAGTCATAGTTTTGGTCTCTATTACAACTTCTGTAGAATTACTCTATTGGTATACGAACATACCTTTTTTTGTGGTATAAAAGAAAACTTTTACCATTGGTTTATTCCTAATTGACCTTACTTCATGTTAGGAATAAAAGTCTAAACTGCCTTTTAACTGCTTTAACCATCTTTGCTTAAAATTCCTACTTGTCTACACTGTTTGTAAAGCCAGCTGTAAGTGCAAGTTAGTATGTGCCAAAAAAGGGATATATTGCATATTCAACTGAAGAGGAGCTGGAATATGAAAATTATCTTTTAGGGAAACAGTGCTACAGACTGTGTCCTTTGTAGTATATATAAAATGCTATCTTTAGAAAGGTGACTGACAGTAGTAATTCGTAAGATAGAAAAGTACTTCAAAAATGTTTGGAAACATGGCAATTTATATTTAGTTTGAACTACACAGTCTAGATAAAAATGGGCTCTGAACTCTTTCCCCCCCTCTCCCTCCCTAATTCATGAAATGCAAGTTCTTTATTATGTGTACCAGCCCTTGTCAGTTGTGACTTTCTTCTATTTTTAAGAAACTGGAAGATGAAAGGTGATGAAAGAAAGTTGGTGTGAGCCTTGTGCTTGAACAATAAGCAAAACACATTTTTGACCTTTGGCTTTGGAGAAGGAAAGGAAAAAAGTAAATGGGACTTTCCCTTAAGATACTGTGGACTTGACAAGACTGATAATTGGTTTTAATGTTTCATTTCAGCTGCTCTTGCCTCACTAGAGAAAGTTTTCCTTCTGCTTCTTAATGGGCAATAACAACTCATGCCGCAAAGCAAAATCATAAGGTCAAGTATTCAAGATAGACAAAGACAAAGCTTTTGTTACATATACTTTTATGTAAGTACTGTTTGAGCCAACTGTTTGATTGTGCCACTTCCCTGATCTGCATAACATTTAGCAAACAGGCAGAGTTTCCTCCTTAAAATAAGAACAGCAAGCGTCTGTTTTTATTTTCATTAAATGTATATATGTTATTATTATGATTAAAATGATAATTTTAGTTTATTTAAGAGTTCTCTTTAAGTTCCCTTCAAGAGAAATCTACAAAACTTGTTATTATAAATGGAGACAATTTTAGAAAATTTTTAGCTCAATAATGACTATTTTGGGGAAAGTAATATGTCATTTCCAGAGGAAACACATTGCTTTTAAGTTCAGAAGTAATGATGAGTGGTTTTGAGCTAAATGCAGGGCTGATGCCATTTTTAAAATGATGCTTTTACACCTGTAACATATTGCATACCTGCAATATCAGCCAGTTCATCCTAGCTGATCGTCCTACTCTAGTAGGCTAGTGAGGGTTTCTTTATTGTGGTTTCATGGGTTTATACTGGTTTATACTGGTAAAGATTCACATTTGTGTGAGGTAAAACTGAGAAAAATGAATCTCTTCTCCTTTAAGTCTTCCTACAAATCTTTTGACCGTTGCTGTTTTCTTGTAGTGTTTAGTAATGCTTGTTTTGCAATCAGGAGGTAAGTAAAGAGCAGGTATTATTAGAATATCTGTTGCTGTAGCCACAGTAAGGTTGTGATTTTGTTCATTCCAAGAAAAACAAATACTTTTATTTTTTAATCTTTCTTCTCTGTTGTACTCAGTATTTGGTGAGAAGGGGATTTTATTCGTTAATATGCTGCTTCTGCTTGGGGTTGGTCTCCCGATCGACTTGCATGCATTTTTCATTGCAGAAATGGTAGTCACGCGTTGCCCATTTTCAGTGCTCAGTTAATTTGTCACACAGAAGATAACTGACTCTACTGGCTGTAAAATTTGTTTTATTGCCAATACATTTAAGCACTTCTGATTAACTTTTATTGGGGTCATTTTATTAAATCTGATGCCTGAGAGTATCATGCTGAGTTAAAGATTGCTACTTCAGATGCTACAAATCTATTAATTTCTTATCTGGGAGCATGGTGGCTCTTTGTTCCTGGCCTGGACATCGAGTTCATTTGGAACTTGGCAAAAGAACATGTTGTTTCCTTCTTTTAAGTGGGTATCATGCTAGATTGTAAGGCCTGGATTTATAGCTCCCACATGCTTCTCTACATGTTTTAAAAATAATTGTATAAACCTGAACACTGTGAAAACAGTTTCTTAATAACTTAGCTCATGTGAAGGACAGATTTATTTGCTCTGCTGTTCCGGGCAGAGGGAATACAACATAATTCCCCCAAACCGATACCTTTTGGTAGGTAGCCTTACTGTTCTTACAGAAAACAATCCAGCTGACCCATTTGAAACAAATATTTGCTGTTTCCCCTCACAGTGGGCTGGAAATGAAGTTTTCAGTGTTTAATGTTTCAGCCCTGGAGGAGTTGTATATATTTTACTGAATTGGCTACTTTCAGTGCAAGTTAATTAGTTTTTCCTCCCAAGAAGAGTAAGATGGTGGTAGGCTTACTGTGGCTCAATACTGAAGTGAAGATTAAATTTTATTAATTTATACTTCAGATATATTTTAGTTCACTAAGAAGCATCACTGTTAAAAGTAGACGTTCTTATTTATTTTGGTGATGATTAACTTTTATGAATCAAGAAAGTTGTGTTGTGGGTTGTGTGGTAATTATTTGATATCAGGGCATCCAAATAGTATTACTGCAAGTCCGTCCTGCTGTATAATAGGGATGTGCCAGACAGTTATGTACTGGGACTTTGACAAACCAACTAAGGTTTTAATTTCTGGTGTAAAATTGGGTACTAGATAGTGCTTGCCTGTAATTCATCTCAGGGGAGAGAATGTCTCAGGAGGCTTTTGGAGAAAATTTTAGAAGTATTTGCCCAGGTGCTCAGCAATAAATAGAAAGACTAAGCAGGATTGACACAACGTACTGAAATGCAATGTTTAAGAGAAATGCAGAACATTATAGTTCACTGCCTTTATATTTACTCAATGAGAATTACATTAGAGTATGCCCAGAAAGTAAACAGGCAAAGCAGGGACAGTGGAAAGAAACATGGAGATTTAATTCGTAAGAGAGATCTGAACAATAAGATGTGAAAAGAGGAGAATTAAATGTGAAGGAATAATGCATTTACTGTGGTGTGAGTTGTAATACAGACTTACTGGGAGGGAAATGATGATGAGAAGTGGAGGCTTTAAGGCAAAGTATTGATCTTTGAGCATGGTCTCCGTTTTCATAAGGATAAAGGCTAAAATGGAGAAATTTATTTCCTAGCTTGAAAAATTGAAGAACCTGATTCAGTATATCAAATATCTCAAATGTGTTTTTATGAACTACATGTTAAATAGACAGTTTACCTCCAGTGGAGGCCCTATGGTCCTGCAAGTTTTTGACACTGAGGAAAGAGCTCAATTCTTTAAAATGTGTCTCCTACTGCTAACATACATAAAAAGAGAACTTTCACTTAGAAGCTTTATAGATGTTAATCCATACCCCAAAATGCAGGTATAATGTTTCATGTAAGCTTTTCTATGGCTTCTAATAAGAGTTGCTGAATGTCTGACAGCAATGCATGCATTTCATCATAAATTGTTAATAATCTGTGCTTGTGGTGAGAATAGTAATCTTTTGACTTGTGCCATGTAATCTGGTTTTCAATTCTTCAGCTATGTAAAGAATAAAAATCAAAACATTGGCATCTATTCTAGAACATTTGGGATTTTTTAAAAGCCATTTTCAGTTTGTATCTTCCATTTAAAAAAGTGTTTTTTTCAATGCTTTCATTGACTAATCCAGTCCCTTCATATTAAACCATGGATTTCGTTTAATATCCCACTTTTCTAAAAATGAAAGTAGTACTGTGATTTTTTCATCTTGAGCATTCGGTATATTAGGTGTGTACCAAACCCGAGCCTCTCCTCAGTTACCTGATCTTTCAGGGGAACGTGCCTTGTATGCTTTTAAAGATTATTAAAAATACAGGATCATTACGTGCTCCATCACAGCACACTACATTTCATAATAAACACATCTAACGTAGACATTAAAAAAAACCTTACTGGACTGTTTAGATGATACTGAGGGTGATCTGTTCACGTACCAAGGACATTTTCCTTATACTCAACAAAACCGCACTATTTTCTTAAGCAAGAGAGCTGTTTATACGCAATACCGTCACTTCAGGCTACATATGAATGTAATGACTAGATGAATCTGCCTGAGGTGCCATCAGATGGTGGTATGTGCTTTTGGCATTCAATACTTAATATTAGTCTGATCTTTCAGGACAGACTTGAGTTTAAATAGGTAGTTTATCTGAAAACTGAACATGTGAATAGTGTTCCCCAACACAAACACACTCTTTTTAAGCTTTAACTATGACGTTGTTAAATCAGCAGGAGAAAGGGATTTGAACAGATACGAAAGAGTCTCAATGCTGGATTTTTGTGTGTGTGTTTTATAGGAATATTTAATTTGATATGTAAGCTATGAGTGGTTTTTGTTTTCCTGTGCTTTAGTGGTATTTTTGTTAAAATGCTCTGGGTATTTTATCTAAGCACAGTAGTTGTATCAAGTGTTCTGGTGAGATAGAAAAGTTTCGATGTGTAGGTAATTTGGTTTTGGTTTTAATTATTATATATAGAAACATTTTTTCTTTAAAAAATAGCCTGCTCTGTTTCCTTGTCAACATTACTAGTATCCAGTGTAATGAGCTCTGCTCAAACACAAAACTGTTTCTTCCAGAAGCAAATTGTCATAGGAGATATGGTCAAAGAATATTCACAAATGTGGAGCATCAAAGCCAAGAAGATGAATAAGGGAGCAAATGGGCAGATTTTACATGTCAGGAGGTAGGATGGGACTGCTAGGGCAGGCGGAGGTGTTGAAGGATTTGAATGAGCGACAGGGTGATCGAGTGGGAGAGGAAAGAAAGACTGTTACGGAGAGAAAGGCAGATTGAAAGAAGAGGAGGATATACTTGCTATTTTTTATTTGTAGTTTTATTTAGAGAGGGAATTGAGAGGTTTGAGAAAAAAGGAAAAGGTGATTTGGCTCGCTTTAATCGAGCATAAGCTGGAGAATAGTGTTCCTGCAATAGGAAGATGCTTGAAGGTGCCACTGCTCTAGAAAGGCGTAGAGGTGGGAAAATTGTCACTGGTTTGATCTAATCTGAAGCTCTCAAACTCCATCTGGGAACTTGATCCTGTGGTTGCTGCAGAATTACACACGTGCTCCAGCCCTCTTAATTGTTTAGCTATTTTACCAGTCTCGTAAGAATAGAAATCTGCAATAACACATGAAATACAATTCAATGTTGAGTCTGATTTGCAACCTTTGGGTCTTCTTATCTGTATAGGACTCTACAGAGGGGGAGAAATTTCCTCTGATGGTATCTGTGTTGGCTTGTTTCATGCAGTTCTTAATTGATTGTAGGGTGAAATACGATGTGTATTGTTATTTTTCTCTTTTTTTTTTTTTGATCCTGCGTGAGGTGCCGATAGCACCACTAAACTGGAAAATAAAAGTTTTTGAATTAACTTGGAGGTGAGGAGGATAATGCAGAGTGTCTTTAAGCAAAATATGTCCACGTTTTGAAGCCCTGTAATTTTACTATTTAAACTTCTTTCTTGTGAAAGCAGTATCCATAACTGCTGATGCAATTTAAAGGAGTCCCCATGTCACATAGCTGTCGTTAGGGTACAGATTCCCAGAAGAACAGACCATTTGATCGCAGTGCCATTTTTGAAGCAAATGAGCATGTTACCGGGAGACTTTGCAGGTAAAGTTTAATTTAAATGTGCGCTTGCAGCCGTCTCTTGGCTGCTCTGTAACTCAAGCATCTGTCAGTCAGAGCTCGCTCCCTAGCAAAACAAGTCTTAGATAACAGGCATTTATGCTGTGGCCTGGAAGCAGTGGTGTATTGATTACGCTGGATGTTTTCAAGAATGGTAAATTAGCCATAACATGTAATTTATCCTTTCTTTGTTATTTTAGTAGGATAGATATCTTGAGTGATATATTAAAAAAAAAAAAAAAAAAAAAAAAGGGTGTTTCTAGTCAGGATCCCATTTGTTTTAGGAGGAATGGCTTGTTGTCGCAGGTGAGCTTTCCCCACACGTGTGATGTCGTGTAGCAGGCAAGAGGTGGGAGAGCTGTCTGTTCCTGCCTCCTCCCCTGCATAGGATCCAGCAATCGCCAACTGCGTGAGCGTGGAGTGAGCACGTGAGGTTGCTGATCCGCTGGAAAACAAATCCGACCTGTTGATGCAGCTCCTGTAGCTGGAGGACGAGGTGGGATGAGCAGGGACCACCCCTTGCAGCAGCAACTTGGGGTGTATTGAGTGCAACGTGAAACAACATCCTCTCTGTTCTTGGTTTATTTACGGCGTGTCCGTTAACAGAAAGGAGAGTTTATTTTTATCAAAAACAGAATGAGAGCTGTAAATATTATTGAATTGGCTTGTTTCTTTCTTAGCTAAATGTCTAGATAATACGTTAACTGCAATAAATCAAAAATAAGCTTGAGCAAAGTATTATCTTTACCACAATCTTAGAGTTATTTGTCAAATCACGCAGAAAGTCTGAGCAATTGTTGTGTTTCTCATTAAATGGAGAACTAAATTTGAGCTCACTTTGAGAATTTAGTTGAGTATTTATCTTTAAATAACATTGCTTGACATTCCTGCAAGCTGTCGTTCACTGACAAGGTAGTGTAAGCACATACTGGTTTATAGACCTAGCATGCAAGTCTCGTAGAGAGGTGCTTCTCAGGATAATGCTTGATCGTTTGTATGGGCGGTGGGATTGTTTTTCTAGATTATTTGCAACAATCATTTGGAACAGAAGTTGATTCTTGCCTGTGTTCTTTAAAAAAAAAAAAAAAATCCAAACCCAACAGAAATAAACCCCTCACATAACTCACTGTCAGGCTGTGCCCAAGGTGATCACTCTCCTCAAGCCGATCAGTGTGTCCCTGCAGGGTGTCAGGGAGCAGGGTATGAGCACAATATCACCATCAGATAATCTGGTGTTCTTGGTTATGCAATTCTATTTGTAAGTGACAGATTCTTGGTCTCAAGCAAGAGGTCTCTTTTGTATCATGGCACTCCTGGCTTATCCACAAATCATCCCTGGCCAGTTCTTTAACTGTTTTCCCAGGTTGGTCACCTGACATTTACCTGTGCCTCGTTTTTGTCATGTGTCCTACATGAAGAACGTGCAGAACTTTCCGACTGCGGGAAGGGCACTCAGGCAGGTTGGACAGGATGGACACCTGGCACCGAGGTCTCTGCAACACACTTGATGTCAGCCTATGGTCCGCGCGGTCGAAAAGTTTCTGTGTTCCTGTGATGGCATTAAACATTTTAATTTCAATTATGCTATGAAGCTTTTATCCAGGAAAAAGAGTTTTGGGTCTGGATACCATTTCTTGAGTTCTACGTTTGACTCCCCAAATGCCCACTAGAGAACGATTCTCCTGATTTTTGTCCCAGGTTTGTTAGGATTGCTTAGTGTCCGTGTTCTGTTTCCACTGTCAGTAATGTTCCTACCATTTATAACACTGTGTAAAATCCAGTCTCTCTTTCATCAGTACTAATGGAAGTGAATGATAGTATGAGGTGATGGAAACATTTTATTTCCTAAACACTTCTCAGTTTGCCGTCGATTTCGGTTACTCTGGAGGACTGATCTTTCGCAGCTGTTGCAAAATGTAAGTGTTTTTTTTCTCTCCTGTGCAGATATCTGCCTTTTTCTAAACTCTCTGTGTCACAAAAGGGTCTTTTTAAAATGTCACAAATACAAAGCAATTAATGTTGGCATTAAATGTAAACATTTTGCTGTGATTGTTTATGGAAGAAATTGAAAGTTTAGGAGTGAATGGGTAAAAAAGATAAATATTGAGCAAACTTCTTATAGAAACAGGAATGTGAGTTACACATGGTTTATTGCATGGGAAATATCTTATATTCAGCTTTATCAGTTATTGTTTGGAATACTTGTGACTTCAGTTTTGTGTAATTACAATAACGATACCTTTTATTGTCTCATTTTGTGTTTTACAAATAAGTTTGTCAGATGTGGATGGATGGATGAATTGTTGAAAGTTTGCTTACAGGGTAAGACTTTTGGAAACTACACGTATATGCCTACATAGATGTCTGCATGTGAATAAAGACTGCTTAACTCCTCTATAACATAGAATAGTTGGATAGACTTTCTACAAGATAACTTTACTTTTAGGAATTATTTTCCACTAAGGTCTAGCGTTGGACATGAATGCATACATATGGAAGCACAATGTTGATTCAGATGGAAGAGGAAATATCAATTTAGATTGAGGAATGTGTTCCTTATAATCCACGCTGTTCTCAGTTATTCTTTCAGAGCTTTGCATAGAGCTTGTAGCTATGGTGCGGGAATACTAACTTCAGTAGCAGATGTGAGCCTGAAGCTTATTACATGTTTCACCAGATGTTTCATTTATCTTTAAGGCAACCTTCTGGTTTGTTTTTTTATATCAAACACTATGAGAAATCAAAATTCAGAATGTATTTTAAACATACTATGAGTATTAGGAGATAAAGGAACCCTTTTATAACCTGAAGAAGCATTCTAATCTCATATTAAATAGCTTTTCCTTTTAAACTATATTTCGGTAGTTCATAATTTCTTGTGTTAAGAATTGATTCAGTTTTCTTTACACTAAATTATAAAGAAAATATCTAAGATAATAATCGGAGCTGGTTTTGTTTGTCTAAGCTCACTGTCTCCTTTTATATCTCTTTATAAATAGTTCATTCTAATTTTTTACATTTGCTGTGATGATAACCAAGAATTAACATTTTTAAGCATATTTAAAATCCATTTACAGCTTTACTCTTTTTTGTTAAAGACGTTTTTAGGAATTGCTCTGGATTTCAAGAAGAGGCGCTTTAAAGGAGGGCGATTCAGTCGGTCGCTGTGGGAGGCGCTTGATCCGCGGGACACTTGCGTGGGGCAGGGCCCTGGGCCTTGGGCAGTGACTGTTGCTCCTAGGGGGGAATGGCGGGCAGAGATTCAGCTCCTGGGTGCCTGCAGCTGCTTAAAAGCACGTGCTGTCCTTGGCGTGAGGGAGTTGCAAGGTTATCCTGAAGTGATGCGTGTTTGGTAGCTGTTAGTGGAACAGTTTGTACTCCTGTGTTGGGGCTGAGGAGTATCACAGAGCCAAATTCTGGAAAGTTTTACCAGAGAAAATTGGTAAGGGACAGCGCATGAAGTAGCTGTAAAATCCTTTCAGT
The DNA here is from genome assembly GCA_013398735.1 of Nothocercus julius. Lineage (NCBI taxonomy): Eukaryota > Metazoa > Chordata > Aves > Tinamiformes > Tinamidae > Nothocercus > Nothocercus julius. Next base: position 5,820,166 of record VZSV01000030.1, read on the forward strand.
GATTTCATTCATCAGGCACTTTCTCTGACTTACATCTTTGCTTTTGTTGCTGTGTTAGATCCCTGTTAAAGAAATAAGCTATTTCTAAACTTAACAAAAAACAGCCTGAATTATTAGTCAATTTCACCTCGACATCAAGTGGGAACAAAGTAAATGCTTAAAACTAACTCTGTTTTGTAGATCTGAATACTGAATACTGCTCAAGTTTTTAAAACAAAATGGCAAGACAAATTGACAAGCTTTTCAAAGTGAAGCAAGGATTGGTCATAAGATTTGTATTTGAAGTGCAGCATTGGAAGATGACAATTCATTACTATTCTTGTGCTTGCGGTGAGAAGTATGAGATAAGTCAGCCTAACAGCATTCTGGATCAAGAGTTTGTGAACTTTTGTGTAACGTGCAGCGCATCTTAATCAAGACTGTCCTGTGTACATAATCTACCATTTGTGAATCTCTCATTTGTGGCTGTGCAAACGTCTCTCCCCTTTGGGACTTAATTACATAACCTCCTTGTAACAGCTACGATTGCTTACATGGAAAAGTAATAGCAGGAGAATACTTAATGCATTTATAGCTATCTTTTAAAACAACGGCTGGCAACCAGAGCCAGCCTGATGTGATCAGCAGTTGCTCTCCAAAACAGAATTTGGAAGTGTATTTTAAAAGCTAATTGGCATATCTGTAAATCTAGGGTTGAATTTCTGTTCCTTCTCCTGGTTCCAATCTAATCTCTAAGGAAGCAGTCCTTGAGGGTGAGTCTCGGTGCCACGTGAGCTTGTGGGGACTGAGGAGTAGAGAAAGAGCAGCAGACGAGGCTTGGTTTCACTTTAAAAGATCTCAAGTGAATGAACAAGTGCTTAGTTGTGTTCTAATGATCTTAGACCTCCTTTATCCAGGTACCTAAAAAAAAAAAAAAAATCACTGAAGACTTGTCTTCTGTGTCCACTGCATAAATATCATTTACTGTGGATGTGGCTACAGAAATCTGGATTTGTAAAATCATTTCGGATTCAGCTCTCGCACAGTTTGTGATATTTTTGCAGTCGACTGTTTGCCTATTTTTTCTTAACTCTTTTAGAAAATGTTATTCAGATTCTTCCATTAAACAGTGATTGAAATGGTTTATTATGTAGAAAAAAAATTGCCTCTTGACCAGTGCAGTCTAGTCAATGAGTTATAGCTAAAGGTTGAGCAAAGGAGGAATCACTGCGGATGCCTGGATGCCGCAAGCCATGTGTCTGTGCAGGCACGGTGATGCTCCCAGGTAACAGAGCTGTGGTTCGCTCTCTTCCTGCAGAGAGCAGGACTTTTTCTTTTGAGTGTCTTCTTACCGTAAAATATAGAGGAGGTGTTTAGAAACACAAATTGCAGTTCTTAAATAGGCCTTTGAGACTTTGAGAACTGTGTAAACATCTAGTTCTTTGGAAGCAGAGAAAATGTGATGAAATTTGCAGTATTTTCTGCAAACTTTTTGATACAGTGATTGTGGTGTATAAAAATAAGCTAAGTTGGAAACTTTAATCATAGTTAATTCAGTCAGGCAGATATTGAGCTTATTCTTACCTGAACAAGTTACCTCTGTTCAGACCATAAAACCTTTCTATACTAAGCAGCTTTCTGATATGTGTTTCTATGGTATCTGTAAATCTTCTGGAGAAGATGGCTTCCTTTATAGTAACTTGTACAGAAATAGCCTTGAACAGCTTATCTAGATTTTATTCTGACTGAACTATTAATATTCAAGAGAATATACTGCCTTTGCTATCAATTACTGCAACAGCCTTCCTCAATTTTCTTGATTTAAATGCAGACTTAAATAGAAAAGATCATAGTTAATGTACTGGGATTCTTTTTATTTGTTATAGTATAGTTCTTTCTGCTGTTTGCCACTTCAGGAGTACAGAAGAAATCTCCAGGTCAGTCTTGTTAAAATCATCTTTGTGTTGCAGTTCAGTGTTATCCACTCTTTAATTTTCTTTCCTTTTTATCCTTTGAGAGTTCAATATTTTCATGTTTGCCTGCTGTATTGGACAGTAGTGCAGAATTTTATGAAACAAAGAATTTTCGGACTGGCCCATTTTAATTTTTGAAACTATCTCCATTGCATTTTTGACATTCACTGTTAATGGATAAAATAAGCATATGCTATAGCTATTAACCAAAGATTTTGTACCTACTGTGACCAGTGTCATTTGCATTTGGAAAAAAAAATATTTTTACTGAATCCTTTGAAAATTATGTAGTGTTTTGCATAATTGTTTTTAACGATTTCAGCAACTAATAAAAGGATAAATGCAGAACGAAAATAACTGTTTTTGAAACACCAAAGTCTCCTTTGAAATTTCATGCTGATTGTCTCAAAAAGTTTGTGTTTTGCTCAGAACCAAACTTAGATTACTTAGATCACCATAATTATTTTTTAGCATGTCACGAAGCCTTCATGGTTTTGGTCTCCCCTTCCCCCCCCCCCCCCCCCCTTTTTTTTTTTTTTTTATTTTTTTCATCTCATACCATGGAATTTTGTGTCTTGGATTGGAGCACATATGTGGTTATTTATTTTTTTATTTATTTTAAACAGTATCCTGACTTATTCAGTAATCTTTTCCAGTCATCGAATTGTTGAATAGATGAGGAAGGAAGGGGGAGGAGGAGGAGCCTCCTGAGGTCTCTGCTTGAAGCTGCTGGCCCAAAGCAGTATGAGTTACATCAGGTTGCTCAAGGCTCTTCCCACTAGTGTGTTGAGCTCGTCTCCAAGGCTGGAGATTCCACAATGTCCTTGGGTAACCTGTTCCAGACTCCATTCAGTCTCACAGTAAAAAACAAACCCAAACGAACAAACAACGCCCCCCCAACACTTTTATATGTTTAAGTTGACTTTGCAGTTTTTCAGTATGTGCCCATTTTCTCTTGTCGTGTTGCTGAGCACCACTGAGAAGAGTCTGGCTCCGTGTTCCTTATTCCCCTTTCAAGTATTGATATGGACTGATAAGATTCCCTGCCAGCCTGAGCTGCTTCCTCTCCAGACTTAACAGTCCCAGCTCTCTCAGCCTTTTCTTGTATGAGATGCAATGGGGTATTGTTATAGGTATGTATATAATTAATGCTTTCTTAGCTGTGAATTACTAAGCCATTTACCTTTTCCTCAGATTGGGCTGTTTTGCTGTGACGTTGTGGGATCATAGGAAGTGGTGGCTGGTGTCGCAAGAAAAGAAGTGGAAAAAATGACCTGTCCAGTGCCCATCAGTGGTTCCCCCAGCTGAGCAAGTAGTAGGACTGCAGTCTCAGGACTTCAGCTCCTGTGTTTTAGATGTTAGACCATGTTCTCTGCATTCATCAGAGAATTGGTAATAGTATATATGTCCTCTGCTTCCTAACTTCAGTTTCCCATGTACAAGCCTACTTTAAGTTTATAACTTCCGCCTTGGCACAGAGTGTCTTCTGCCTGTTTAAACAGGGTGTGAGCTTAGTTCTTGGCTAGTTGAAAAGAACAAGCCACATGATATAGGAGTTGCAAGTGTTATGTTGCTGAAATACTAGCTTTGGTTTGCAGGATTCTGCCATATGATATTGCAAACCCTTGAAAGGGGAGAAATTCACCCTAATGCTGTCTTGGATAGCTTGATCTAAAAGCCATGAGTTCTGCTTTCTAAATTTAATGCTCTTGAACTTTTGAGGATTTTAGTTTTGTTTAACTAGTTTGGTATCTTTTTCATTTGATTATAGTGTATGACCAAGTTGTCAAATGCCAAAGACTGCTTATGAAAAGACATGACTGCCTTTCACCTCAAATATCTAACCACTTTTTTTATTGTTCATCTTGCTGTGCTATGGAAAAAACTTACTGAAGATTGTTGGCATAGCCTATGATGTTTAGAATTCATTGTTTCTTTGAGGACGTACTACAGATTTTATTGTAATGTTAGCCTGGCCTTTAAACCACCACTGAGGAACACCAAAGCTGACGTCCATCCCATGCATTGCAGTGCTACAGCTTCTAAATGCAGCAAAACTTGACAGTTGGGAATTTCAGACCAAGGCAACTAAATGTTGCGTAAATCTCTATTTAACTGCATGTTAATTATCTAGGCAGTAGTGCGAAATCATAAGCTCGATTTGGGTAGAGATGGACCTTGTAATACTGCAAATGAAAACATGCTGTGAGGCGTCGATGTCTTGTTGAATTTGAGCTTAAGAGTGGTAGACACATTTTACAGTTTGTTTCAAGGCATAAGGTGTTTATAGAATTACTTGTTTTACAACACCCTTTTTCCAAGTTAATAAAAATGTGCCCATGAGTGTTAACATTTGGTATGGTATTCAGCTTGATTTTTAGTTAAATGTTAAATATTTAAATATAGCTTTACTGCTACTAATATATGCTCCATATTGTTAGTGTGTGTATATATATATATGTATGTGTGTATATACACACACAAAAGCACATAAATTTTCACAAGTGCTTTAAGATGAAAACAAGGTAGAAGTAAGATTATAAGAAATCTAATCTCCCTGGAGAGAAAATGTGAATTGTAATAGTTAACTATGTTCGTATTGTCTTAGGCAAAGTTGGAAGTCTGATGTAAAAATAGATTTGGGATTTGGAGAATGTTAATGCATCAACACAGTTGGGCTGGATCTCCCTTGGCCAGTTGAAATGTCATTTAGTTATACCAGGTTTTCCTCTCTTCACATCTGTGCAGAAAGCCTCTGAAGACTAAACAATGCTTATTTAAATACTTTAGTGGATTTTTGTGGAGTGTTTTTTTCTTTTTTTTTTCTCCCTCCTTCCCTTCTTCCCCAGATTAGTAAGTGGCTAGTGTGAGAGGTAGAACTCTACCTGATCGCTTTCTTGGCACCTTTGTTGTAAGTTGCTGACCCTGTGTTAAAAACATCACAGTGGAGTTGTTTAGAAGTCTGATACACCTGAGAATTTATACTTTTAAAATGTGAAGTACCGTAATACTAAGAGTTCCAAGTTTTTTTTTTTTTTTGTATACTGCTTAGTAGCTATTATGGCAGCAGTAATGTAAGGAAACTCTGCAGTCTTGCAGCTGTGATGTTCTCCTTGGGCATCTCGAGGCTGGTGGAAGGGTTGTTTTACAGGGTCTAATTCTAAAATACAAGATGCTTCTTCAATTGGTTAATTCCAAAATTCTTCAGACATTTTTATTTTTCTAACATTTATGGGGGTGAGAGGTGCTAAAAAATTGGATNTTTTTTTTTTTTTTGCATACTGCTTAGTAGCTATTATGGCAGCAGTAATGTAAGGAAACTCTGCAGTCTTGCAGCTGTGATGTTCTCCTTGGGCATCTCTGAGCTGTAAATGGCATACAAGCAAGGTTTCACCAAATGAATTACAAGATGCTTCTTCAATTGGTTAATTCCAAAATTCTTCAGACATTTTTATTTTTCTAACATTTATGGGGGTGAGAGGTGCTAAAAAATTGGATTCTGACAGTTCAGAGTGACAATTTTCTGAATGAAATTTCTCCTTTCTCACTGCAGGCTCTTGCTGCTTCTGTGGCCACTAAATGACTCCTGTTTTGCATCTCTAGTTCACTGCTAATGTTTTCACTCCTCATGTCAACATTTACATTACATTATTTACCTTCAGGAATCAATGAAAGAGGACTGGTTTCCACATGCCAGAAAACCCTGTATCTACCCAGATTTGATTCTACCTGCTGTTTCATGGTGCAGCCAGCAGCTCCCCAAATGATTATGCCATGGCCGTTTGGCAGGGAAGACTTGATGACATGGCATAGCTTTCCCGAGTTATGAAACATTCTTGTCCTCTAATTGCAATAATTTAGGAGTCTTTTAGGAAAATTCTTGCACATTTTTGAACCTCTTCTTCTACTTTTCTTTTTCATTTTTTCTTCCCCCCTCTCCCCCCCGCAGGAATCAGTATTTTCATTCAGGCTCTCTAGTACATATTAACTGGGGTCTTTCACTCTTCTGTCCACCCAAGATCACAGTTTTCTTGGTAGTGTTTCACAACCCCCAAATCTACTCTGTCCTTTCTGTTGAAAACAGCTCTTGGTAACCACCATAACGCAATAAAATGTGACTGGGATGCATATTCCCTTATGAATATTTTACTGCACAAAAAGTAATTTCGGTAATTATTTCAGGTTCTCTCCTCTGGCTCTTGTTAGGCCTCAGCCAAGTATGGATCCAAAGCCTCCAGATGTACAACACAGGACTTTCACGTCATCTGTAGAAATTGTTAGCTGGAGAGATGTTGAGTTATCCTTTTTGGAAACTCATGTGTTAAGCTTTTATGGTGTTTCTGTTGTTTTCTTTTAGCACTAGTGTAATAGAAGTCAATACTCCCTCTGTTTTAAAGAGTAGCTCAGGAGTAATAGGTGGCATAGCTGACTTTATTCTTCTTGCGTAGTGGTTGAATCTGTAGTTCTAGAACTAAGCCAGCAGGGAAGAGCCATCTCTCAAGTCTCCATGAGTGCAAGCCAAGGAAGGGCAAGGATGGCTATAGTAGCAGGGATCACAAGTAGGACGAATTGATTCATTTTATCTGAAAGGAAGCGCTTGGCAAGATTAGTGACTGACCCTGGATCTTATGGTAGAGAGATGTAGAGATGTTTTCTCATCTTGTGAGATCTGTTTGACAGGAATTTGGCTTTAAACTTAGTCCTGGCTTGTGTGAATGATAGTTATGTTGCTTGCAGCTCGAGGACTTGGTTGGTAAGAGATAGGGAGTGCGCAGAGACAGTAGCAGAGCTGAGACCCAAACCTAGGAACTCTTGGTGGGTCCTTTCGTGTGGTTCTAATGTAGCTGAACAGGGTATCTGCCAGTTTCTGTGTGTTGTGGCCATTTAAATGGTCCCCTTTTCTGTGGGACTGCTTTGTGCAGAGGTGTCAGGGGTTCTTTCAAGGCACCGTGGAACGGCCTTGCGACACTGTGTCCATCTCAGTCTTGCACAACTGCGTTAGTTACTGCTTTAAACGAGGGGTGTGAGTTAACTGCTACACATCCTGGAAAGAAAGAAATTAATACAGTATTTAGCTGCATTTTAAATGGTAATGGCACCTAGGCTGTATAAAACTAGTAGGCTTTGTAAAAGCTAATGTGAATTTGGGGGGTCGGGAGGGGTCCCTGCTTCCTGCCCTAGAGGAGCGATGCCCCTTGGCTGCTTGCAGGCCGCCTGGCACGCAGCGAGCGCCCGCGCCGCGGGGAAGGGGCTGCGAGCCCCGGGCTGAAGGCGGCCTTCCCCCTCCCTGCAAGGACGCTCAACGCTAACGCAAGCTAGAGACTTGCGTAATTTTGATTCAAAAGACTTGTGCTTCCGGGGGTAGCGACCATGTTCTTGTTCTGCCTTGCCAAAAATGAAGGGTTCCTTTGGGCTGACTTCCTCTTCCACGTGTTTAATGGTGTTACATCCTTACACTGATCGAGGTCACTGAAGACAGATAGCTTGGGTAGCTTTTACCTGAAGAAACAGCCTGTAGCTCTGGTTTTTCTTTTAATGAATCTGAACAAAGACAATCCAACAAAGAGGATTGTTGGGTGGGAGGAGAAGCAGAAGACCTCAGTGTTTGAATTTGTAGTTTGGGAATGAACGGTGTAAGAGATTATCCAAAACAGGCCTGTGGATATTTAATACCAAGCTATCAGAGAACCATTTGGTTCATTGTATGTTTCACCCTCACGGAAGCCACTGAAGTTGTGTGTGTTGTGTCCTCCTGCTGCTCCTCCACTCCCAGCCTTTTCACACCACAAACATCAAATGGTTTGGTGAGGGCAGTGGTTTTTTGTGGGTTTTTTTTTGGGTTTTTTTTTGGGGGGGGGGGCAGGGGGAGAGAAAGAGTAGTAAAAAGCTCCAAATTCCTTTATGTGACATTATAGGCTTTTTTATTTTTGGCAAAATTAGTAACAAAACAAAGCTGAGTCTTTCATGGTAGATCTTGTAGAAGGTGGTGTATTTTTTACAATGCTGCAGGTTGCTTCCTTTTTCCATTTCAGGGCTGTCCTGACTCTGCTTTGAAGTTGTTAAATATGAAAATCTGCATTAACCTAAAAAAAAAAAAAAAAAAAAAAAGTTAAAATGACTCTGTAATGCCTAAATCTTTAAACATTTCCAAAATTGTTTCCAGATAATTTAGTAAGTGCACTTTTGTATTGCAAAGTTTTATGAAAATACATTGAATTCTATCCAGTCATCTCAAATGAGTGTCAATCAGAAGGGAGTTACGAACTTTTACCACACATTTTTGTTTTATCATATGCTTGTTTTGCAGCTTTGAGCAATAAGATAGATGTTATTTTTTGTAAGTGTGTTACAATATTTTGTAAAGAAACAGCTCTTAAATGTTAAATTAGCTTAACATGAGCAAACAAAAATCAATAGCCAGTAGAGTAGCTTAAGAAAATTGTTGGGGAATTGGCCCTTTTTTTAAAATTTAATTCTGAAGGAGATGCTCCCTCCAACATGACACTAGGAAGCTATGTAGCAAATAGTAACTTCATATTTGTTTGATCCTTGAGTGCGCTGGTCTATCTTCATGCCCGCATTTTGCCTTTTAGTGGCTGGAGTCACATGCGTTAGACACAAATTGTGCAAGTAAAGGCTTGAAGGTGCTGAAGTTGATAGGAGTGCGTTCTGAAGAGAAAACTTCCCTGATGCTTCATTGATTTTTCATTAGGCATTTGATTTTTATTAGAAAATGAGATATCCTCTTTTTGGTCTTTTACAAGGAAAGCAAATATTAGGTTGCCCTGCTAGCATTTATTGTTTACTGCTGCCATGAAAATACAGTGCTGATTGAAAGAATTTTTATTGATGTTTTATGATGAAGGTTTTAATCTTATATCAAATCCATTTTCAGCCAACATAAAAATAGTAGTGCAGTAAGCCCAATGTGTGTTTAGAAATGGAAAATATTTACCTGCCTTATGGGAGGAGATTGAGTGCAAATAGGTGAGTGCAAGACGTTGTGAAGATGGAGCTCTCTGTATAAATGCCAAGAAAATTACTCTAAGTAAATGTCTGAAGACCTTGGAAATGCATTGCATTTGTCTGCTTGACAATTGCTTTTTAAGGAACGTTGTTAATGAAATGGCAAAGCTTTGTTGTGTAATGTCAACTTTAATTTCAAAGAGTTAAAGTGGATTACTGGATTCAGAAGAAAAAGGCTTTTTAAAGATGTAATTGTTTTAATATTTCTGGAAATTAGTATTACAGCATGTGTATCCCTTGGAATACTATTCCATGCTTTAAAAGATGACGCTGAAGGCCGTATTGATGGTCCTGCCCATCTCTTCTGGACCGTCTCTGAGGCACAGGCGTGCCTGTTTAAGAAGACTGCAAGCTTCCCTTGCCTCCAGTCTCGTAGAGAATTGTGTGTTCTGTGAGACTTACTAGGTTTTCCAAGGCTTATCTGAGCGTTTGTTCATGTATTAATAAAATTACATGGTAATTTGAGCGGTCCGATCGTTCTCCCATTCCGTGGTTACGCGCTTCCGCTGGAGCCCGCAGTCCAGCAGTCGGCAGCGCTGGCGAGCGCCGGCGCACGTGCAGGAGGGCATGTGCTCCGTTTGCACCTTCCCCTTCTTTCATCGCGCACGTCCCCGCTTTCGCAGCCCCTTTCCTGCACAGCTCGTCCTCGTCCTCTTTTCTTCCCAACACAGACAGAGCCGTCTCTGCCCTGTCCAGGACATGCGGCGGCCGTGGGTCCTCCTCGTGCTGACTCGGGTTGTGGAGCCGTCCTTGGAGCAGCGAGGCGGCGCTGGGCAGGAGCGGCTGGCGTTGTGTGCTGGTGTCCCCCGCGGCGGCCCCGGCGCGCGCCCTTCCTGCCAGGCCCCTCGCCGGCCGCTCTGCGGAGGCGCCGCGTGCTGGTGAACGCGGCTCTGCAGAGAGGTGCTTGCGTCCTGGCCAAGCGCCTCCAGACAGAAGCGCTCCAAATGTGCTGCTTTTATTTTTGTTGCGTTCCTGGGACTTCTCAGTGTTCACTCACTGATTGCAAGACCCGCTCAAGGTCCTTCCTCTATAGAGCGCTCTTTTCAACCTCGCTATGGGCAGGTGGGATCGGCAATAAAAACGAATGAGCTCGCAGAGCACACACAATTAATGGGGCCGTTAGAGCTTTCCCTTTTCTTTGTGACTTCTTGTAGTGAAAGGGCGTTGGGGGGGGGCATTAGACACTCTTAAAGCTTCAGCTGCTCTAATCTGGTCAGCGTGAGGCTCGCGCTTACTAGAGCAATGGCAGAGTAGTGCGTCTTGCAGAGGCAATTGCTGCAGGTTTGGGTTTTCACTCTGTCCTGAAGTCTCTGTAAAGGAAATTCGGAATTGTACAGCTGGCTTTTGAGATGGCAGTGCTTTAAAACGTAGCCATTCCTCAAGGAAAGCTCGATCAACTTTAGGCGAAATATATTTTGCCTTTCTTTTCACCATCCTTGACTTCAGCAATTAAAGTGGAATTGATTTAAATGTTTTGACGCACTTTAGTTTTTGTGGTCTTGACTATGACTCTTGGACTTTTGCCTGTTTTCAGGTGATTTTCCCATCCAGCGATTCACAGGCCCTGGTCTGCTCAGCTTCCAAGTTTGGAGGAGATCAGGTGCTTTCAGTGCGCTGCCGCAAAATGCATAAAATAGAGTACTGTTTTGTAACCCTGACTTGATATTTCAGAGGAGGAAATGAATATTATTGAGGAAGGCAATATTTACTTTTAATTTTTTTCTCCTGAATAGGTGAATTGTTGAGTTACTAAGCTTGTGCATTTGTCTTGGGAGAAGTAGTGGGTTGGATATAGATAAAAATCTGCAAGTACGTGTATGTGGGTGTGTGCTACATATGCTTAAATATGTTTCAGTGGTATCCAAAAGTTCTTTCAGATGAAGTGTCACCTTTACTGGAATTAACTGTGTTTTTCTTGTTTTTCTTTGAACATTTTTTTTTTTTTCTCTACCAGAATATGTTCATTTAGTAATTGTATCTTCACGATTTGAGTTGCTATCGATAGATGCTATCTCTGTGATTCATAGTTCTTAGGACGATTAATTGGAGATTGGTTGTGTGGAAGGAAACAGATTAATCTGTTGTCTCCATAATTCTCTGTACTTAATTAAATTAAATAAATCAATGTTCATTCTTCTCAAATGCGTATACTAGTTCCTTGAAGAGTTCCTAGCATCTGCTAACTTGTTCTAGTCATTGAAGATACTGTCTGAAGCATACATGTGGTTTGGCAAGGCTGAATCCGTGTGGAGAAAACAGAAAATTTGTGCTGCTAAAAAATACCAGAGCACTTGTTTAGTACATTCACTGCCACATGGTAGCACTTCAAAAGAGACAAATTATTGCCTTAAAAATACTACCCATGTTAGTAGTGCTGCTATAAAAAGAATATTGTAGTTGTTTTTCAATACAGTTTGACCAGTATAACCGAAATTGGCCCTATTTGAGTTGTCAGATAGTTCAGAGGAATCTAATGGAGAAGCCGAATGCTTTATCTTCTGATACATAAACTTCAGCATT
>VZSV01000030.1:5831668-5867474 GCA_013398735.1 Nothocercus julius
TTTTTTTTTTTTTTTTTTTTTTTTTAAGAAGAGTCTCTGAGGAAATACTGTCCGTCCTTAGATGATCCCCATGATCTTTTTGAGAAGACACTGAAGGTCTTCGCATTGCATTTGAACCTTGGTGAACTTCCTTCATGAAGACATGTAACTTTTGCTGTTAAAGTTCAGGGTTGACGGGCAAATTTGTTTAATGTAAGTCAAGACAAACACTTAATTGTGAAATCCAGACTAAATGTTATGCAAACATTAGTGGTTTCTAGTGTAGAGTCATTAATTTATTTGGTAATGCAGTGTTTGTTTAATGTGCACGTCAGTGAATTGGATGAGCAGGTACATAAAAACAGTCAGCAGTACTTTCAGAGGGACTTGAACTTGAGTATTATGTTCTTTCACTCCAGAGGAGTTGGATTTTTAGGAGACGTGTCAGTTGCCACTCGGAAAATCAAAATTCTGAAGATGTATGAACTTAAATTTAATAGAAATGCAGGCCTTGAACATCTCAGGTGCTGTCAAATATATTGTGTCCAGGTCACCTTTGGCAAGAATTTCACCTCAGAATATTTACCAGCAATGAATATTATGACATATGAAATAAAGTAAACTTTAATTCAGGCCAAATTTGGCCCGACTGAAATACGTCTCATGTGATGGTTCCAATAACTATTTAAGATCTATATTTCTGCAACATGTACATCAATACATGAATTCCTGAGCTCCGGATTTTAATGAATTGCTTATAAACAAATGAAAATCCTGCAATTTGGGAGTGTTAAATAAACTTGTATCATGTATCACGTTACTACAGTAACATTTGTTTCAGAACAGCTTTAGAAGTAAGCTGTTATTTCCTGAGGGATGTAAATTTACCAATTGTTTGCAAACTCTGGTGTCTTAGAGATTTGTTTGCTTTTTAAAATCATCACTTGGACTGTGTTTTGGGATTGGGGTGTTCAGTGACTCAATTGATTGGACCGATTCTTGAATTAGGTTTTTGGAATATAACGCTATCGAGAGAGGCTATTTTAAAATACTTCGCGAACATGACTGAGTTGTCCCAGTGTAAGAAAGGTCTTCACAGTTGTGTTGGCTCTGATTTGTTGTATAATTTTAGATAAGTTACATTGTTTTTGTAAAGTGACAGGTATAACTCATATACTCAGATAATGTTGCCCACGTTGACATTTTGGAAAAGGAAAAGATGTTGACTTTTATTAATATTTTAAATTGCTGAAACTTAGTTTAAGTAGAGTTAGTTTAGTAGTACTTTAGTAGACCTTCTGTAATGCAGGTTGTCATATATATTGAGTGAAGGAATTCCATCAGTCCTGCCAGAAGAACCAGGCAAATTTGAGCAAAGCACTATTCTGTACATGTTTGCACTTTCTTTGCTATTCTAGAAAATTTTCTGTTCTAGGCAGATTTATAGTAGCACTTAACTAACTGCATAAATTCTTCTCTCTCTCACTTTGTTTGCAAACTTAGAAAAAATGCGGTTTTAGAGGAGGTAGCGTCTTCAGTGCTAAAATGGGAAGCTGCTGTGTTCAAAGCCATTTCTGCTGCGGGAGCGGCTTGTGAGATGCCTGGTGTCCCCGCAGACAGGGGCCATGCAGTACATGGTGACGGGCAAATGTTTACCTCTTTATAAGGGAGCTTCCGAACAAGTAACTTGCTTTAAGAATATAGATACAGTGCTTCAAGGAAAATATATATATATATATATATATATATATATATATATATATATATATATATCAGGCTATGAGACTGTTCTCTTGCCCTTTTCTTCACTCACTTTAGCCTTTAGTAGTCTCAGACCTGGTGCTGCTGCTCATGGCCCCGGTGCCGATGGCGTGGGGAGGAGGAGGGTGCTCCGCAGTGCTACGGTTTGAGACGGTGAATTAGCCCCCTGCTCACAAAGCTGCATGACCTTCCCAGGCCCTACAAGTTTGAGGCCTGGGGGGAAAAGAGAGCACGAGCGTAATCCATTCTTGGCTTGTAGATAAGCAGAAAATGTTTAGTAGATTGGACAAAAGAAGGAAAATAAAAAGAAATAGTGGTAATGATATCAACAAAAGCAACATGGGGGCTGTTACCCCTTGGCGCTATTTGGCAGCTTCTTGGTGCTATCTCACAACGAGTACTTACATGCTATTTAATATATATGTTTGGTTAAAAGAATTTCCACTTCTCTCTGGTGGAGACTGCATCATGTTTCAATTTCTACAGTTTCTGTCATCTCTGCAGGGCAGAGACTCTGGCTATTGATGCCTTATTGGTTCTTTGAGATTTTTTCCACTATTGCCTTTATTATCATTTAACTGCTAACAGTCATGAGAGGAGGAAACATTGACATGGAATCTGGGTGGTTTTCCCCGAGACCTTTTTCTCTGGAAGGATATCTCTTGCACTTAGGTTCAGTTATACATTGCTGGTTATATTGAGTTTAAGAAAAGAATATGTCCTGGAACTTAAATATTGCTTTCTTTAAGTAGTTACCAGCTACATCTCAGATGAATGCTTTTAGGAGCATGGTATATCTTTATTTAGGATTGTAAAAGATCTGGATTTATTTTTTTAAAGTGCATTCCCTGTCTTTAAGATTAGCCCTCTTAAGGGAGAGATTCTCTGACTAGGCCAGCCATATGATTCCATAGAAATGCATATGTGAATACGTATATTTTCCTGTCACTGTGTGGCCACCTCTGCTTTTGATGTTGTCCTTGGTTACAAGGGAATCATCCATGCAAAGAGGAAAAATAGACCTTGCTATCAAAGCATCCGTTTATTCTCATTCTCAAAAAAATATTCTATCTCTTTCATCTGCTTTTGAAAATCACTTTCCATTTTTTCCTGTTTATGACTACTTTATTTACCTAGGAAGGGAACTAACCATAATTTCATGCAAGTCTTGTTCACTTACCACACAGATCTATCTTTGCAAACCTTCTTTTAACCAAAATAACCTATTCTATGTATATCCTGTGCTTTTTGTGTTCAAATCATGCTCGCACAAATAGTCTTGCAGTTTGTTCTAGGAAAGGTGTGTGTTCTTTATGCTTTAATTGTAGAGTTTAGAGCCTTAGCATCTTCAAAAAAGATGAAATTTAGGAGCCAAGATTCTCTTACTGGCTACCTTGGCTTTTCTTTCATGAGAAATGTGGAAAATGTCTTGGATTCTACCTGGTAAAGCATCAGGGACTGCTGTATAAGGGGTGTTCTTGAAACTGGCTTGTGTTACTGGAAGTTGTGCAACGAAAGGAGGCTTAAAATAAGTTACTTTATTTTGGTCTTGCATAGGGGAAATTTTTCATACTGCCTTTAATATAGCTGTTTGATTAGTTTCACTTAGCTATTTCTCCTGGAGATTGTGGTGGCATCTTTATTTTTGTGCAGGAGGGTTTTTTTTTGCGTGCAATATATGGGATTGCAGACTGCATCTGATTTTATCATATTAATAGATGTCCTGGCTGACAGACAAATTGCAAATCATTTATATCAAGATATTATGAAAAAGCATGGAGATACCAATGTATGCTCTGGAGCAAGTCTTCTAGAGCTTACATAAATGTTTGTAGATTATTTCAAAAGATACAGGTAGTAAAAATTGGCAGTTTAATGAAAATGGCCAGCCAGGAGGCAGAATTTATTTTGTGCTTCATGCATGGTAAGTCAGAAAAAAATATTCCTCCATTTTTGAGGGATGTCTTGAAATATCTGTAAAGAATATATTTGGAAATTTTCTCTCTTAAAAGTATTATGAAGTAGGAACTGAAAAATTAGCACTTTCTGTCCTTTGATTAATTTATATCACTTTCTTTTAAAATTAATATTTTTTCTGCAAAGAGAAGCCTTGAAAAAAAAAACGGCAAAAGTAAAATCAAAACACTTTTATGTGTGTGTGTATCTGTATTTTCTTGCAGCTGCCTGCAGACTTGAAGGATTATCTAGTACTGTTGTATTTGATATCCTATCAATTGGCTCTCAGCATTGGTTCATCTGATAATCACCCTGAAAATCCGTTGCCTTAAATTTGGCTAGCAGCTACAGTCTCTATCTGTTTAAGGAGTCTGATATGTAATAAGGTGTTGATCTCCTTGATTGAACCACATTAAATACTGCCTTTATGGAACAGGATTCTCTTAAGGAACCTGCTTGAATGAGGCATTTAGCAGACACAGAATGCATTCATTGGCACAGTGATACGTGACAGCTACTGGTGTAAAAATCCTGACAAAAAATTGTTCTCTACCATCTAAGGTAACTCACTACGTATAAAAAGAAACAGTGTTGAAAAATTGAGGATAAATGCCATCAAAACTTATCTGATAACTATACTTGGTGCTCCAAGCAGTAATACTGGGAACATAGTTTTTTACACTGCAAAGGAGACAGGAGTGACCTCCCTCTCCGGTTTCAGTTCTGCGCTTTTCCTTTTGATGATAAAAGCAATTTAATTCCTGACAGTATTAGAACTTAAATCACCCTTTGTTTTCAGCTAAATGGTAAATTATTATTGCTTTGTGAGAGGCAGTATCAGAAATTTTTATGAATGAGCAAGGTAGTACACACTGTAAACAGTGTGTAGCAGTTTGATCGCTTTAGCAATTAACTGCAGCTGGAAAA
Source organism: Nothocercus julius (assembly GCA_013398735.1). Classification (NCBI taxonomy): domain Eukaryota; kingdom Metazoa; phylum Chordata; class Aves; order Tinamiformes; family Tinamidae; genus Nothocercus; species Nothocercus julius. The sequence goes on from VZSV01000030.1 coordinate 5,836,292, forward strand.
AGAAAACAGTCTGCTAACTCGGGCTGGTCTCACTGGTATTCTCTGAGGAAGCTCTGGATTTTAACGAAGGTAACCTGGTAGTGCATAAACAAACTTCTCTGTGCCGTTGCAAAAATGTGGGGAGAAATACCATTTACTCATTTAACGTTAAGCTTTCTAGAAATAGTAGCAATTGTGTAAATTTACTTTTTAAGCTGTTTATATACTTTTTAAACTTTTATACTTCTTATTTAATCTAGTTCAATACCAGATGGAAATGATGCGGAGCCTTCGCCATGTAAACATTGATCATCTTCACGTTGGCTGGTACCAGTCCACGTACTATGGCTCTTTTGTCACTCGTGCCCTCCTGGACTCCCAGTTCAGTTACCAGCACGCAATTGAGGAGTCTGTAGTTCTCATTTACGGTCAGTATGAGGTTTCCTTTATTATTCTTTTCCCCTCTTAATATTATTACTACTATTTTTGTATTCTGTCTTTTGCCTGTAAGAGTAGCCTGGCAAGCCTTTTCAAGTAAATACCAACCCTGTGTCTACGGCAGCCTCAGCAGCAGCTAAGTCTAGACAGGGTTTCCTTCTTTCTGTTTATTTTTCTTGCTATCAGAGCCCTGATGTGTACGTTTTGGAATGCTGGAGTAGCTGCTTCATTTTTATTCCTCCATCTCCCCTCCCTCGCTGAAGGGGCTGGTGGAACTAGACCAGATGTCTAACAAACCCCGATTGCTGGAGTGTCTGGCTCTGTACGTGACTGACCAATCATAACATGAAGTGCCAGGGTTTTTTTTATACCTCTGACAGAAGCATACAAAACCTGGACTGTTTCTTAGCACAAAGATTTTTTTCTTTTCTGCCTATTTAATGGTGTTTCCTCAAGCTCTCCAGACCAGATGTTCTGTGCTGTATCAGAACCATAGGCAATTTAACAGCTTTATAGCCTCCCCCTCCCCAAACACTCACAGTTTGCCATATCTGGCAGACTTGCATATAGTTTCCAGCTGAGAAGTAAATGTAACGTCCTGAGTATCTGTCAGAAAAAATACTAATGAATACGATCAATCTTATGAGCTGCCCCAAAATTGTTTCAGTATGTTAACAATTGGATTACAGTAAAGAACAAGTTGTTAAAGTATACTTATATTGGCTGGAAACATTGCATCATCAGACCTTGATGAATTTTCCACTTGTTTCAGTCTATTTTGGTTTTCATTTTATCACCGATTTCTAAAAGTTTTACTGTGTTAAGTTTCAGACAACATGAATGTTAACACAGCTTTTATTCCAATGTTGGCATGCTTCAGCCGTTATCATGCTGCAAGTGTTAAGCTTTCTTGTCCTAGGAATGTAACAGTTTGTTTAGAAAATTTTCCCCTAAATTCAGTGTAGTATGTCAAGGCAAAGTTGTTTTTTTTTTTATATATGTTACATTATTATGTATGAAGCAGCAGGGCAACTTGATATGAATTAGCTTACTGCTACTCTTAACCGCTTTTTTTTGGTATAAAATGTAATATAATGAATATTTTAATTTACTACATAATGACTAGAGAGAAAATATTTGTTTAAATGAGGTAGCTCTCATGCCTGGGTTTTTGCGTTAGTTCATTTGAAGGAAAAGAAAGTGTGAATTAGAACTTTAATGGGGGAATAATTTTGTGAATAGGATGAGCCTATTTCCTTCTGTGTTCTCTAGGAATGTATTAATCAGCTTTATTTGTAGTTTTGCTATATTCATTTCAATATGACGTGTTTACTTGGGCCGTAGTCATCTTTGTGTCTTAATTTGTTTTAATAGGACTATCTAGTTTTTTTTTTTTCCTCATGTTTAAATTATTAAAATATTCAAGTTAAAATAAAAAAGTGTTTGTAATAATATTCTTTCTCCATTTTGATTATAGACCCCATTAAGACTGCCCAAGGGTCCTTGTCACTAAAGGCCTACAGGCTGACTCCCAAACTCATGGAAGTCTGCAAAGAGAAAGACTTCTCTCCAGAAGCGTAAGTAACTTAAAAGTTACACATTTTCTCTTAGGACTGCTGGATTGTTTGAGAGGCACGATGAGGAAATACTATATTTAAAATAGTGTGTGCTGTGGAAGCTGGATATGTAGGTGTAGCAATCGGTGTGCACTGATACAGTGGACTAAGAAGGAATGAAAATCTTTCTTTGCGGATCTATATAAGGGCTTAAGAGGTGGAACTTTAAGGCATTTTGGAGATAGTCAGCAGGCTAGCTATGAGGAACATGCTGAAGATAGCTGTATCTGGGAACAGAGTCAAAATATAAAAAAAAAAAGAAATTTAGAAGGGGAAATAGCTGGTCTGTCCGTAAGCTCCTTTTTTCCAGAAGGAAAATTGCACAGGTATTCTGGAATATCTGCTTTTCTGTATTTATTCCAAATTAACTCCCTCATGTGGACATACTCTTCTGGAGTTAAAGTAGGGTAATTAGCCACTTGTAATAAATGCAGGCCTCAGCTAACATCTTTTTCTTGAACATTTTGGTGTTCAGCACCAAATACATAATCAAAAACATAAACACTTGCTAAACTTTCTTCATTGAGAAAAAGTGAATCATTTCATTGCTCAGTGTCTGAAGATAACATTTCCGTAATGAACAAATGAGTCTACTGCTTAGTCAAAAAAAAGTGAAAGCAAATGTTTTTGTCCCAGATTCAAATTTGTACAGAAAGGTTTGGGATATATTTCTTACATAGCATGCCTTTATCTCCAGGTGTTATGAAAAGTATAGTATCTATTTTAAATCAATAACCATAGTTTTTATATGTGTACTGCAAAATATATATTAAAATATCTATTCTAATATCAGCCATAAAAATTACTTATTAGTATTTAATTTATTAGAGCACCCAGACACACTATTTTGTTAATCTAATTATTGATTGGCAAAGATTATAATTACTCAGCTCTAGAAGAAATTGTTTTTCATCATAGTAGTTATGTTTTTAAAAGTATTTCGTTGTTATATGATGACTAACTATTCCCTTCTGCTTAAGAAACCCTGATAGTAGGGAAAACAGTAAAATATTTTGGAAGGAGCAGAGTTAATCCTGCCAGTGCAGTCTTTTGCTGGAGGCTTTTTCATGTAAGTAGTGCATTAGCGAGCAAAGCGGCTGCTGGTCTTCTGAGAGCTTTTTTCTTGAGCAGCTTTCACTAGTCTTTGTAAACATGAGGTTTTGCCATGCTAATGCTCTCTTACCAAAATGACGACTTTTTCTTGATTATGGAGAAATTTGGAGTTCTACAAAGTTGCCTCTTTAACGTAGCTAGGGCAGCAATTCAGCAAACTGAAAAAAAGAGCGGCTGCTTATATTAATAAGTATTTTTAATTCATTTCCCAGATTGAAAAAAGCGAACATTGCTTATGAAAACATGTTTGAAGAAGTGCCCATTGTAATTAAGAATTCATACCTGATCAATGTGATGTTGTGGGAACTGGAAAAGAAATCCGCGGTAGCCGATAGACATGAATTGCTCAGTCTGGCTAGCAGGTAAGTACTTGTTACAATAATGGATATATTTTTATTCACTTTCCCAAACCACAGTTTAACACCTTGGGTGAAATCCCAGTCTCATTACAGCCCACTGGAAGCTTTACCTCAACTTTAATGGGGTTAAGACTTTACTCTTCATATTCTTTCACTGAAAGAAAAGCTGCATGGTAAAATCTGCTTGAAATTCAAGGACTAAATTCAGTCTGTAATCTGTATATACCTATAGTTCTTGCTCTAGACATTCTTTTTAGTATATTTCTTCACTTCAAGAAAATACTAGCATTAAGTATTTATTTACAGAATTTTAATAAAAAGTAAATCTACTTTGCTAGTAGAATGTATTTGGTGGAGAAAAAAAAAAGCCTCCATCTGTGAAACTAGCAAAAATGCTCGGACTAGTTTTAATGACAGGCAGCATTCATCATGTCAGATATGTTAAAATGTGTAATAACCTCACAGTTTGAGGTGCCAGAGTAAGGTGTTATGTGGAATCCTTTTTTTTTTTTTTTTAATTACACATTTTTAGAATGACCTTCTCATAAGTTTGTCTAAGAATAACTTTTTTTGTAGCACTTTGCCGCGGAAGTATACTTACAACTGAAAAGCAGTCATGGCCTGTAGCAGTACAGAAATTTTGGTGGTATTTAAATCTTCCATGGTAAAGTAAAGTTAATTTTGGTAATTATTGGACTGATCAGAATAACCTCATGCACAGAATAATGAATTATCGTGTTGCAAAGAAAATGGGATGTGTTCTCTAAAAGATTTTCAGGACATGAAGCTTTTTTTTCTTCTTTCTTTATTTTTCTTTTTCCTTCCCCCCCTCCTTCTCCCTTGGAGCTTTTATCTGCCAAGATTCTGATCCCCTCTATTGACTTCGCAGCACCAAATTAGCTGAATGCTAGTGGCCCTTTTTTCCTCCCCCTATGTAAGGCTATTGTTAATGGGTCCATATTGTTAGTGGTCCATATGTTGCCTGAGTTAGCAGAAATCTTCCACTGTATTTTCTTGACCATTAGCTCTCAGCAGGAGGAAAGAGTCTGTTTTCCATGACACTTACTCTTTCAACTTTGAGGTTGCCATGCAGACAGTCAGTCTTTCACAGCGTGCTGTGAATAGCCAGGCTTTCAGCACACTGTTCAGATAAGTTTTTGAATCTGAATAGAGATGAGGGTAAAGATAATGGTCTGTTTAGAGTCCTCGTATGTAGAGCTTATGTGGCTGTATTGAGGATCTGATACTTTGAGAAATTAGCCAAGAGAGAACAGGTATAAGGTTAAACTCTGTCCAGGAGTTGACAAATGTCTCAAGGTATTTAGTCATTTATTTTGTCCAAGTGTCTTTATACCTTGTGTTTGTTCAGTTGGTGAAGAATTTTTGCCAAGAAGGTCTGTCTGCCTGACACTGCAGGCTTTCTATCGGACTCTTTCCTTGCTCCAAGATCGCAAGAGAGCGCTGGGTACAGGAGACAGATTATTCCTTGTGAACTCTACTCTCACAGCACAGGCTGAGATTCCCGTGATAAGTTTCTGGAAAAGGAAATGAATTTGATCTGATAAACTGATCACAAACTGTTCAGTAACTGTAGCATATTACTGCCCTGACTCAAAATAAAAGATAGTAATTGTCCAAACACTTTTCTTTATGGAAAGATATTGTGGAAATACTGTCTTGGTGCAAGGTGGGCTTTTGTGTTGGTCCTTGCATCGGATGTGCAAGAGGAAAACATGAGCACAGAAGAAAAGGAAGCTCTCTGCCATCTGTGCTTAGAAATCCTTCGCAACAGAAGAAAAAGGAAAAATGCCTTTCCTTAGTGAATCAAAGCTTTTTTTTCAATTAACATTTGTGGAGGAATGCAGCACATTCCTCCAAAGGCTTGTTAAGAAGCAATTCTTAACAGTGACACAGGCTGAAATGGGCTCTTGCTAAACCTGACTAAAAGTGCCTGTTCAAATAAGAGTGTTTCTTTTAACGTATATAGTATCTTATATCGGCAGCAATTTTTCCAGCTTACTGAAGTAATTACTGAAATCTAGAATTTCCCAGTAAAGGGAAATAAGTTCAACAAAGTCACCAGTTTTCAGGGGGATTTCATGAGTTATGTCTCCTAAACTGCCTTTCCTGGCAAAATGGCACAATATTTGGCTCACCAGGTCTGCTTGAAGAGTTTAAGGTCCTAGGTTGATCTGAGGCAGACTAAAGCTATTGAAAATGACCCCAGTGAGCCGTGTTTTTTTTTTTTTTCTTTTTTTTGATAGCTGTTTTTAGTTACTAGGCAGGCTGTGTACAATGGCATTTATCATTGGTATAACTCATCTGCAAATTAGAAACACTTTAATGCTCATTTATTCAAGGTAGGTTGGCTTATGCTGACTTCCCAAATATTTAGCTCTATTAAAGTTGACTTCATTTACCAAGATTCCTCTGTCAAAGAATTTGTAACCTTAAGTAGGGGAGTTCAAACCACTACTATTTGGGAGGTTTATTTTCATTTTGCATTTTCTTATTTTTGTCTTTGAATAGGTGTGGTTAAAAGCATCCCAGGTATCATCTTCTGTTCACTTTTGATGCATGTTCTCCTTACTCAACGTTGCTGTCACTGAAGCGTTAGTTGGCAAGAACATTAAGGCTATGTATTTGTTTTTTTGGGGGGCCAGGAAAGGAGAGGAAATGTCTTCTGGGAACATCCGTGAACCTTTTTTAATCTTCTGAAACAATGGTTTTGGCAATGAAATTACTTAACCATGATTCTTCTCTGGAGAGTTTGTTTCATCAAGATTCTCACATGTTCAGCCACCCACTTTGTTTGAGTCTGGAGCTATTTGAGGTACTTTGCACCTTAATATCTTTCTCCTTTTGAAGTACATTTGTGAAATTGTATAGAGCAGTTTATTTTTGGGGCATAAATGTATGTTTCTCCTGTGAAATCTGAAATGACTGGAATATTCTAGGGAAAGAAGTTAAAGGCGGAATAGCACCCAGCTAGCAAGTAATAGCAAGTAAAGGCCTCTTGCTCAAACTGTTATCCTCCTGCTACCCTTAAGGACCAAAATGTCTTGAAGACCTTGGAGTACTGCCAGTCTTTTGATAGAGACTCAAGAATTAAAATCCTGTCAGATAATGTTCCAGATCTTTAGAGCAATAATTACAACCAACTTTCCCATTCTCATCCATCTCTTCCCTATTCTATTGATGATCTAGTTTAAATTAAAAAAAGCTTTTTTTGTGGTCTAGCTTCATAATGGGGTTGTTCTATAATATCTCAATTTGTCTCAAGCAATTTTTCTAATAGTGTGCGTCAGTAGAAGCAAACATGTGCTGAACATTTACTGCAGTAACATCTACTTGGCAGATACATTTTGTCAAACATCAGATGCAGTGTTTTTGCAAAAGTGACATAAGGAGGGTTACTTGGCTCTCAGAAACAATGTTAACCTTTATACATTGTAGTGCTTATTCAAAAATCCCAATGTGCTTAACGGATTATTAAGATAATTATGAAAATCTCTAATTTGCAGATGGGGAAAGCTGACACAGAGAGGGTAAATGTGTTGCCCAAAGGCACACATCAAAGTCTGACTGGAAAAGGGAATGGAGATCAAGACTCCTGACTTACGTATCTCATTCAAACAAAATCCTCTTGAAAAGAGCACAGGTTGAACTCGTGCTGAAATGCTGAGATATAAACAAGTTCTTGGGCTAAGTGGTGGGAACACTTCTCCGAAATGCTTAAACTGGTGTGCTTTGCCCAGCAGTACCTCTCTAATTCACACCGAGGAAGGAGAAGCCTATGCAAGGTGGCACCTTTCCCAAAAAAATGCGACTGGCAGAGGGGCCTTAGCACAGCTGATGACAGACAAAGAGAACAGCAGGCATGCCATTTTATATACATGTCACTGCTGCTGCCCGTTCTCATCCTCCTCATCCAGACTGCAAGCAAATCGAAATAACGGGAGAGGGGATCCATTTATGGGGATTACAGGCAAGTTCAGGGGACCATGGTTTTTGGAGAGCCCTGAGCTGTGGTGCCTCATAACTAGGTGGTGGATCCAGCCTGGTGACAGGGTGCAGGGGCCTCTGCCCCTCAGGCCGATGCAGGCAGGTAGGCAGGAGCACCATGAGGCCCGCAGAGACGGCTGTGCACGGAGATGGTTAAAACTAATGAATAGGATACGCAAAGCCAAGAACTGGGTGAGTGACTGCCTCTTTTGGAAGGCTTGGTGTCAGATTTTGGATGTTTCAGACCTTCAGCAAGTGTCTGGAGTGCTTTCCCGATGAAAGATGCTGAAGTAAATGTGGGCTTCATGTGTCTCTCGCTGCTGCGCAGCTCACAGAAGCAGAGCCAGTTTGAGGTTCCAGCTCCCAGCTGCTTGCATCATTCCTCCCCACCGCCCCCATTTCATCTCCACAGCTCTCCCGCCCTCAAAGATGTTTGTTCTCTCATCTGTTTCGGAGCACGGCTGTACAAATAGCTTTGGGGAACAATCTGATTGAACAAGGCAGGCTCCCATTCTTCCTCCCTTCCATCCTTCCCTTCAGCCTCTCTAAAAAAGGAAGGCTCCAGCGCCGGGTGGTTTTGTGTTTGCAGCAGACTCTATCATTGAAAGGCTTTACAATGTGCTCACGCAAACAGCTGAGTCCATAGAGCTGGGAATGCTGTGACCAGGAGTGAGGGAGAGACTGCAATTTGCTGCTGCAGGAAGGAACCTTTGCTCTCCTTAGAATACATTCCCAAAGGGGAACCTTTCCCAATACATTCCCAAAGGGCAGTGCAAGCATTCACTTTGGAAGAGTGACTGCTCTTTTGGCCACTTAGCCATGTTTTAGCCATGTCCTCATAGGATGCCATCGTTGGGCAAATGATACATGAGAATAATTGGTTACCGGTTGATGTGTTCCCCTTCCATGGGGGTTAGGCTGTAGCACAGCCAAAACTGGGGCTCGTCAGCCAGAAGAACTAGGTGATAAGGACTGTCACTGTTCCTTTCAGATCAGGATGCTCCGTTCAGTTTTCCATTTCTCCCTAAGGATTGTTTGTGCAACTTTGATGATTCCATGTATCACAGATGATTTCGTATTTGTGCTCCTTGGAGAATGGGTAATAACCTGTGTGACTGGAAAAGTGCCTAGCACCAGAAATGATTTTGCAGGCTACATTTAGTGATTTTTTTTTTTTTTTCTTCTCTCCTTCTGGGAAAACAAGACTTCTCCTTGATAATTTGTATGTGTTTGTCCTTATTTTGTGCTTTTTGGTGATGTCATCTAAGTAGCACAGATGAGTCGCAGATGATAAATTTCTGGAGTTTTTGTAGGTGGCCAGGTGCGAGTGAGTGATCCTAACACATTTCTGGTGAAGGACTGCTCTCCTATTGGAATATGTCTTTGTTAGATTTATAGGAATCCACATGAGTTACGAGTGTCCAAACTGCAGGAGAAGCTCCAGCCATTGCGTTTTTGTTTGCTTGTTTTCCAGGCCCCATGCACATTTTGTGATGCTAAGTTTAAAGCGAGGGCATTCCCAGTATCTTCCTCCTGTACGAATTCAGTGATCTCTGGTGCAGATCTGTGTATTTTAGCCCAATTCAAGAGTGTGCTTTCTTAGCACATTTCCTGATCATACCACTTAGAGTGATCTCAGAACTAGATTGGTTTCAACTGGACAGAAACTGAAAAACAGGCTTGAGGAGGACCCTTAATGTACTGTAGCCTGTAATGGTCATTCAGACCTCCCTGAAATGCATTTAGTAGGTAAGGTGCTCCCAGAATAACTTGTTAACTGCAAGTGCTGATTTCTTGCAGTTGTCTTAGTTTTGCCTGTCACAGAGCACTGTGGGGAAGTGGGTTTTTGTGTGGATGTAAATGCACTCACTTGCACCTTTGCCCTTTTCTGTGGATTGCACTGAGGTTTAGGGCGTATTTAGGTAGCTAGTAGTGGGATCTTTAGATCTTTTGTAGCAGCCCATAAAGTAAGGATATACCTAAAACTCTCAGACAAAGTAAGTGAATGGTGAGTATTATGGAGCAAAGAAGATTTAAGTTTTGAAATCTCCTCAAAATAAATTTATTTTGAATAGAATTTTGTATATACGGTTCCTTTTAACAAAATATTTACTTTGGATCTTTAGGGTTTTGTTTGGTTGGTTGTTGTTTGTTTTTTAAGAGAGGTGGAGCAAAGAAAGGGTATCAAACACTGAGATGACTGAGGAAAGCCTGATCCTGTATTTGGAGCATACTTATCGCTTCATGTCCCAGTTCACATCTGTTTAAGTTATCTGTTTTTAGCTTTTTTGTTTCCCTGGCAATGAGAGCAAACACTATATTACTGCAACTTCTAACAATAACTCCCTGTTTCCTTTTCTGCTGCACTGCTCTGGTCCCACAGATATTCACATAAAACCATTCTTTGTAACCAGCTGTATTTCGTATGGACACTATCTGTAAAATAATAATGTATTTGCGATGTCCACATGCCCTACAAGGCTATTAGTGTATACCTACAGAGGCAGTTCTGATAAAATCCAGTTCTAACACTAACTCTGTGTAATATAAACTCTATAAAAAAATGAAAATATGCACGCCATGGCAATATTCCACAGTTCTAAATATCATAGGCTTGAAATGTCCAATCAAAAAGAAAAAAGGCAACAAGCAGTTTTAAAATAATAATTACAGTGGCGCCCTTCTTGCTGCTCCGTAGCTGAAGTCTTCCTTGCCATCTGCCCCTGTACACAACTGAGATTTAAAACTTTGGCTTGTAAATAAATTGTGCCCTGGAACTACTGATACAGTCTTTTGTTCAGGGAGCAGGAGGCTCAGCCAGTGAAATAGCTGTTCTTGTACTCACAGATAATGATGAGTGTTGTTAGCTGCCTTCTCAGCGTGGATCCTGTAGAGCCTTTGTGCTTTACCAGCTTTTGTCTGCTGCTATAAATCCTGTGCATTGCAGGAATAATCCACACTTGAAGAAGGGAATGCGTAATGTAATGTATGTGGGCCCTTTTTGACATTGTGCCACTGGTTCCCACTGGTGTCTTGCATAGGACTTGCATGGTGCATAGCCTCTAGGATAGCTGGCAGGGATCAGTAAGGATCCATATGGAACAATATCCTTCTCTTGCTGCCCTAAACACACAGTGTGGGTGACTACTGTCTCCATGAGCACCAACCTAAAAACTTCCAAAACTTTAACTTGGAAGCTATACCTTAAGTTAAACATTCCTGCAAAATACTGAATCAGTTGCTAAAAATGGTTGTAATAAAAATTGCTTAACAGCCTGCATCTGTCTGGCCGGGGCTGTAGATCCCATAACTGGAGTGGGACGCGGCCGGGCTCGCTGCTGCCTCCGGTGTGGAATGTGGAGCTGGCAACAGCCCCGCTCGAAAGCTGCGGCCCACCGGACACACGAGCGTGGGGTGATGGTCTTGCTGTTGAGATCGGGCCTTGAGTGCTTAGCTGCCCCATCGGTGCTCCAGAAAGATTGCTGCAAGGGAGCAGGAATGCGAAGCCAAACTTCCTGAACACGTCTTGTGGAGCTGTGTTCAGGGTTGAGTGTCGCTGAAGCATTAGACTTTTCCATTTTATTTATTTATTTATTTATTTATTTATTACCTGAATGTCAGTGAATTCACTTCAAGCAATGGTTTTCCACAGCTAAGGCGTTCCATGCAAAGGCTAAAACACTTGAATGTGCTAATTGCAATATGACAAAGACCCTAAAGGACCAAATAAATTTGTGAATGAAGGTAACTGGGAACTTGAAAATTTATGAATTGTGCCACTAGTGCAGAAATGATAATTAAATTACTTTTAATAAATTTGAAATTTTTCCTTTTCTTTCCAGGAATGCTTTTTTCTTGTATTTCAGGAATGTTTGTTTCTTGTGTTTCAGTAATCACCTGGGGAAGAGCCTGCAGCTGCTGATGGACAGAGTGGATGAGATGAGCCAAGACATTGTTAAATACAATACCTACCTGAGGAATGTAAGCAAACAGCAGCAGCAGAAACACCAGGTTGGTAATTCTGTGATGAGAAATATCATTTTAGTCTTGTTTTATACCAGGAGATGATTATACTGTTCAGGAGATGTTGGCCAAAGGCACTGTTTAAAATTCCAAATATTCTATTTTTATTTGCTATTGCTGCATTTGATGCACTATTATGTCTAATTATAGAAGAATGCTGGTAAAATGGGGGAAAAAAAAAAAAAAGCACCATGAGAAGAATTTAAAAACCCTGAAAGCAGATTACAATTCACTTCATGTGGTAAATGAAGTTAGGCAATGACCTGTTTATTCTAGAAATACCTGCATGTAAAATATATTTCGTCTCTTTAATCTATCAGACTGAGATATAAGAAGATCCGATATCTACAAAGTGAAAATTGACCAATCCAGCTTACAGATAAAGCTTTGGGGATATTGTTACACAAAGTAACCAGTTATTAAAAGGAACATCTGTGATTCATGTGAAATACTTCATCACTGTTTCAAAACAAAGCTTTTTTTTTTTTTTTAATCTGAGTAGAATTGTGGTTTAAATGGGAAATACTTTAGGGAGACAATATATGATCAGTGGTGTCTCCAGATTTTCTGATTCTTGAGGACACAGAAGCTTGCTGCAGTCTGTCTTGAGAAAACTTGCTTCTTTTTTTCCTGCCTTCTTTGAATAAAAAGACAGTAACTAATGGTACTCACTTCAAAGGTTATGTGTATAACAAGGGGATCTATTTACGTGGAAGCGGAGAGCAAAGTAGGTTCCGTGGTGTCTCGCCTATTTCTTTGCTAACTATAACTGCTTTAGTAGTGGCTCATTGCAGCATAGTTAGTGGTCTTAACTTTATTTTTAAAATGGAGCAATTGTGATTAAAAGCAAGCTGTTTCAATAGAGAATAATAGGCAGACTGCTGAGAAGTGAATGGGGTAATGCAAAGAAAGAAGAAAGTACATGAAATTCACATACAAATATGGGCATTTAAGATTTTATTTTTAACATTGTCCAAAAACTGTATTTGTCACGACTACTGGAAAAAAATTATTTAATTATGCCACCAAGTATGAACTCTTTTCACATGCTTATGCTCAGATAGATTTAAAAGAGAAAAAACACTCTGTACCATTTGGCATGTTTATTTTAAAGATTTTCTTTTGTGTGTGTGTTGTATGTGAGGCCTTAGAGGGCTAAAGCTTACAACTTTACATTTAATAAGTATCCAATCCCAGCATTAAATCGAGTGTGACATACAGTGTGAAATCTCTCATACAGGTTTTTGAATGTAGGCACTTCTGCAAGAACAGATATTTATCCAATAGCTGAAAAGATTACCTATCTTAACTTACGAAGTTTGAGTCATGTACATGAATTAGTAACTTAATTCTTACAAATGGCCAGTTTAGTTCATCTTCCTGGTAACTCACAGAGAAATATTGTCAAAGTGGCAGGATATCTAAATAAATGGAATATAGAAGTGAACCCTTTGCTTTTTGGAAGCATTCTTTTTTCCAATGACCATCTTCTCTTTTTTTTTTTTTTTTTAACTTAAAGTTCTCTTCCTCTGTCATATTACTATTGTTTTGACTTTTAACTTGCATAAAATCAAATATTTGTATCTTATATGTAACTATTTGAGACGCTGACTTCTCACGGGTTCATATTCTAGCTTTGTTTTTCTGATGCAATTGGGTATAACAGAGTTGTGTACATAACCTACTGTATTCTTTCTAGCAGACGCATTATTTTATCTCTACAAAAAAAATCTAAGCATAATTTTCTGGTGCGTTATTTCTTGTTTTGGGTGCCAAATTGAAAAAGAAAAAGCAATGCTTTCTATCCAGTGAACTGAAGAGTTGCATTGAAACTGAGTTGCATTTGAGGTTATTGCTTGGAGCTTCAGTTGCTTTTATCCTTGGTTGTTTGATTTCTTGGATAAGGGGGTGCTGTTTGTTTGAGGTTGGCTTGGTTACACACCCCATGTGGATAAATATAATTTTTAAAACAAGCTTGTTGGTTAGGTAAAGGACATTTGAATAGAAAAAAATGTAACTGTTCTGAGTCCTGTTGCATTCTGTTTCTGTTGCTTTGTTTCTAGTACCAGCAGAGACGTCAGCAAGAAAATATACAGCGTCAGAGCCGAGGAGAAGCGCCTCTTCCTGAAGAGGACATCAATAAACTCTTCAAACCACCACAGCCCCCTCCAAGAATGGAGTCACTGCTTATTGCAGGTAATGTTCCGGAAATCTTTCAACTCATAGTTCCTCTTTTCCCATACTAATGTTACCTTGGGAAATGATACAGTTGTTACTTTTGGAAGCATCTTTTTTTTTCTTTCTTTCTTTTTCCCCCCCTCCCATTATATTTCACATTACGTCCTGATGCCCAAGAGGTCCTTGGTAAAGGAAGGAGCAACCAGAGCCCTGTTCAGAGGACATGAAATGAGATTAGAAAGCAGAGCCAGAGAAATGCTGTAGAGAGCAGGTTTTTCTGCACAAATGGCTGCAGTGGCTACTAGTCAGTAAGTTGCTCTCTTCCTACACAGCCCAGCTTTCCCACCATGCCAGAGATTATGGGGCTGTTCAGACTAGAGGCAGGAATAAGATGTTTCAGCTGCACTATAGAGTCAGTTGTCTGCCTTGTTATCTGCTGTACAAAGTTACTGCTAAAATCCCTAAATCTTAGCAGCTTTTTGCAGCAGCTGCTAAAATTTCACTTTTAATTCCATATAGAATTGGGAAGAGGCCAGGGCTGCTCACTGTAGCTCCATAGCCAGAGCAAAGGAAAATAGCCTTCCCCCAACCAAGGTGTCTGAAAAAGTAACAGAGCACAGGAGGTGGTGTTTTCCTCCGAATCGCTGATATGCTGCATTAGGTAGCTTGTTTTTTTTTTTTTTTAAAAAAAAAAAAAAAAAAAAAAAAAACCCAAGCAGCTCCTTTCCTATGTCTCTGGAAGGGCAAACTTTTGGGACCTCGCAATGGCAACAAAGAACAGAAATCCCAGATAGCCTCCAAAGTAATCTAAGTTTGGAATATATGATGAAAAAACAAATTGCTTAGCTATAGTAGGCTTCTTAGATTTAATCACTATTGATTATCCCAGTGGTTTAAAAGCTGGATTCTAGAGTGTTGATACAACAAGGTTCTTATGTTTTATACAGAATAAAAATTAAACTAAGTGCTGGTAGTTCAGTGTTAAGAAAAGATTGAGTGATTTGACATTGAAACATGGATTTGACCTTCAGCTTTTCAATTTTGGAGTGATAAGATTTTAGCAAGTGATTTTTTTTTAATAGTTTTGCTTTTAGAAGAAATAATCTTGACTGCAAGACTCCAGAAAGCATAATATAAACTCACTATTTTGATATATTTTTTTTACCAGTTAATGAATACTAGCAGCATTAAAGTATTTATAAATTCAACTTTAGCAGTTTAAAAATACAGTAAAGGAAGTGCGTGCATGTATGTGCAAACATGTACATTTTATGATAGTGATAGTTTAGGATGAATCATCTCTTATCAGAGGAGAAATTGAAAACAATTATAATTAAAGGAAAAAAACAACTTTCAGCCAAAGCACTTTCTCCATTTGTTCTTTTACCGTAATCCAGGGAGGAATTGAAAGCATCCACTTCAATTCAGATGAAGTAGAGTTTGCGGATAAAGAATAAAACTTAGCTCTTTTGTCTCAGAGGCATTTAAAAACTTCTCAAATAGAGCATTAAATTGGGAGTTTATTGGCCTTCTAAACAATCTTATTTTTGATTAAACTGGCTTCATGTTTTGCTATTCCTGGCTAACAAGGGAAATAACTTGTAGCAGTACTTGTATAAAGATGTTTTGATGGGCATGTTTGATTTGTATTGCACTGACAAGTCTTCACACTGTGGTGATTTTTGAAATGCCTAATAAAATGAAATATTAGGTGAAACAAAAGGCTAGAAAGATGTCAAATGAGCATCACAAATTTCAATCCAATAGTGCATTGAAAATTTATTTATTGCAAATACTTTTATAAGGACAGCAGATGCGTAAGAACTGAACTGAAATTCAGCCTCGTATTTTTAGGGCAGCTAAATCTGAACAATTAATTAATGTGATTAATCTTCCAATACAACATCAAGAATTGTTTATTCTTTTTTATTGTCCAATGTCTTTTCAGATGTTGCACATAGTTGAATTGTAGGATAATTTGGGGTTGCTTTTTCAGCATATCAGTTTACCTATTCTGATGATTTAATTTACTCTTCTTTTGAGAGTACTGAAAATGTGAAATTTCTGATGCATAGAACAGTCGAGCTGTTTCGGGTGCTTCTCTACATAAATGCTATATGACTGATGCATTTTGGCTTTTAAAAAAATCTTGTCCTAGGATTTTGGCATGAGTTGCACAACTGACAAAAGCTTATTCTTCTTTCCTATTGACAGGTCAAATTAATACCTACTGCCAGAATATTAAGGAGTTCAATGCACAGAACCTGGGCAAACTCTTCATGGCTCAGGCTCTCCAAGATTACAACAACTGAAGAAACTAGGGTATAAGCCTCATCAGAAAGGAAGTTATTTACAGTTTTATACTGTTCATGATCCTCTTGAAAATTTGGTATATTTGGAAAAGAATCTGTAAACCAGTATTACCTTGATTTGTGTAGAACTCTCCTCTAAGAAAAAAATAAAGGAAAATTTTAATGATATTTTAGTATCTCCTTATTTGTTAGCTGTATTGGGCTGGAATTTTCTGTGGTCACTCGGGTTTACTAGATGCTTGGCAGTCGTTCAAGTTTGGTTATAGCAAATAATGAAGGTTTTATTTAGTTTGGAATCTGAAATAAAGAAATTAGTAAAAATGTTCAAGATAGCAGACTTCACAGAAGAAATCTTATGATTTCCCAGTTTGGGGTGAGACCTTACAACCGTAATATGCCCATCATTTGTAACTTTTTTTTTTAATCTATTGGGGCAGTCTGGTATAATGAAACTTCCACACTACAAATATTTCTTAAACTTCACAGTTGGAACATACAAAATTATTGCGCTGTTATATGGAGGCTGATATCCATCATACCATGTTAAGCTGTTTTCCCACCTTTCATTGCTACCACCGGATGGATTTAACTCCACTCATTTACTGAAGTTGTCACAAAAAGAAAATGTAGTAGTAGTTTAACTGCAGTAGCCAGTGTAGTGTGATGCAAATGGACACTCTATTTACTCCACAATGACTTTGTCATCTGAATTTTATTCCTGAACTGGGGAGAATTTACTTTTTAACTATCATGTTCACTTAAGGTTTGATTACATGCCATCTCATGCATCATAGAGTCATCCAATTTTGCTTCTTATGTCCTTCTTGTGTGTCACTGTGGATGAGTCCTGAGAGCCTAAAATGGCTGGAGGAAAGCTGTTTAGTCTTTTAGAAAGAAGCATCTTTAAATACAAACCTAGCATAGAAAATTGCAGCCTGCAAGCTGAACATTTTGGAAAGTCGGAAGTATGTTAACACTGGGGGTTTAGGCTAGGAACTTAGTTTTTCAGTCTTAACCATAGTGATTGCAGTACTTGCATAAATATATATATGAAAATTTTGTTCAGTCTTCAAGTACCTGGCAAATAGCCAACCTGGTCTTTTGCCCTGGAAACATTGGGCACTCTTGCATTGCCTTTCATGCAGTGAACTTACCTGAAATCAGAGATTTGCAAGGTATCCCAGCACATGCCATATGATTGTGTTTCATTTCCTATACAAATAAAATCCAAATAGTGTTAGTTTTCTAGTTTTCTGAAGAAGCAAGGAAACGAAGCTATAAAAGTAGGAGCAGATAATTAGAATAAGATGAGGCATTTAAGGTAGAAAAAATTATCTTCTAGATACACTTCTTCTAGATAAACTGGGAATAGAAAACTGACTCTGCAGTCACTGTGTAGAAGGAAGCCGGAGCTACATTATTTGTTAGAAAGTTTGTAAAGACTGTCTTAGCAAACCTTTCAAATACTAGAAATAGGTTAAAAACAAGTTGTATGTTTTTGAATCAGAGCTCTTTAAGAATTGAGGGTTGTAAGTGTGAGGAGGAGGTGGGTACTGGTCTACTCTTGAGTAGCGGCTGAGGGAGCTGGTGCTGCTTAGTCTGGAGAAGAGA
The DNA here is from genome assembly GCA_013398735.1 of Nothocercus julius. NCBI lineage: Eukaryota > Metazoa > Chordata > Aves > Tinamiformes > Tinamidae > Nothocercus > Nothocercus julius. The sequence goes on from VZSV01000030.1 coordinate 5,853,926, forward strand.
AGACTCAGGGGAGACCTGATCGTGCTCTACGGCTACCTGAAAGGAGGCTCTAGTAAGGCAGGGGTCAGTCTATTCTCCAGAATAGCTACCGATAGGACAAGAGGAAATGGCCTCAAGTTGCACCAGGGGAGGTTCAGGTTAGGCATTGGGAAGAATTGGGAAGAAAGAGTGGTGAAGCGTTGGAACAGGCTGCCCAGGGAAGTGCTGAAGTCACTGTCTCTGGCAGTGTTCAAGAAACTTCATGTAATTACATGGGGTGTGCTAAGTGTCAGTGAGAGTCTATGAAGGAGTGTGGAAGACAGATTTGGGGCTTCTAGAGGTAGTGTGAACTTGAGGCAGACAAGGAAAGTAGATAAAGTGGATGAAGTTGGAGCAGGTTTTGGAGATGATTGACTGTTCTGTTCTGAATAATACTTTGGTCTGGGATTGTCCCAGGGAAAAAATAATCAGATGAAACCTGCTTGAGCAAGGACTCTGGAGCCAGTTAGAGCTGTGACTGTGTAAATGAAAATCAGCAACTGTGGGGATGGTGAATTAAAAGGGAGGAGAGGCTGGGGCTGAGTCTCCATGCTGGGTAGATGTCCCAGCTAGCCCTGTATTGGAGGAACTTGGCTAGTTCTTGGCTAGTTCTTGTTCTTGCCTTGATGTGAGCAGCCTGGGGCAGCTCATCCACCACAGGTTTTGTGCTTTTCTTTGCTAGTCATCATAGCACTGTCTTTTTCCCCCTTAACATTCTTGTCTGTGAAAAGCTTTTCTATAAACTGATAAATAAGCTATGACATTAGAGTCTTTAAAAAACACCCGTGGAGATGTTAGAACTTACAGGCTTCAAAAGAAACCCTGTGTTTTCTAGAGGGCCTGCCTTGGCCTGCCAGTGTTCCATATGTCTCCATTTTAATAATGCAAAGATGATGGATAACGGTATCAGTAGTGAGCTGCAATACTAAATATTTTCCTTTCTGAATAATGTTGCTCAGTGTTGCTGAGTCTATATGCTTTCCATAAAGATCAGCCCTACTGAGGGGAATTGCATGGGAGAACTTGACTTCCACACGTGGCACGCGGTTGTTCCAGGGAGATATTGAGAGGATCATTTTCTGTTTATTGGCATTGGACGGTCTTTTCAGTCAGTGATTTCTGTGGCAAGCAAGGCCTCTGCACTGTGCTCCCATCTCCATCATGTGTCCAGAGCTGATGCAAATATACAGCAAAAATGAAGCGTGCGTGCACACCACGTGCAAAGAGAAGTGCTTCCCTCCTCTTGAGGAGCCAGGCAGCAGGAAGCACTGCACGCCTGTGAATTACTCATGGAGTCCCCATCTAGCCGTCCTCTTTCCTGTGACATGCCCAGCTTCAGATCTGTGTTCAAATAACGGCAGTTTGGTAATTGGTTTTTATTTGTGCAGAACTATAATCATCCTAAGAGAAAATGCTACTTTGGAAACCAGCTCTAATTGGCACGGGTCTTACAGAGTCTTTTAAGCTGAATGTTGTAAAAGCCTTTTAAAGGTGAGGTTTGAAGTAGAAAAAAAGGGATGGTTATCATAGTTTTGATGCTAAAGAAAGCATTATTTCTTCTAATCTTTGATATTTGGAATCTTCACCGATATAGCTCCAACTTTACTGTGATCTTTACTGCCTCTGTTCCAGTGCTACCAGGAAAATGCACTAATTGCGTTAATAACTTGAGCCTGTGCGGGAAGCCCTTTCCGCAGACTGCTGGCCCTAGCTTGGTCATGTTGCCATAACTACCCACCGGTCCTCTACTCCAACTGTCTTTTCACATATAGATAAAACACACCATTTTTACACTTGCAGGGTAGGGTCAATATACTTTAAAATGTTTAGAAACATCTCTGAGCCTTTCGAGCATCCTGAAACGTGTCCGGTTATACTGACTTCCCTGAGGTTGTCTTCAGGACAAGCAATAGAAAACGTGCGCTAAGCTTGCAACCATCTGCTTGGGTGAACTCAAAGAATACCGGTAATTCTTCAGATATGGTTAACTGTGACAATTGTTACAGACTCTAATCCTTAACATCAATATTTAACCAAAATGAAAGCAAATTGAAAGAGCTTTTTATGCAATCTAAATGTACTTGGCATGTCTGTATCTCTGCATCAAGACAGAAAGCAGTATTCTGTTCTGCTTTTTGTGTTTTCAAAGTTGGACCAAATTCCATCTGGAGTGTAAGTATTCTGCAGCTGAATGGCCTCATAGGAGCTGCAGGAAACCTAGTCTGCTTCACGCAGTTACTCTCCATCTATTATCGTGTCCGTTTTCTTCTCAGTTCCACACAATATTTCCCCAGAACACTCAAACTTTCTACTGACTTTCTACCTGAGTTTGTACTCTTCTGCATCTTGTCAGAGTCTGGGCTTCTGTGCAGAACTGAACAGAGTAAGATACTGCCAAATATAGAATAGTCCTGTTTGTGCAGATGTGAGGAAGCATACAGAGTGCATGTGAGGAAGACGTTGTTGATGTTGCAGATGTCAAGCTCTGGATTAATGAAGACATCAGATGGGATTGGCAGTGGCAACTGATACACTTCCATAGAACATCTGAAGTCTTTATGTTTATACTCTTTATGCTTTGTAAATTCCTGAGCATCAAGTCCTTCATTGATCTTCCTGTGTTGGTTGTACCTATTTTTTTTTTTTTTTTTTTTTTTGCTTTCTGAGGAATCTCTTACAGGGCAGGTCTCTGATGACCATCTGAAACTTCTCTAAGAAGCAAACTCTGCATATTGGTTGTCAGTTGCTGGTGAATGGACTGCAAGAACTCTGCTGCTCTGTTAAGTCGTTAGGAGCTGATAATACAAGTCATTCAAAACCCGCTTGGACGCAGTCCTGAGCCACATGCTCTAGGTGACCCTGCGTGTGCAGGGGGGTTGGACTAGATGATCTCTAGAGGTCCCTTCCAACCTCAACCATTCTCTGATTCTATGTTGCTAGCCTAATGTGCAATGTGTGCAGTAGGAGAGTGAATTGCTCTCTATGGAACTGCTTCTTATCCAGGTTGCCAGCTCTGTGGTGAAAGATATGTATCCCATAATTTTTCATACCTGTGTTTTTTCTTACGCATTTTTAAAATTCTTTAACAATTTTTAACTTTTAATTCAGATTTTGACCATAGATTGTTATTTTTTAAGCAAGAAGAAAATGCTGCTCTAGATCCAATAATGTCTGTGTATTAGGTCCTTTACTTCTCCTTGAATTTCTCTGGAAAGCCTGGTCTGCAGTCGAGGATATGTTTTAGGATATTTTGTGAGCAGAACACCAAATTTTTGGAGGAAATTTTGGTTAGACTGGTTGTCAGTCCTGCTTGTGGGTTGAGCTTCGTATGCCCTTCTGTCCGTAGGGGACTGGATGCCTTGGCGCTGCTCGGAAAGCAGCGGTGCTGGTGGTGCTTGGTGCTAGTCCAGTGTGAGTGATTCAAAAGGATTTCATACGAACTTTACAACTGGAAGGAGGTTTATATAAAGTTGGGCCTGTGTTTTATTTTTCGATCTTTTAACTGACAGAACAGATTGCTGTTGACACAACTCGTCATACGCTGAGCAGTAGCAAATTATACAGAGCTGCGGAGGATGGCATTAAAAACAACAACTTTGGCAAAAGGCTCCTTGGTGAAAGAAAAGTTAATGTCTTATTTCAATTAAAGCAAACATTTGTATGTTGAAAAATGGCCAGATCAGTTTTGCAGTGATATTAAAAGGCATCAGGGTGTCAGGAAAATAAACAGTGAAGGGTATCAATGCATTTATCCAGCAGAAGCCTAGCTAAAGACCTCAAAAACTCATAAGATGAAAGAACGTGTGCGAGGATTTCTGTTGTTTTACATGATCAATTTATTAATCTGTCAGCATTACTGAGAATTATGTTTCTTAAATATAGGCAGAAGCATCAAGCTTTTGACTGAAAATTTTTCCTATATTTGAGGTATGCAATTTAGTTTTATATGAAAAAATGTGTGCAATTTTCTTCATTCAGTGTGTGATTTCAACTTGTACATCTCTAAATCTGACAGAATGAGAGTCATTCCCAACAGGTTACAGGGCTGAAAACACTGAAAATCTCATCCCACGTCCAATGTTTGCATATCATGACATTTGAAAACAAATCACAGGAATATTAGATGTAGGTTTTTTGCTGCAAAATCTTTCCTTTCTTTAACATTAGTAAACTTCATTTTTAGTTTATAGATTGCATTCAAGACAGGAAAACATATTACATAATTGGAATGTACCAGTGGCAGTAGTCTTGCCTGCTTCAAGCTGTGATAATAAATATGCCAGAAAGTGAAATCTAGCGATGACTTTATATGTCTTAGGGCACAAAATAAGCAATGTAATGATCAAGGCTAGTCTGTCTTACAACAGATTGTAACCTAGCAGTTTCTGTTTTGGACCAAATGTGTGAATTCCATAACAAATTCTTTATGCATACCTTAAGCAAAAATATGCAGTCATATTAATTCCTATAACATTGAACATAACTCAGTAGTCAGCTAGGCAAGTACACTTTTACTAGCTGTGAAAAAATTAGTTTCCCCCGATGTTAGCAATTATGAGCTTCAACAATACTGGCTTTTTGTATACGTGGACTACAAGGTCATATTTAATGTCATCATTTTTAACATGACTCCTGAAGTCATATGCTGAGATTTCTACTACAATTGCGCTTTCAGTCAGAAAAGAAAAGAAAAATAGCTTGTTTCTAGTAGAGCAGGAGCATTCATGGCCTTGATTTTGCATGGCTTTTTGGTCTTTCATTTCAAATACAAACAGCTTTTTATGATGACTCCTACCTGAGTGCCACATTGCCTTCAGGTCCCCCCTTAAGTGTTTCTCACCTTCCCCCTTTTGGATGTGCCAGTCCAGAGCTATGTGCCAAAGGAAGGGCTTTCAGGCGTCTGCCATCCCCCAGCCCCCCTGCGATTCGTGTCCTGCACATCTGCTGTGTCTGCTCTAGATCTGAGCTGCTTGATACGCCGAATTCGGCTGAATTAGGCAAGTTAAAAAGTTATTACAGTGGAATTAAGAGAGAGCAAAACTGCATAAGCCCATTTTTTTAGGAAGCTAAGCTAAAAATAACTCCTTACTTATGCTGATGTTATCTATAACTGTGACACAGTTTATGTGTAAAGCAGACAAAATACCACTGAAAACACTGCAGATCTGGGTTTGCATGGATTGCCGAAATCTGTGGTGGGGTAAATAACATGGACTATAGTAGAAACAAAACGCTCTGACTTGTTCACTGATTGATCTTCATAAGACTTTAATGAATCTTTAATGAATCCCCATGCTAAAAGGAAAATTTTCCATTTAGGAAAGGGTAACCAGACATTTTATTTTTATGCGTCTTTATAAAAGAGAAATAAGGAGGTCTGTGAGAAGAAAAAGAACTGCTGAATCAAGAGCTAAACCAATAGCATGTTTCCAGAGTGACAAGGTTGTGGCTGTCTGCAAATTACGTACACTAGTGTAAGAGGCAAATCCTATAATGTCTGTTAGTGCGAATATTTTTCTTATTCATAAGAATTTTCATTAGATCACAATATTATTAGAAGAGACTTCTTTGTGCATTTGTGACATTTTCAGCTATCTTAAATCAAATTAGTAAGGCTGCTCTAGTCTGGCATTTAGCTGCAACTTGTCATCCTCTTCCTTGGAGCCGGTGCTGCTGCTTCCTTTCTTGGGACAACTGAATCTTTGCTATTTTTACACAGTGTAGGAAGACTTTTTTTTTTTTTTTTTTCTCTTCGTTAAACAGAGAGAAATAGGACTTAGGTTAAGGGCTGAACAGTTTCAAAGGAGGAAACCACCAAGCCTGGAGAAAAGTTTCTCCCTACCTTGTACTAGACACAGGTTTGTTTTCCCCACCTTGCTGGCACTCGGACAGGAGCTGTGAATTTGTTACTCCTGTTACTGGAGTGTCATGAGTAGTAGAAGTGGGTGAATATATGTACTTTTATACAAATGGCAGTTCTTCCTGACACAAAACATACCAACTGCTTCATAGTTTGCAGTAGCCTGGCAATCTAGACATGAGTCTAGAAGGGAATCCTGTTTCTAAACCTGCATTCAGGAGATCCACGTAGCTTTGTGCTCTGTGGCAAATTCATTTTATGGACCTGAGCAGATCATTTAATCCCTGCACCTCAGTTCTCCACTACAATAAGAATATTACCAATTCTGTCTCTTTTGTATTTGTAGAGTGTAAGCTCCTTAAAGACGGTGTCAGTCATATGCACATAAAGTGCTTAATGGGCTCAATTCAGCCCATGCTCAGCAGGACCTTGATATCATTTGGAGAATCTGAGTATAATTGCCTGATTATTATATCTCATGGAGAAAATAGTACATGATTATGCCATTAAAAGGTTGTGTGCTGAGTGACTGGATAACAAGTGCACTGACAATTCAAGTTTTTCCTGTCTCTGGGGAGCTCAGACTTCCCAAGTTTAGTAAAGCAGGTTTTGTCCCTTGGAACTGCATGGACTGCCCTGCTGGCTCTGTCTGGGGGCTGTGTTGGAAGGACAGTTATGCCCTCCTAGAGCTAAAAGGGTAGAAGGTGGTACAGCGCAATGCAGTTACCTGCTGTATGCATGGACCTGACAACAGAGGGGCATTAACAGGTTTCTTTGCTACTTGCCAAACAGCAAAGCAGTGTTGAGGTCAAGACATGTAGGTAGGGGCTCTCTCAGCCTTGTGATCCCACCAGCCACGTGAGGCTGCTGCCTAAACTCCTTCTAGCCGCTGTTTTTAATTTCTTATGTCTCAGTTCTGTAGTTAACTCACCACTTTCTTTCTTTCCACCCTTATTCCATGCTCTTTTACAGCATTCCTTGTTTCTCGATTGTCTTTGTGATAATCACTGTGCTAAACATTCAAACCCTTGTTTGACTTTGTAGAAGCATCAGAGCTTTTCATGTGAAACTGCAGTTTGTTTCCTCTCTGCCTTTTTTTTTTTTTCCCCTGTAACCTCAATCTTAGAAATAGTTGAATCCCTTGAGCAAAAGCTTCCCAAAAAAGATTGCATTAGTCAGACAGCTAACATCAGGAATGTTTAGCCTGAATTGTTCAAAGTTATCCTGAAGCTGCGTTTTACAATGGAAAATGTTAAGTAGCCTCCACATGAATGCGGCTACTTGTGCTGCCATTAATAACCTTGGCTTTGTAGGGAATGTTCTTGTGCTAGCTAAATTAGATTAACCAGTAAATTTTCTCCATCTTAAATGTCTATCAGAATTAAGGCTTCTGGGCTTCATCCTACTGCCACTAAAACTGATGGTAAAACTCTGTTGAATTCTGTGTGAACGTGAACTTTTCAGCAGTGATGTCAGAATTTTGTATTGTTAAAATCTGTGAGTACTAAGAATATAAACATTACAATGTTTAATGTAAAATTACGTTTTTAATACTATAGAAAAAATGATGAAGTATTCAATTCCGTTTTTCTGAATAGTTCATATATCTAAAGAATTACAACTCCTGGGAGAACATAATATAATAGCTAAAGTCATATTGGTATTTAATGTTTTATCATTGTAGTTCTGCTTCTAGCCTCTACACTTAGTTCTATCACCACCGTGATTTGCTGTGGCTTTATCCAGATTTGAACTGCTTTTACTATTCACTGACAAGAAAGTGATTCCAAAAATATTGTCTACATTACTTGCCAAAAAAATGTAGTAATATAAACTACTGCCCTTTTCAACTGGTGTTTGCTCGTGATGCCACTGTTAAACACCAGGTAAACAAGCAGCATGCCAGGGTTTTATCTGTACAGGATGAAGCCGTGGCTGGGTTAACTCCCCTCCGCTCTTGGCTAATCTCAGCTGCTGTGAGATCCTACCTTGACTGCTGTTGTGCTGCTCTCCTGTGTATGGTGCAGGCAGCCCTGAGCCAGAAAGCGTGCAGAAAAATCCGTTGCGTCGACAAGCTGAGCTCAGCTGTGCTTCCCAACATGCCAGAAAGTAAAGAGGAGGTGAGAGGATTCAGCGTGTTCAGGGTGGGAAGTCTGCCTCCTCCTCAGTTTGGAAGTGAGAGATGGCACAGATGGGAGTGAAGAGATTTACTGGATGTGGTTGCAGAGCACGAGCCGGCAGAACTGGCGTCCCGGCAAGCGTGCGGGGCACGGGTAACATCCAACTCCAAAAGAGGGCCTATGCACACGTTCATATCCCTCTTCCAGAGAACTCGTGGCAAATGCTCATAAATGACGACCCTGCAGAGTGGTCAGGACCAGCTACAGGTGAGAGCTGTGTTTTGGAGCACTCTGCTGAGCTGAGTGGGTGAACCTCTCTGAAGCTCGCGAAGCTTGTTCGTCACTAGTTTAATAGCGACATTCTCATTTCGGTGTGTGGGGCTTTAATTGTGCACATCCCATTAGTGCTAATGGGGAGTTACGCACCTGAAGTCCCGGGTATGGAGATGAGAAAATAGATCTTGGGTTACAATCTCATTAAAGACACGGTTGCTTATTTCATGCGTAATAGCCCTTTTGCCACCTTTAACTTTGATTCATGACGTTATTTTTTCCTCTGAATGAAATCTTCACAACTCCAGATCTTAACTGCCACTTAAGTGCCCTAGGATGGCCACCCTCACTTTTCTCCAGCTCTATTATTCAGCATGTCAAAAAAAACCTGGACCTATCCCCAGAGAATTATCAGGAGCCAGGTACAGAGAGGATTTTTTACTTTTTCAGACCTCACCAATTTCCTTGTGTTATGTTGCAAATGCTTGAAACTACTGTTGGGTTGTGCCATTTCTCAGCACAGTCTACCATTGCTCTTGAAATCCCAGCTGCACTCAGCATTTTGTCATGGGCTGCAAGAGCCTGGAGAAGCAAGAGGCAGCAGGAGTCCAACTCATGGTACAGAAGGTGGGAAATGGGAAAGAAAGGAGAGGAGAACGTCAGGGGAGAGTTGGGCTGGCTGAAGTGAAGTCATGGCGGGAAAAGGTGCTAAAGCACCCACAGGGGCAAGGGACAGGTGGCTGAGGATATAGTTCCCTTTCCTGGGCAAAGAGAGGAATTTCCCAAGTGTCAGATGTTTTGCAGAAGAGGGTGATTTCTGAAGGGGTCACGTATACTGAAACTGCACAGTCTGGGGGGGCACATGGTAGAGGAGAAGAAACCTGGCAAGCAGGTGCCTCCTCACTTGTGGAGCTTGATGATGGTCTTCTGTCTTTCAGACTTTTCCTTCCTGAATTCCTTCTGTCCACAAAACATAATATATAATGGAAGACCTGAACCTTTCTAACCCATCAAATATAGCGGATGACAAATCAGATTTTTTTTTTTTAATTCTAATGGAATTGGGTCTGAACATTTTAGTTTTTCAGCAAGGGTAATTTTGTTCAGATTGATCATAAAAAGCTTTACCTCATCTGGGCCAAGGTTTTCTGCATCAATTAATAAACTGAATGCCCATCACTGATTGTCTTAAGAAAAAGTCTGGTCTACTAAAGAAATTAAATGAAGTCTGAAAGCTGTCGAGGGGGTTACCTCAAGATTAATAGTCACTCAGGAATATTGATCTCTTCTGGTGATCAGAACATGGAACGGTTATAAACTGCTTCAGGATTTATTTTCCCCCCAAGACTGTTGTGCTTTCAGCAGTGAGAGATTGAGGTTACACAGAGAACTCTAGAGGGAAGCTTGGAAACAAGGGCAAATCTCAGGAGCAGAGGTAGGAAGATAATAATAAAGATGATAAGCAAAGGGTTGGGACATTTTGGAAAGTTTAGGGGTAGGGGAAAAGGAAGGGGAAGAATGAGAAAGGTACAGAACTGACTTCCTTCCCTGGGAAATGATCTGTCTGGAAGAGGAAAGGACATTTTTTGGGAAGACATCAAAGGCAGACCCAAATGTTGGTCTTTCATACTATCAAGCAAGGAGAAATGCAGCACAGGGGAAGATGAAACTAGGTAGAAAACTCACAAATGTGAGCAGACTGGAGCCAGTGAAGAGCAGTCGAGAGCAAGCAGATAGGCAATGCTGGTGAGTTGAGAAGAGAGCAAGTGGAGATTTGAAAAGACACAGTGTTAAATGGCAGTGTAATCAGTGGAATAGGAAACTTTTTTTCCAATGTAATAGTTTACAGACAGCTTCTTCTTGAGAACTGGAGAAGTCATGCAGCCTTTCCAGCCAGGTCTGCCAGCAATGATGGACCCCAGCTCCTTCGTCAAGCCCCAATATCTAAGTTTCTCTCCAATACCATCCTGCTTTTTATGTGGTTTCTGTTTCAGCCCATGTTTGTGAGCCTCGTCTTGAATAAGCTTTAATAGCACTGCAGAACTTCACTTCTGCATTTGCAGTAGGCAACTCAGTGCCCGGAGACATGCTGGCTACCGCTAAGACTCAAAGGGAAACATCTTGACTGAAGGTGTTGATGGCAGCAGGTATTGGTCTCTGTGCTGTGGATCAAAATAATAACCAAACTGGAGTATCTTTGACATGCTCTTATCACTTTCATTTTGTTTTCTTTTTCATTTAAGTGGATAAGCAAGATACAGGTTGCCCTCAAAGATCTGTTTAACCCAAGGATACCTGGGAATGGGGCATCTGGACCCACACAAGTGTTTAAGTTGACTTAAAGTCTCGTTTGTCTATCTGAGGCAGCTCTGAGATTTCAGATGTTGTACAGATTGGTTTTGTTTGCTCCAGTAAGGTGGAAATATGCCTGTCTTTGGCACACATTCAAACCACAGCGTTAGAAACACAGCCAGTATCCAGGGGTAGCTCTCCCCATTGATGACTGAAACCACCATTTCTCAGCCATGCTTTGGTGCCCTGCTGGCAAAGCAAGCAGATGAGTGGCCTTGCAGTCATTCAACTCCGGCAAACCTAGGGAGAGAGTGAGGACCCTTCAGATGAGGGCTCTTCAGTGAAGCTGCTCGCTCTACCCCTCTTGCGATAATCATGGGCATTTATCTATTAAAAGAAACATATTCAGACAATGTCAGTTTGAGGCATTTGCTTGTAAACTTCCACATTAGTATGTTTTGTTCTTCCAGAGCTTTGCATTTCTTGGATGCTTTTAAGTTTTCTCTTTTTTTCTATTATTATTTTGACCAAATCAGCACAAAGTAGCTGTGGCAGTATAAGTTAGGCCATTTTATTTTAACATTTAACTTTAGATTTTGAATGAGACTGTGTAATGTTTGACTGAGTGAACAAATAAAGGCAATCTCTTGCTTGTCTTTCAAAATGAGGGGTTTAGGGCATTTACATGTGTACCATGATACACACACAGTTCTCATGACATAGTTTCTCACGAAGCTTTAGTGTGGGCCAAGTAGGATAAGTGTTTAGCAGTCACCTTGACTAAGGTGTTTCCAGTGTGCGGAGGGGTATATAACGGAGCCTATACAGCCAGGCAGTGACATCACACAGAGATGGGATCTCCCCATTTCACTAAGGGGCTCAAGTGGAGGGATGACTGAGTGGTAGCAGCAGGCTGGAGCTCTCAGTTTCTCTTAGATTTCCTGAAGAAAAGGAAAATTAGTGCCAGGTCTATACTGACATGAGGAACAGGTCATTTCTTATAGCTCTGGTGAGTCTCAGGTTTGGACTATGCTATTCCTATTCAGCCTGTTCACGTGGGAGAGAAAATGCCGCTTTGTGTCACATACTAGGAGGAGGAGCATCCCCACTGCCTCCAAGAGCAGCAATGCTCCGGGCATCATGACTCAGTGAAGTCCATGTGCTGGAAGGCACTTTTCCTCACTCCAGAGCGAGGGATTGGCAGGAGAAGCACTGCTGGGAGCCATCAGCCAGGGAGCACCCCACCACCTACCAGTAGATCAGCTGTAGCAATATTGGTACTGCCAAGATTGAGAGTGCCATGCCACAGGTTCGGGACATCCAGATTGTTGGCTGTTGACAATGTAAGCTCTCTGATGAGGCTCCACGAGCTGGATTTTGCCTAGAGAAATGAACCACCTGAAGAGGATTTTCATGCAACATTCAGGACACTTACATCATGATTCATCACATCTGGCTTCTGCTGCAGACATTGGACCTAATCATCTCAGTGCCTCTCAGTGAGGCATATGATGTTCAGGGGACCAAGTGTAGGTATCTACTTCATGATAAAGTGTTTGTGCCCTGTGCTCCACTAACTAGCCTAAAAGAGGCTGAGGCTACTTGTTCAGATGCAGACAGACCTAGTTAGTGAGGTGGATATAGCTTCTGGCAACTCCAAGAAGGTCATATTAGGTGCCAACTAGGTCCTTCCTAATGCGTGTCCTTTATATTCCCTTCATGTATACATGAGACCCAGCTCTCTTTATCTGGACATGTGCTACTCTGAATTTCCACCTGGAAATGTGGACAGACTGACTTTGCATGCAACAAGTCTCCTTGCTGGGCTGTGCTCCCCTCAGTCGTGCGTTTCCAGCAGGTGCTCTGCATGTGTGTGCATGCATGTTCTGCAGATCAAGTCTCCACTGATAACCAAGATTCCAAGTGTGGTATGTGCCCATCCTAGTGAAAGAATCAGGTTGGTTGCATAAATCGTATCATGTTGCCAGCTTTGTCGATATTTTTGTATGGCTACAAATATTTCCCATCAAGTTTTATTAAGTGAGACCCACATACTTCTCCCAGCTGTGACCATGCGGTCTGTTTTTACATAGCTGTTTACCCCGCCCTTGCTCAGTAACACTTCACAGTCATGCTGTGGTGCAGATGAAGAATTTAAGTTTGTAGCTAGCAATCTGATTCCTATTAAGGCTCTATGGATATTTGCCACACACCTGCCTAGGAAGCTGGAATAAATAATTCAGAGCAGCTCATTGATAACTAATGGTAAGCAGACAGCTTGAATAACCATGCCCTGGATGAAGATGAGCTGCTCCTCATCAGTGCTCTGTCCTTTCCTGTCAAGAGAAGAAAAACACGCAAGACAGAGGTGGAGAGGTTAAAAAGGGTTGTGAACTTTCTCCCTCACTGAAGCAGCTTCCAGCTCTTTTGAAACGAAGGAGCTGACGTCTGGTACAGTTGAGGAATGCAGCAACAAGAGCAAACTGTTAGTCCCAGTAATACTCACTGTGGATAGCCAACACCAAAGAGAATGCGTCCGAGCTAATTGCTACATGTTAATAGCCATACAAGGCAAAAAACAGTGTGTAATCTTCATGCTTGACTCCCAGTTTCGGAAATACCTTGAGACTTTAGGATCTAATGGCCCAAGTAAAATTCAGACTCTTCATTGCCTGAATCACTTTTGCAAATAAGGCCACATAGACCTATCAACCGTTAACTGTTGGATCAGTCTTTTGCAGTCATGATGGATTTGCCCTCATCTGGATGATACTACAGGAAGTTATTTTGAAAACTATTTGTTCAGGAGCTGTGGGCAAAAATCCTTGTGCTTAGGACGTGTGCTGCCTAGGAAGTGAGCTGGGCATGCTAGTTTCACAGAATCATAGAATCCTTAAGGTTGGAAGGGACCTCTAGAGATCATCTAGTCCAACCCCCCAGTACACGCAGGGTCTCCTAGAGCATGTGACACAGGACTGCGTCCAAG
>VZSV01000030.1:5868534-5907245 GCA_013398735.1 Nothocercus julius
CTCTCCCCTCATCCATCCAGCCAGTCATTCCATCACAGAAGGCGATCAGGTTAGTCAAGCAGGATTTCCCCTTGGTGAATCCATGCTGACTACTCCTGAGCACCTTCTTGTCCCTTCTCACAGTTTTATTAATTCTTTTACCTCTACATGCATATGGATGCTTGGTGAGAACTGTCTGGAGTTGGAGCAAATGTCATCTGATACTGCTGTTTTGTTTCAGTTCTTGTAGCTCTAAAAGGCTAGGAATCTTGCATTACAGGGCAAAGCCATCATTCTTCTGCCCCATCCTGCTCTTTATAACCAATAGGAGATCTTTTTACTTCATTTATCAGATGTTCTGAAAAAGGGGGTGTCAAATTATCTCCCTTTTTTTTTTTTTCTTCTTTCTTTCTTTCATTAATTTGTTTTTTAAGAAGAAATTATTTGGTGTTTTTTGCTTTTTTTTTTTTCTTCAGGAGCTCACAAGCTAATCTACGAGAAAATGATCTATTCTAAGAAATACTAGTTTACATTAAAAGAAAACATATGCATAAAATCACATTAGCTTTTTGTCTTCAACTTCTTAATTAAAAGGAGTTATTCTTGAAGGTGAAATATCCCTTCCTCCAGGCTATTGGTGATCTTTAAATTGTACTGAAAAACAATGTATCTAATTCAGCAAGAATGAGGCACTAGCCCTAATACATGATGCAACCTGTCACGAAAGATAATCTAGTCTTGCTAAATATATTAATATATCAAGAATGGAGTAATTCCAACAATTGAAGTTTGTGACTTTGCACTCATGAGCTTCAATGATATGACAGAAAACACTCACTTATCAAAAGATATTCTCCAGCCATGTTGCCAAGCTTACAAATAGACCCTAGGCACAGCAGATGGTGCCTTCATTAGCACCAACAGCTAAAATCACACAGCCTATGTAAAGACACCCAATATTTTTCAACCATTTCACCTAAGAAGTTGCCATCTGGTGAAGAAAAAGAAAACAAAAAACCCTTGGATGGTGTCAGGTACGTGAATCCAAGCTGAAGAGCAGCCTTTTTGTGGGCCTGTTCTTGGCCTCCTGTCTGGTTGTGGCGGGCACTGGAAAGGGTTCCCACTACTCCTGCTCATGAAGGTGCAGATAGGGAGGAGATTGGCTGAAAAACAAGGTGCCATTTTTGATCAGGCACTTTCCAGCACTGCAAACTCTCTGAGCATATGTAAATAATAGCAGTGAATTAAACAGAAGTAGTTTATACTATTACGTAACCATTGTAATTATTTCCAAGTTGAGGGCAATGAGATTTTTCCGGTGTGACCATGCTCAGAGGGAAGCTGTAGGTAGGTCTGTGCACTCAACTTCAGTATTTAATCTCAGGACAAGTAGGTTAACAAGTAGTCTCTCAATGACATTACAGTGTACGGTGTTTACGATGTCAAACTAAGGCCATTCTGATTTTTTGACTTCTATAAAACACCCCATATACTGCAGTAGGAAATAGTCACTTTCTTACATATGATGTGCCAGGTTGGTATATTGAGACGGGTTTGGTACCTTTCCAAATAAACTAGAATTCTGTGACTTTTTTATTTCATTCCACCCGATGCAACCTGATCTACTGTGGGTCCCATGTGAGATGAGTTTATGTACCTTTGGCCACAAAACCCCATATGATTACTAGCTGACTTTCTTGGCTCTTAGAGAATCTGTCAGGCAATTTTTGATGCTACCCCCAAAGAAGGAAACCCACGGAGATTACTGCTCCTGGTTCTGCACACAAAAGTAGGATGGAAAAAAAAAACAAAAAAACCCCACCCTTTTTTCTTTAAATAATAAACAGGCATTTTAAAAGAATTTCTGAGCTGCTTTTCTTCCTTCTGAGCCACTATAAGATACCGGTTACTTCCTTGGGGAGGAGCAACGCTGTCACACCCTCCCTGCGATCTGCAAGACAGCTTGAAGCAGAAAGATCTAATTCACTAATAAAATACATCAATCAGCCAAACACGTACAGCCAATAACTTACAGCAGATCACATCCATATTTTAGAAACCTTACAATGAAATAATTATTTCTGCAGAGCTAGCTTCATTCAAATGACAGTGGGTTTTGTAATATTTTAAAAATATCATCTAGTTCTTAATACGTGCCTTTGGCCATATTGGGGTGCCAGCTTTACAAATGCTGTGGTCCTTTCACCCTGTATCCCCTGCACTGGCCTTGCGTTCTCTCCCTGCTTCACCTGTGCCTGGCAGCTTTGCAGGAGGTGACAGTCGAGGGGCACTGTTGTCTCCGGAGCTGCGCAGGTCCAGGTCCTGACCAAAGAGTTTGGGAGAGTTTGACTCCATTGTGGAGCTTGACCCTGTTTCTACTGCCAGCCTGGGAAAACCTTGCCAGTAGTTTGGTCTTGCTGGAACCATGTGGGGAGGAGGCAGCTGGTTCCTGCTGGCAGAGCAGAAGCATAAGATTCGGGAGCTGAAGCTACAGCTCTGCCCTCTTTCACAGGAGCTAAATGAGCGTTTCTCAATCTTATAAAATCAAAGGGCCAGCAAGTCTTTTTGATCTGTGTGCAGGCAGCCAGGGAGCTGACTGTGCCTGTGGGCAGGTGCTGGAATAAATGCCTGCCAACTGCGTGGGATGGTCTGTGTGTGCGTGTTTTGGTTTAGTTTCTTAATTATTTTTCTGCAATCAGTTCACAGACCACCTTCTGGCACCTTATGGCTTGCCACTTGCCTGTGGGCCCTGCAGAGCAATGCTGAACTCGATGGGTGCTGCTCACCAGCGTGGGTGCGCTGGAGGCCCCAGAGCTGAAGGATTTATGTGCTGTTACCACTTCCTCAAGTAATCGCCTCTGTCTCGAGTTTGTTGATGCAGATAAATGTCTGAAGTCGAATCTGTGTTCCTATCTCCTCTTACATGCCTTGTTTTGCAATTATCCAACCTTGTTGAAGAGCTTCCTAGGCTTAAATTCAGCAATTATTTATTTATAATGATGTAAATTAGGTCAGGTATGGTATCCAAGGTTTTAATCTAATGCGTGTGTTTGCCATTTCAGGTGAAACATTTGAAGCCTTCCAGCATCTGTTATAATTTTTCTGTGCTAAATGAACTATTTTCTAATTTAACCTTCAAAAAAAGAATCAAATAATAAGGATCTGCTTCAAAGTGAGTGAAAACAGGAATGAGGAAGATGAATGCTCTTTCTTTAAGCTACTTGAAAATTAAAAAGGAATTTCACAGGAGCTGGAGTTTCAGACCAGCTAGATGTAGTTGTGGTTTACTGAGCTCGCTGTTGCTCAATGAACTCAAAGTCCTTGGTGAGGAAGGGTTAGATGATCGCAAGCACAGGGTGAGCCCCTGGGTGCTGCTGGCACGTGCCGCGCTGCCCCATGGCCTCTTTGGTACCGGTCATCTCCTCTCCAGGACCAAGTCCACCGGTGCGTGTGTGCACGTCTGAACAAACCTGGGAAAGGTGGAGTGGCGGGAACCTCCTAAAGCGCCATAAGAAGGGACGTTGATGCTCATGTGTGAAAAGGCTCATGAGTGAATGGTCTACCAGGTGATAGCCAAATGTTGGGTAACTTACTAAAGTGATAAACCTGGCTAGTCTGCACCAGAGCTTACCCCTGCTTGCAAAGAGCCACTGTAAAAACATCTGGGACATGTGCTGCATTTTAAACATTGATATCATGGCTTTTTTGTTGTTTCAAAATACTGGAAGAGGCAGGATTCTATAGTTCTCTCTCTGTCTTTTGCTTGTTCCTAATCTTAAAATGATTTTTTTGTCAGTCGTATAAAACATTCTTTTCATTTTCTTTTAATTTTTTCTGCCTCTTTGGATGTCGGTTGTGTTTGATATGCTCTCAGTGTATACATACACTCCTGGAAATAGAAGGATACTGATATTTTACCTAAGGCATTTTATGGCCCATTCCAGGTTATAGTAATGGCAATTCTACTCTAAGAGCAGCTCCCTTTGGCTCCTCCAGGTAAATGACTCGCAGCAATGCTGGTGCAGACAGAAGTTGGACCTTTATGCTTTCTTCATATCTTGCCTGTCCTACGGCTAAGGAAAAGCAAAGTCAAACCTCATAGCTGAGCAATAAGAATTTTTTTTTTTTTTTTTTTTTTTTTGCCCAAAGGAGAGCATGGGGAGGGGAAATTTCCTCACCCACCATATATGAATGTCAGCTCTCTTGTAGTCACCTTAAAGTCTTGGAAAAGTGGTGGTTCAGCAATTTATCTTGTGGAGATCCTGATGCTGATTATTTTCTTAAGACACTATTTCCTGCAAGTACAGAAGAATCTCAGGTTTTGTTTTGTATTAGAACAAGGCAAATTTCTAAGCAATGCTTTAAGTTTGTGCAAGAAAAGTTTGAAAGAAAAACTTCAATGCTCAAAGCTCAAAAGGTGAACAAGAAAAATCTCACAAGGTATTATTCTTATTAAGACAAAAAAACAAGTCAACCAACCAACCAACCCACCCAACAAATAAAGATTGTCTGGCCTGATTCCTGATAGGGATTGGCAGAGCTGTGCATGTCTGTCTGTCTCACTGATGTTGTCAATACACCCGCTGTTTTTCCCTCTCCCCCTTGTCTTCTAATTTAGTGAAAGATACTTTTGTAAATGCTTCTGCTTGAGCATGTTTGCTGTTGGTGAAGAGAGCGATCAGGATAAACACCATCGTTGGATCCGCTCTGGGCTTGGTTGTTTTTTTCCTGTACACACTCCATATTTGCTGGCTGTGCTGCATGCCTCCCTTCTTGCTTCTGTTCTGGGTCACCGGGTATCAGAGACTTGGGAGTGCGCCAAACCCTTGGAAGGCTGATCTCCTTGGTCAGATCACTTTTACAAATATGCCTTACATCGATCTAATTGTGCCCTGTGCTAACAGAGCTGACAGCCTTCAGACCTCCATCATTTGCCATGCCATGGCATCTATTGCACAGTTAGAAGACCTCTGTCCTGTGTGGCGATATTGAGGTTATATTTGTGAGAATCTGTTATTGTTATTTACCATACTGTTATTTCTCTATGGTTCCTATACTAACAGCCATCACAGCTCATGCATTATTTCTATCTGATGTTTGACAATTCATGTAAGAATAATGAACACTTAATTTCAAACTCTGCCTGAACTTATCCACAAGGGTTATGTTGGGAGTTGCCAAATCTGGTAGTCCAACAGAAGACGGGATAGACTGTGTTGATCAGGTGTAGGACATGGCCAGAAAAGCTTGTTTATGCATAACCATCCGTTTTTAATTCCTCATCCATCCTTTCTCCCACTTTTGTTCCGCCCCAGTCCACCTCGAAGCCTTGCTTTCCACCTACCTTTAGTTCTCCTAGACATCCTATAACAAGTGTTGCACCAAACCAGGACACTCTTCCCCTGCACCCCATAACAAGCCCCATGCCCTGGCAGTGCCCCAGGCTGCGAGGACCAGAGAGAGCCTCTCCTCTGACCGTGGGGATGGGTTTCCCACTGGCCCACAAGCTAGAGCTCTCCTGGGACGGCCCTGGGGCGCAAGGCAGGAACTTGTGACTCTGACAGAGCTACTGGGGCTCCCCTTCCTGCCACACGGTCATGGGGCTTCTGGGCATGTGTGTGTGCGTGATCCTTTAATCATATAACTTAATGGGTTGTTGCTGAGACAAGAAATTATCCAGAAGGCTAGAGAACACCACTGGGAAAGCCATGACTTGGACATGCTCAGAAATGCCTAAGGGACTTTGCAGCCTTGTGTCCTTCCTTGATACTCAGAAACATAAAACTCACTGCAAAATGGATTCCCAGGTTGCTTCTGAACAAGGGGCTGAGGCTTCTTTCAGGAGTCTATTTACTCCTGTTTTGACTAGTATTGCACAAACCATAGATTTTGTACCATGAAAACTGCTCCCACCATAATAATTTATGGTGTAACTGCAGCACATATTTTAGAAAGTTAGAGACTTTTAGTCAGAGCTGGATAAATAATGGAAAATGCATCACATCATTTAGCAACTTGTTGTAATAGCAACTTTGTTCTAACAGACAATGATTTGACAATATCCCCCATCTAAAAGCTAATCGAAACAGATTGCACTGATTGACAGAGTTATAGTCAACAATATTCAGGATAGAAGTAAGCAGGATATTTTCTTCCCTGTGTGCTTGTTAGATTAAAGAGCTCTCAAGGATCAGAAGACTTGTCTCTCTATAAGAACAGAGGCATCTGTGAATGGTAGGGGTGTAATTTCCTACCCACCTCCAATTACACTCTCTTGTGATCCATCTGTCTGGAAAGCTATCAGGTATTGTGTTTTATAATTACAGCTTGTTAAAAATATCATCTTTGTTGGAAGTTTAAAAAAAGGAAGTCTCAAAAGACTCTTAAAAATGAAAGCAAAGCTACTTTTAGAAAAAAACTTTTAATGAGAAGTAGATTAAAATGGGAATACTTTACAGGAAATTTGATCTGAGAAAAACACATGAAGGGCATTTCAATGATACATGAAATGTGTCTATTTATGAAAGTGTTTTTTGTCAAGAAAAAGCATTAAAATGTTTAGATGAAGATAGCTATTTATAATTGTAGAATTGCATTCTGAGAGGTGTCCTTTGTTGGTGAAGCTCATGAACGGTGGTGATGAGCAGGTGATGATACAAGTTTGGGGCTCATGAACACAGATAAATCATTAGTTTGGGACCAAGGCCATCCACAAGGCGTGTATCTTCAGCATTGCACCTTCAATGAAGCCATATCAGTTTTTTGTTGGCTGAAGATGTAGCTCTTAATAACTGAGGGGCTGTTCCATCCTCTGCGGTCTGCAGATGATCAACAAGGGAGGGAGGGAGTGACATGGATTTTCAGTCTGGAGTTCAAATTGACTAGTCAAGGTTAGGGAGTCATAACACTGCATATGCCGGGAAACAGTTAAATACTGTAATTCCACTTCGGGCATCCAAGAGAATCATGACTTTTACTACAGCCCTCTGTCTGGCAAGTATAGTAACAAACTGGGCGGATGAGGATCTCTGTTTGTAGAGACTGAGAATTATGGTATTTGCATAGCAATAAAATGCTGTGGAAATAAAAACAGCTCTCAGATGTTTATTGACGGCAAACAGGGGGATCCTGAGAAAATGAATCACATAAGAATTTATATTTTGGGATGAAGAAAATGACAGCAAAGTGTATTATTAAAAAAGCCTTTATTCTTACCTGATATGATGGACAGGCTGTGCTTCTTCATGGTTTCACCCCATGAAACATACTTTGAACTCTCTCTAGAGGCAGCACACTTTTTTTGCAGAACGAAATCTTGACAACTTTTCTACAGCCCTCTGCCCTAAAAGCTGTTAGAAGCAGGAAGAATAAATGTTTGTAGGAAATGACTGGTTAAATTACCCAGGATCCAAATAATTGTGGGATATCAGGTACAGTTTGCTTGTTACTCCAGCTAATAGCCCAAACTGTTCATTCAAATCCCATGGAGATAGGAAGGGGTAAGTAGAAAGACACTCTACCTTTAGTCACAATTCCAGTGTTGCTCTGGCAATCCTTGTGCACTCAGTAAGCAAACAGTATTTTTTTTTCTTCCTCCAAGGAAAGTCTATAATTAAAATACTCTTGAAGCCCTTCTGTATGTACCTTGAACCCCCTTGGGAACTTTCAGAAGCAAATGCCTGGATGTGAGACTCCTGGGATTTCCTCCCCTGGACCACATGCACGTACTGCGTCTTGGGCACACATGACTTTTGAGGTATAAAGTATTCTTAATGAGGGCAATGAGGAGGATGGGATGAGAGAGGCAGCCACGGGGAAGCAGAGCCAGATGTAGCTGAGTCTTTCTAGTGCCAAGGTGCCCTTGGAGGGGTGCAAGACCTCCTTATGCTGGTGGCTGGAAGTAGAGGGGGCAGGAGCTGGGCCGGAGGGAGAGAAATTCTGCATCCAGAAGGGAGCCAGCTTTGCATAAGGAAATAATCTTGTACGACAGTGTGATGAATTTGTGTTCATGTATATCCCTGCTCGCTGCTGGACGCCGTCCAAGCTACGTGTCTGTGTGCCATAGGCCCTTTGCGGCTCAGAGCAAATAGAGGTTTCCCGTTGTGCCTACGTGGTGGGTGACCGTCCTCCTGGCACGAGGCAGCCTCCCGGCCGAGACCCAGGGCTTGCGGGTCACGGGTCACTTCCCAAACTGGACATTTTGGCTCACGCATTTAACAATCCTTGGGAAAAAGATCTTGATTTTTGCTATTTTATGCTAGCAAAGTAAAGACGTGATTCATTTTGTGCTGCTATGCTTAGTTAATTTGGCTTCAGAAAGGCAGAGCTTTATTGGTGAAAACCGTCTTGTCCTGGTGCAGCCAAAGAGAGCCCTGCTGCTCTATCCTGCCAACCCTGCTCCCGTTCAGCCTGCACGACTGCGGGCTGATCCAGGGGCACCAAATGAGCGCAGGGAGGAGAAGCAGGCAGAGGGACATGTGGTGCCACGGGGGGTCCCTGCCCGCGGCAGGGCTGCGCAGGGCACGGTGCCCGGCCAGCACACACCTGACACGGAGCCGCGGCCATGCGGACTGAGCCCTCTCTGTTCCCGCGCCACGGCCGCCCGGCCTCCCGCTTCCCCAGTAGTTACGTCAGAGCCCATGCGCTCTGCCAGTGGGTTTGATGCGATCGACTAAAAGCACCGTTTTCCTGGTAAAACAAACACAGGCTCCTTTTTTAAAAACACCTTTTGATACTTTATGAGCAGGGCTGGTATATGTAACCTATCAAGACCAACATATGGCTTATTATGACATCTAGCTGATTAAAATAGTCTAGACATAAACTTGAGATTTCAGAAATGTTTAAGCTAAGACTGAAATACATTTTAGTGTACAGTAGATGTATACTGCAATTTAGGCCACCTGTGTCCCTATAGGAATTATGGAACAGGAAGTACTTTTGACTCAAGAAGTGTGTCTGAAAATTGAGGCTGTAAATTAACAACAGCTTGTCTATTAGATTATTCCACCCATAAAGGAGTCTGTATATTCCTAAATGCCTCGTGACTTTCAATACCGTGCTTTTGTTGCTTTTATTAAAGGAGGAGGCTGGCAATGGTCTGGACTCCTAGGTCAAGGCACATTTTTAGAAAAACCCAGGAATAAATAGCAGCAGCCAGCCAGACGGTGGTGAAACATGCCTGTGGCCGCTCCAGGAGGAAACCCCAGCACGGCCTGCTGGCGGACACGGCGGGGCCGGCATCCGGGTCCCCTCCACGGTCGCTCCCAAGCCGAAGGCAGGGTGGCCCGCGTGGCACAGAACTGGCCGTGCAGAGGGCCACGTAACCCGCCCCTCTGTCAGCCTCTCTCGGCTGTGCCACATAGGGTCACGTCATCATCGTGCTTGCTGGCCTTTCGTCTTTATTTTTCCTCTCTTGAGAGGATCTGGGCTCTTTGCAGTTTTTAGGCTGTCTCTGGAAAGGCCAGAATGGGCAATGGAAGGGGACAGAAGCAAGGGGACTGTCCCCAGCCTCCCCCAGCAGCTCGCACGGTGGGCAGCAATGGATCCTGAAGTCTGTGACACCCTGAAGACAGGGTGTCTTCGTAGGCACTTAGGAAAGGGCTCAAGAGCGAGACTGAGAAGAGGTAAGAGAGTACCGGGAGTCACTGAACAGGACCGGGAGAGAGAGAAATAATAAGTATGAGGATACTTTCATGTGAGGAGGCCATTACGGGGCAGAATATTCATCCTAGCCCCATTAAATTGCTATACAATTCCTGTTTTGGTACACCATACTGTCCCATAAGTTAGGTCTAATGACATGCACAAGGCGCATAAGCCTGCCCAACGTGGAGGTGATGATCTTGGCAAAGGGCTGTGTTATGTTTAGACTGGTCATTATGGAGAGGGCTAGGTACATTACCCCTCAGTGGCTCATCCTCAAGTGAGGTCTGCAAATATGTTTGGACCCCCTCTCCCTTTGAGTGGAATAACACATTGCCTAAGGTATGGGATCCTGTTACGTGGTCAAATATTTGGCACGCAAGAAAAAAATTAGACCGTAGGTGATATAGAAGCTTTCAATTCACTCGAAGGACAGAGGCGTAGGATTTCATAGCAAATGTCCCTGTGGCCCACAGTGTCCTACCCATGAGAGACATGGGTAGATGATCGGCTGATGAACGCAGCAGAGAATTCCTCCTTGCCTTGTCCTGGGGGGCACAGAAGTGTTGTTTCCCCAGCCATCACTAGGTGATGGAGTGGAGGTGGTGGTAGTGGGTTGAGGGTTTGTAGAGAGGTCTTCTCACAGCACTAGTGCTTGTGGCAGCTCTGTAGGCTGCTGCATGCTGCCTGCAGCTTCGACGCAGCAACCCCAGTGTGGAGTCTGGGTTATCCACGTGGGATATCCAGTGGGCTGGGAGGAAGTGAGAAGACTCTAGGAAGCAGAGTCAAAGCTTATACAGGCACAGAAAAACAACAACAACAACAACAAAAATCAAAACAAACAACAACAAAAACCACTCTGAATCTCTCCTTCTCTTGCCTTGTTCCTCCCTTTCCCAATCCCCTGGCCTCCTTGGCTCAGCATTGCCCCCATCCCTGCTACTCGAGGCTTGGTCCATCTGGCATGTAGGTTGCTAAATCACTGGTGGGCAGGCCTGCCAGTAAGCCTGGCTCCAGCAGATGCCTTGAGGCTTCTCACTTGCCTTTTAATCCATGAATGAAAGCGAGCCAGGCAGAGGGGAATATTCTGGCCTGCTGACAGGGTGCTTGGCGTGACCTTGTCAAGCACTTAACATAGTTTCTTCTTCAGGCACGGAGAGTGGGTCCAAGGGCCCGGTGTGCACTGCAGCCGGGGCTGCCCAAGGCTCTTTGGTTGTAACCTCTGCGCTGCTCCGCTCAGCTCCGCTTGGCCGGCGAAAGGGGCACATGGATGGGTGAAGGGCTCCCGTGCTGCCCCACGTGTCGGGAGAGCTCGGCCATGCGGGGCTGGAGGCCCTCGAGCGGCGCCAGGACAGGGCAAAGGAGCAGTGCCACCACGGACTGGTTCCCTCCGTCTCAGAACGCAGCATATTAAAGCAATTAAGAAAAGCTCTGCTCAATGAGGGGATTTTAAGGGGAAATATGAATGTAAGGATACAGCATTCCTCGATCAGAGGGGAGAAATAGCAGAGGGTAAATTAAATGCAGCTGGAACAAGCATAAGAAATAGATTAATTCCACAAGACTTTTTTTTCTTTCTTTCCGTTCTTTACAAATTATAGGAGCTAGGAAAACTAGCACTTCTTAATTCCACTTGGTATGCAACCCTTTAATCCTCTTGCCTGTCAGCCAGCATGTACTGGATTCAAGCGCAAGCCATTCCTCCCGCAGATCCTGAACGGTGGACACCTCTTCTCTCTCCAACACCCCCTACACATGCTCTGCTCACCTTCCCCTGCGATGCTCTGAGAACAAACTCCAGGGATGGGATGCTAGAAAATGTATCCAGAAATAATGCTTGCTGATATATTGTGATACTGGTTCAGAGCAAGAGTTGCTCATGTGCAACAGCAGCGTTGGCTTTTTTTGCCACTGTGGTGAGGTTGTGCAGCACCTCGCACAGCTCGGTCCTGATCCATGACTCAGATGTTTGGTCGGTAATGCAATATATATGGTAACTAATGATGGGATTTGTGGACAGGTGCTTGGGAGCTGCTATGATGTGTGCAGCGTGACACCTCAGGAATATAAGCCATAGTTGGTGATGTTCAGGAAAGAGCGGGGCAAAGCTTCCAAACACCAGCAGCCAGACTCATGGAGTGCAGACCATGAGGGTGGTGCAGGCAGGAGCGGCAGCCCAGCCTTTGCCATCCCTGTCTGCTGCTGACTGACACCAGTGCCGCAGGCTGCTACGCTGCTATCACCCACACCAAAGCGAGGGGTGCAGTCCCTTATCTCCCTGGCTAGTGAATTTAAATTATGGCTTAAAGGAGCTGAGATGTGTGAAGCTTTTTGAGAGGCTTAGATGAAAGGCAGCTCCTAAATGAGGATCGTTATTAGTGCCATGCAATTGTCTTTAATGTGTCGACATGCGAATCAGAGATCAAAAATAAAAATCTAGTGTGCGGGATTGGGGGGGTAGGGGTGAGTGTAATCCTGATCTGGGTCCAAAAACATCAGAGTGTTGCCTCCGGGAGAACCCAGAGTGGCCCAAAACTGTAAGAATCTGTGTGCTCCTGTCCCTTTCTCCCAGGCATATGGAGGCAGCCCAAGGGCTGCACATCCAGGGAGATATGGTGCCAGACCCAGGCCTGCCCTTCAACGTGGAAGTCCCCCTTCCTTGCCATGGATTTACGTCTCAAAGGAAACAGTGCTTTTATTTTGCCCAGAGAGGTTATGGAGTCTCCTTCTCTGGAGATATTTAAAAGCCACCTGGACAAGATCCCAAGAAATGTTCTCTAGGTGACCCTGCTTGAGTAGGGAGTTGGACTAGCTGATTCTGTGACTCTTTGGTTCTCTTTACCCTCATGCTTGTGGCCTAGCTGTTGGCTACTGCTCCAATCTGAGGACTGGATGGAGGTGACCATTACCTCTTGGTCACACTTCTTTGATTGCTTTTTCTTAAAAATGATGAAAGATGAAAGAGTTGGAAAAGGGATATTACTGAGTGCTTATTGTGGGCGCTGCAAAAGCAGGAAAGAGTTTGAGTGAACAGAGAAAGCATGTTTCCATAATGTACAAATTGATACATTAACCAACGCTGGACAAGAAATGCAAGTTATGGCTGGCACCCTGCTCTTACCTCATATAGCTGCCGGGCTAAAAGCATAAAGGATAGCCTTGACTTTGAATCTCTTGGCTTCTCCTAACTTGTATTACAGCCACAATATTAAGTAAATACATGTTTTCTTCTGGGAAGACATTTTCCTTTTTTTCTCTGGCAATGATGTTTTTTTGTTGTTTTTATTTAATAAAATAGCATACAGTCATAAACTACGTAGCATTTACCTCAACTACATGGATGACTTTGTTGGAGCTTGTCCAGTCTTCAGTTAAAGATATATTTAAGCAGGTCTAAAATACAGTATGTACTTAAAATGAGGTGAATAATCCTTTAGGCATTTTGAAAATGATGTTTAAGAAAAGACTGTTCATGGAATATTTTGGTATCTTCCCTCCCGTAGCCCCAGCTGAGCATAATGTCTTCAGTGATGCACCCAGAATACCGTAAACATGAAACTTCAAGTATGGATGCAGCCCTCTACAGAGAACAGTATGGATAATGTAATCTCTGGTAGGCCTAGGAGTCACTTTTGTGGTTCCTAGCACTTCCACACACCTCCAGGGCCACTTATTGGAGAGGACCAGAGCCATTACCCCACTTCCAAGCCAGCAGGCAAGTTGATTTTATATAGACGATCTTGGCTAGCAGAAGTGCTCTGATGTCTTAAATTAGTGGCTTTTTTTTTTTTTTTTTAATCAGCTGGGCATCATAGAGAAAACTTACAGCAAGAGAAGAATCAAGACTACATTTCTGGATGAATAACTCTAAATGCAATGTATGTGCCGTACACATCAAATAGCTGCAGCTGCTGAATTTTGGCATGTTAGTCTATGTCTCTTATCACTTTACTGGAGACATCAATTTTGTTGCTCCAGTATGGCAGATGCTCCGTCTTCTTGAGCAATGAGAAGATTTAGGAAGACAGGAGGGATGTTCAAAGCGCATATAATAAACTTCAGACAAAGCTCTGCAGATAATTTAGGCTGCAGGACTGTAATTATATAGAGGAAAATGTATGCCATGATAAACCTGGCTGCTGTTCTCATGGCTTGTGATTGATACAGTGGGCACAAGGCCAGGACCAGAAAAGGTCAAAGCTCTGGTTAAAATGCCACCTTCTAAAGTGTATCAGAGCTGATTCACTTCCTCAGGTTGATGCAATGGTTCGTCTCCAACCTGATCCTGGGAGGCCGAGGCAGACCTGTCCCAAGCAGCTTGTTTGATGCCCTGGGAAAACCCGAGCATGTGCATCCATCTTATGTGATTTTTAAGCCAATGAGTCTCAAGGGTGTTGCTACCTTTTCACACATTTAGATATTCATAGAGTACCTTTTCAGAAAGCTTCCAAATGCCACTAACTGCTTATTATAGAGAGGCTGCTAATAAGTTTCATAGTCTATACGAAACAGTCTGTCTTAGCCTGTAGTCACATGCAACAAACTATTTAGATGATTTTACTAAAAAGAAGATAGCGACAGATTACAAGCTATGCCAAATGTGGATAAGTAGAAGAAATCCTAACTTATTAGCACAAATATAAGTTATGACCATTTTATCCAAAGGAACCTTCTGTGGGGGCTAATATGTTTACATAGTGACGTCTTTATCAGCAGCTCCTCTAAGGCCTGGGTCTTGCAATGCCTCCAGGATCTTCATGATATAGCAAGGAGAACTCCAAATAGATGGAGGAAAGCTATTTCCAGTAATTAAGCCATTATCTGATATATGCTATTTCCGAGGACAGGCAAAAACTTATCTCTGGGAGGATATAAGTGTAAAATAAATGTAAGAATCACAGTGAGATTGTTGAGAGAAATTTAACTTGAAGTTCCTGTTTCTCTAGTCAGATTCACAGTCATTGTCAGGTTGCAGTAAAATAGTTTTTAAAAAGTAAATAAATACTTGACATCCAGCATCCAAACTGAAAATAAGGAAGTAATGCTCTCCTTCCATCTCTGACACTGGATTGTCTGGGCAAACTTGATATGTTATTTAATGCACTGATGCCTCGGTTTTATATAAAATGTTAATAGGTATTCTCTTTCTGGAAGGGGCACTGGGGATGAAGTTTTAGCAACCCAAAAATCTAAAATTTATGTTTTGAAAAATCTATACATGTAATTATATTGAATTTCAGTGATAAAACAGTGAACTTAAATGAACTAAAAAATCTGATCGCCAGAAAGGTAAGAGCTGAGCGAGACCTGCGGCCTGCAAGTCAGCTGTGAAATGTAATGGTAGGACTTTATTTCTGTTTTTAAACTTTTTTCCCCCTCTTCTCTCTTACTCCCTTTTTTTTTTTTTAAACTAAATTATATCTTAGGGTTTTGAAATAGCATCAAAGGCAAGGCTGGAATGTTTATAAATAGCTGTATCTTTTCTTGAAGGTGTGGTGTCCAAGTTTATTTCAGGTTTTGAGGTAGGAAAGCACTACAGGCCATGGGCTGTGGGAGCTGCTTGGGCCTGGCTCCCTGGCAGAGCCCTGTATTTACCCTCCGTGCCCGCTCCCGGCGCAGCATCTCGCTCTCTCCATGCCCACCCTGCTGGCCCTTCTGCCCTCGTGGCTCCAGGGGTCTTCTGCACTGCTCTCCCGACGTCTCCGGGATGAGAAAGGGGCTGGTTTGCCCCAGGTTCCCGCCTTCCAGGTACCCCAGGGCCGCCTTCCTTGCATGGCGCAGGCTCCAAAAGGGCATCCCCAAGGCCAGCCGCGTCCCCAGCCTCGGTGCAGGGCGTGCAGCCGCTGTGCCACGCGTGGGCTTGCGGGAGGCTTCCCAGCACCCAGCCCTCGAGGAGCCGGGCTGCGAGTATTAATCTGGGCTGGAGCGCTAGTGTGTCGAAAGGCCCATGGGGGCGACCCTGCCCCCCGAAGCCGAAGGTGGCGCCCGGCTGCTCGGCAGGAGCTCGGGATGGCATCTCGTGGCACTGAGGCACCGGACATGTGTTGGGAGTAAAACCCAGCACTCCTTGGCTCAGGATTCATAAAATGATCCGTAACCACCAGCCTATAAATGAGAACATCCAAACAAACAAACAGAAATAAAACCAAATTAAAAAAAATAAAAAATTCCAGGATGGTGCTGCTTTGACTCTGAGCCCTGTCGTCTTCTAGGACTGATGAAGCGACTGGGTGGTTCTTCAGATTCCTGTGGTCTGAACACACACCCTAGTCATCACTGAGATGAGCACGGAAAAAAACAGTAATGAAAGAGGGCTCTGATTTATTTCCTGATAAAATAACCTTTACTCTCAAAGGCTAACATTTCAGTTCCAGCTTGCAGAGAATGATCTTTTATTTCCATCCATCAAAGCCTACATCGTTCTGGATATCCAGAGTATTCTTCACACACAGCCCTGTGTTGGCCAATGAAGGAAAATTGCTACCTATAACTTTTTTTTTTTTTCTTTTCTCTGAGGGAAGAGAAAAAGGAGGGGGACTAAAGTCTGTATTAAAGACTGGAATAATTGCTACCTATTGCAATCCTATGACTGTGTTATGAGGAAAATTGCATAAAAGAAATGTGTGAGGCAGAGCTTTTCCTTGCAGTGTAATCTCGGGGATTTTTGCATTTTGGATGATCTGAATCATCCAAATACTGCCTGTTTATTTTCGCACAGGTAGACATCTTGAATGAGCATTCAGGAGCTTTCTGTTCTGTTCCTGCATTAAATCTGAATCAATGCATCATGTTGTCACCCATTAAAAGTGTCAGTTTTTGTGGGACAAGAGCCTGTAGCATTGACTGTGATTGACAAAGTTGAGATTTCCAATGCATGCAAACAGTTTCACATCTCATAGTGCTGCAAAAGGCTACAGGGAGCAGCCAGCGTAAGTGAGTTAAAGGCAAGGCAGACATTTGTTTGCAATCAAAATTTTCACTAAGCTTGGGACATGAAGAGCCAGAGGCACCTGCTCTGTAGAGGAACTAGTTGAAGTAACACATTTTCCATAAAGGAGAGCCTGATTCAGCTTGTTTTTTTTCAAAAGCATATATAAAAATATATATATATATATATTTATGTCAGAGGGCTGTACTTAGAACAAAGAAGAGTTTCACTTTGTTTCTATGATGACTGTAATTACCGTTACTGAATAGTGACCCCGATGCACTAGGGATAGGAGTTCAAGCAGATGAACACCCGAGCACCTCTCCAGCGTGAGATGTAGCTGGGAGAGCTGGCTCGGATGTCAATTCGCAGTAACGTCAGAAGGGTTTTTCCCCGGGTTGCGATGGCGGAATTGAGGGTGGCTCTGAGCCCACTGCAAGACACGCGTCTTGTGGAGCCTGCCCAATCGCTGATGGGTTGGCAGAGCTCGCGGCCACATGGATTTGCTGGTGTCTGCAAGCTGTGTGAAGAGGCAGCGCTGCGGTAAGAAGCGTGCCTGGGTGCAGAAGGCAGCAAGGGGCTGCTTTTCAGTGAGGGTGGGTATGGGATGTGCGTGGGTGCCTGTGCGGTACGAGGGAGGAGGCGTTTCTGCATACAGTGACCAGCGACCAGCGAGGTGGAAGACGGGAGGAGTGTGAAAGCTGCGACCCAAAATCTGCACATATCAGTGGGATTTTCCAAGACTTCAGTTCTGCTTTTTCCTGGGACAGCTCATGCTACCACATGTCCACAGGGCAGGTCCAGAAGGGACCAGATGAGAAGGAAAGGAAAGGTCTTAGCAGCAGGCAAGAGGAGTGATGCTGCCATAGGTCATTGATAGGGGCTGACCTAGGAGTGAATCCTGCCACTGCAAAAAGCCCTGACTTCTTCTTGTTGAACTAAAAGCAACATTGCACAGCTGGTAGCTGCTGCAGAGTCGCTTCCCATGAGGCGCAGCCACTATAAAGGGAGGTGAGCAGAGTCACCTTGCAAGTGGTACAGTAGGACTAAAGGTCAATTTCTTGCCTTCAGTAATAACCAGTGGGAGTTTTAAGGGCTGAATATCCCCACTGCAGGCAGCTACAGCTTTGATAAGGGAAGTTAATTTTGCTTTTACTATAGACAATATAGTGAGTAGACCATACAGATATTAACTTGTCTGTCTTGGCTATAGGGAAACATTCACGACCCAAAACAGGAGGTGGAAGAGTTTTAATTCCCTCATTTTCAGGTTCCAGGATTATTCCCCAGTTCTCAGCTAACTGGTCCTCCTAGCCCTTGTTTAAGCAGTTTTTGCTAAGCCTGACGTTACCCCTAAGTGTATCCTTCATCCTCAAGAACCCCATAAAAAGTATTAGGCAAAGATTAAACATTATAAGCATATAAGCAGCTCATAAAATATGTTTTAAATGCTAAGCATGAAAGGGTGAATTTGCCTAAGGGGGCTGCTCAGAGCTTCATTGGCTCAGGGAAACATGTTCCTCGGGAGACATATTTATCATTACAGTTTATTTGCGTTACAGGAGGCACCACCGGGGACTTCGTTGTGTGAAGTGGAGCTCAGACAGTCAGGAGGAATCAATTCCCTCAAACACTTCATATTTGAACTGTTGAGAGCAGCTTAGGCAGCAGAAAGGGAAGGTTTTCTGTCCTCGTTTCAGAGCAGGGTGAAGTCCAGTGCCACGGTGATGGACAGGAGACAGCAGAGGTTTTCAGCCTAGCTCTAGGGAATGTTCTGCTCCATGTCCTTGATCTCAGATCATCCTGTGAGCTGTCCCCTGCAGGGAACCAGGACAAGGCTTGAGCCCTTGCACCATTCATGGAATCACAGAATGGAAGGTCAGAAGGGACCTCTGGAGATCATCTAGTGCAACCCCCCTGCTCCAGCAGGGACACCCAGAGCACGGGGCACAGGGTGGCACCCAGGCGGGTTTGGAAGATCTCCAGAGAAGGAGCCGCCACAGCCTCTCTGGGCAGCCTGTGCCAGGGCTCTGGCACCCTCACAGCAAAGAAGTTCTTCCTCTCATGGAGATGGAACTTCCTGTGTTTTAACTTGTACCCATTACCCCTTGTCCTGTCACTGGCCACCACCAAAAAGAGTTTAGCTCCATCTTCTTTACATTCTCCCCTCAGGTATTGGTACATATTGATCAGATCCTCTCTCAGTGTTCTCTTCTCCAGGCTGAACAGGCCCAGCTCACTTCGTCTTTCCTCATACGACAGATGCTCCAGTCCCTTAATCATCTTTGTGCCTCTACTCTGGACCCTCTCTAGAAGCTCCATGTCCCTCTTGTACTGGGGAGCCCAGAACTGCACCCAGTACTCCAAGTGCGGCCTCATCAGAGCTGAGTAGAGGGGCAGGATCACCTCCCTCGACCTGCTGGCAACGCTATCCCCATCTCATTCCTTCCTCCAATGGACTTGTTTTATGGTAAGGATTGATGGGACAAGGTAAAATAAAACTCCTTGGAGGCATTGTCCTTGCACAAGTGCAATTCATGACCTAGTCATAAGCAGGAGAAGCATTTTGCTTTGCCCTTCATGCCACTCTCACAACTATAAAAGAAAATAGGACACAAAGAGGCTAATGGAAGAAAATGCATTTTTCTGCACATGATTTGAGATTGATAATGTTGGGAAAAGTTCAAAATGGTGATAGGGTAAAATTTATAGTCCTTAAATATTGACTTGATTTTTCAGGCCTATTAAATATCTGAGAACATTTCCAGAATAATTTGTTATACCTACACCTCAACAAATAGCCTTCACATCTGCAGAGTTTGCAACCAAAGAAGCATTGAAAATCAGACATGTCAAAAGAAGAGATAAATTTTGCATTAAATTCCAAGCCTTTCCTTCAGGCTACCTAACATTTCCTATCGTCATCTAACCAGAGTTTGTTTTCATGTCTCATTTTCCCTTTCTATTGATGTATTAGTCTGGTAGGTCGAGTTTCCTCAGAGGGAGGACTTGTGTGCAAGTTTCATTAAAAATATTTCGCAGTACCTCTCTAAAATGTGATCTGTGCTTCTGTGCTGATTCAAAAATGGTCAGCAGCTTGTTAGAGCATATTCTTTTATATTTCATCAAAACAGATACATTTTAAATGGAAATCTCAACTGTTATGTTTCTCTGTGGAGACTAAAGTGAGGGTTTTTTTGAACTGTCAATACAATTGCTTTGAGCCTGATTCTCTTGTCACATGCACCTCAGCAAATAAGGAGGGATCCTGAAATCAATGGAACAACGGTGCCAAAAATTTCTGCATGGGACAGCGAGGGCCACTGCTTTTAATATGTATCAGCCAGGCTGTCTGAGCTGTTCCCAGCTTGCCTGTTAGTAGCATATATTTAACTAGAATATTAATGAAGGGAAAAGTCTAAGTATTTGTGGTTAATGTATTTCTTTAAAACTTCACAATAGGAAAGAACATGTTTCATATTACCACTTACCTCCTCTAAGGCAAGACTTGTTCCAATGGGTAGACTGTGTGAGAAATTATGTAGCATACCACCATGGAGCCTCATGTATCTTTAAGTAATCTGAAATTCTTTAAATCTGCAAATGAAAATGCTGCTGTGTATTGTAACAAGCTGTGCTGTACCATCCCGTCTCCTCTCAAGTCACAGGAAGAGATGAATAATTCACTAGGGTTTTTTTGTTTTAATTTCTCAAATAAATAATTTAGGGTTGTTCATTTTAATAGATATTGCAAAAGATGATCGTTTTTTCAGAATCCAAATGTTCTTATCATTGTATCAGACTAAGTACTCTGCACTTTCTCTCTCTCCCCAATCTCTGCTGTTTGTTTTTGGTGTCCGTGGCTGTCCAGAGTCTTGAAATTCGTTACGCTCGTCGCTGCCATGTTGCCTCGAGCATTCGTCTTTTAGTTCCCATTTGTTAAGCAGACTTGGGCCTGTTCAATACTTGTATGGGAAATTTCCCAAAACATGTGCTGCAGGAAATGGTGTCGTATATTCAGGTCCTGACTCTCTTCTCTCTGATTTAGCCTGGAATTGGTGACCTCTTGTAATATTAGAGAAAATTTTCACTGCTGGACTTTTCTCATGAGCTGGATTGCTTATTCCAATTTCTTGATTAACTCTTAATTATGGCGATTATGCTCTGCTAATCCAAAATTCTCTCTGTATAGGAGTTTAATTTAAAAATAGTTGTTTTTTCTCTCTTTTAGCAAGAAACAGGTATTAAAACAACCCACAGGTGCAAACTTTTCGCTAAATCCAGCTTGAAGGAGATAGGAAGTTCAAAGATGATGTAAAGCCTCCTCTGTCCATTTTTCCTGGGTTATGTAAACAACAAGAAACAAAGGGTTCAGACTCATTATCTTTGTCCTGATCTCTTTGCCGAGTAGATCTGGTTGGAAAGCAGAATTTCTTTCCATGGGAAATTGGATTCTTCCAGATTTGTTTTTGTTGTCAATGAGAAAGTTAGTTCTCCATTTTCTCACAGACCATCCCATCCATTCAGAAAAGAAAAAAAAAAAGATTAGGAAATGTCACATTATTTTATTTTCATAATGTGAAATGTATTTTGTTTTGGTAACATGGAAATATTTTGTTTTGATATGGTGAAGATGTTTAGTTTCTGGAAGAAATCAGGAAGACAAGCTAATTTCTTTCTCTCTGATTTCTTAGGATATGGGCTTATTTGTCTAAATTATATTTTTCGATAAAAAAAAATCGCATTTTCCAAAGAAAACTGTTTTCTTAAGATTTTTATTAAGCCATTTTTTTTTTCTGTTGCTGGTTATTCAAAATGTT
This sequence comes from Nothocercus julius, assembly GCA_013398735.1. Classification (NCBI taxonomy): domain Eukaryota; kingdom Metazoa; phylum Chordata; class Aves; order Tinamiformes; family Tinamidae; genus Nothocercus; species Nothocercus julius. Next base: position 5,889,907 of record VZSV01000030.1, read on the forward strand.
TTGAGCCAAGAAATGAACAGTTTCTATACACCTACATGAGTGTGTGTATATATGTTGCACGTGTATGTATGCACATGCATAGTACCAATATCTGCCCACAGCTATGTGTATAAATCCCCATGGAGATTTCCATTGGCACTGGGCATCTATGAATGAAGGTAGAGTTTGGCTCAGGATTTGTAATCAATACATAAGGCTTACTCAGTGATCTGAGATGCTTAGAGAAAGCTGTTACATAAGTGTTAGTCATTATTATTTGTAATAATTACCTATAGCTGTAATTATGGCAAACCTCCATATAAAAAACAGCTAGTCCCTGACATATGGCTTCTGTGCTTCAGTCCCAGATTCCACCAGTGTGCACAATAAACTCTTTCTCTAAAAGTATGTGCCTAAAGGGAGCCTGCGAACTTTGGCACATGATAGAGCCATAACGAGGAGGAGAGAATTATGCCATCCTTATTAGCAGTGGCAGCCTGGCTCTCGCAGAAAGGCGCGGGTGTTGGATTGGACCCTATCATGTGAATAACATGCTCCTGAGATGTATTACAACCATGGGCCATGCAGGCAGCAAACTAAGTTCAGGTTGTAACAGGGTCAGGGCTGAAGAACATTTTGTAACTGTATTCTTTTCAATGTGGTTGCAGATTAGCTGGATCCTATGTTGGCACTATCTTTGTTCTCTTTCATTTTACTTTCATAATAAATAGATAATGATTACGCCCACCTCCCCACTCGCCCCAAACCTCCCAAAAAATAAAAACTTCTAAGTGCCCCTTTAACTTTCCTAGTGTGCAAGCTCCCATTACAGACATGGCCACTACAGCCATCGAAGAGAGGAAACGCAGAGGCTGTTGAGCAGTGCACAATGCTGCTACTCAACAGTCTCGAGAAGGAGAACGGCATCTGACTGAAGCTGCTCGGGAATTTAGGCAAACAGCCTGCAATTGCCAAATTGATTTTGGCCAGGAGACCAGGGCTAACACCCACAATAAGTATAAAGTGCCATGGGATCTTTAATGACCCCACTGCTTTGGACTCAGTTTTACTTTTAATGCACATTTTATGTTTGTGAATAATATACTCCATAAAATATCTACAGTCAGGAAATGCCAAACATTGCCAGTTTCCCAAAGGCAATTTCGAGCTTGCAGAGAGCACTCTCAGGCCTCAATTCATGATCACGTTAAACTTTGTTTATATGAGGTAATCCAATATTTTGTTCATTAAAATGCACCATGCACCTAACAGGAATTAAAAAAATGCTTTACTGTGCATTAAAATTGTTTGTCCCCTTTCAGTGAGGATTAAGCAGAAATAGCTCACGGACCCCTGCACCTGGTGGGTGCTGGAAGGCTGCAGACGCTGGTCCCCAGCAGAGCAGCCCTTTGCTTCACTCCAAACCTGCCACTTCCTCAGTGGCAAAGGCTGGAACAGAGAGGCCTGAGGATGGCAGAGGAAAACATGTGCAATGAGTTGCCCAGCACTCTGACAGCCCCAGGATCCTCTTTGCCCCCCGGGAGGAGCTTTTCTGTAGAGGTAGCAGTCAAAGATCCTTCCTCGCCCTGGGATGCTCTGAGGTTAGTGGTAGCTGAAGACAAGTTAGGAGAGATGGCTGGTCTTGCATCAAGAGCAATCAGGCAGCACCATGCAGCACTGTCAGGTTCATGGCAAAATGGGGGAAATATCAATATCTCTGACTTAAGAGTAGCAATTTCTACTGGCTGTTCAGTGCAGGGGGTTAATTGCCACCCAGATGCTATCAAGAGAGGTCAGTGTTTTCCTCTCTGTTTTCATCAACTGTAACAGCCTTTTGTGTTACACTGGTAACTTTACTTAGGTGCAAATAGACCAAGTTTTTCAAAAATAGGTCACTAAACTTAGGCTCCTAGGAGCTTATAAGTAGACATTTAACTCAGTGATCTGATTAAAAAAAAAGCAATCTGAGCACCCAGCGTCTCCTGGAGTTGACAGATCTGTAGCCAGGCAAACACAGAAAGCTATAATCAGGTCTGAGCAATTATGTACATATTTGTAATTTTAAAGATTATGCTTCTATTCTGGTAATGACTGGGTTTTTAAACAGCCTTTTGTATTTACTTTTTTTTTTTTTTTTTCTTCTCTTTCGGCAAATGATAGTGATGGTTTCCTGAAATCTAGATCAGGTCTTTTTGTGGAAGACTCAGCCCAAATCACCTATTGCATCTTCATCTATGTCCTGGTCCTCTGCACGGTGCTGTCTTGCAAAACATTCAGCACCTGTGGCCCAGATCTGAAGTTGTCTCTGAAGTTTCCCTTTACTGCTGTTGCTGTGAGCTGCCAGACAGTCTGTGCACAGCTAATGGATCAGATATGATTGCAAATACTATGCACCTATGCAGAATGCTTCACATTTCCATATCATGCAGGAATTCCAGTGTATGTAGAAAACTTTAGCATTTAGAGAAGTCTTACAATATTCCTGGGAAACAAGTGAACCTTGCCCTGGGAGCTCTCCCCATCGCAGGTAACTTTGAGTCTCTCTTTAATATTTGTGTCTTAAAAATCATTTTGACGATTGATGAGCAAAAATGTTACCCTATGGCCAAGATTAAAGTAAGTAAGGAAGGATCTCTTTTGCCTTTTTTTTTTTTTTTTTTGTGAGGGTAATGAGTACAGATGTTCCTTCTCGGTCCCCATGATGGTACAAGAGCCACTCTACATTTTGAATGGCACTTGTAGTCTTCAAGAACGTGCGACTACCCGGGGTATCTCTGTGACTTGGCTATGCTCCTTGGCAGATGTGCCCTACAGAGCCGCAGCATCTGACCTTCCGCTACGACTGACTTCTTTGCTGTCTGATAACCACTGCATCCAAGCCAACCTGTTGTGCTCCAATGCGTGGGTCATCCGTTTGTGCCAGCGCTTCATTGCTCCTCTTCCCCACCTCTCCCTCCTCCTGCCCGCTGAATTGCCACAGGCTCCCAGTGGGAAGGAAGCAATTCCCACGTGCTATGGCACCGGAGCAGCTTGTGGAGGGGACTCAGGTCTTGGGTTTCTTTTATATAAAAGTGACATTCTTGTGCTGAACTCAATCTCTGCTTGCGATTCTGGCATGCAGCAGTGAGGAGGTCAGGGTAGGTGATCTTAATGATTCGTTTGGCCTTGAAATCTATTACTCTTTTCTATTTCGTTAGTCACAGCCCCAGGAGCATTAAGACAGGGGTGTTGCCATGATGATGTCTGTCGTCAGGAGACTCATACCAGGAAATGAAGGCCAAGACTTTCAGTTTCCAAATTTGATATAAAGTAAAAAGGGTGTTTTTGTAAAAAAGATCAAAGGAGGTTTGATATGAACAGGGTATTTAAAAATGTGCCTTTGCAGCAAAGAGAATGTGAGTACCCCCTCACACAGTAGTGGTACTCAAAACAGATTATTCTTTTCTTCTTCTTTTTTTTTTTTTTTTTTTTTTTTAAAGTCATGTGTTCAATATATCATTCAGCAGGAGAGACTCCTAATTAATTTAGACTTCTCTCTCATGGGTCACACCCTTTATCACTTCCCACTCTGTATGACTTGACTTATGGAACACTTGGCTTCAGACACGGTCTCCGTCCTGTTCTTTGCATGCTATTTGCACACAAATTACTTACATCCCTATGTTAGTCATTCCTCTGTTTTAGTGATACATTTTTTGTATGTTGTGAATCTGAGGCAGAAGAAGTATGGTTTGGAGATGTAAAATCAATCCCAGTGCAGGAATAAGTCCTAGCTGTTGATTAAAAAAAACACTTTGATGCATGCAAAACAGCATGTTTCAGGTCAGCTCTACCTTAGTTATTTTTGCTCCTCTGTGCAGCCCAGGTCTGAGCATGTTTGTTCTCAGAAACATATGAGATACAGAGTGAAAAGATATATTTGTGATTCTCAAGTCTTCTGCATAAACATATCTTGGTGCAGGATATAATACTCATATTTCCCTGAGCCCAGGTGGAAGCCTTGACCACTAGACCAGGGCCCCAAGCAGTATCCAGGATACAGCAGTTACTGAAAAAAGAAAGAGACAATCAGTGTCCTCTTCCTCTTTCTTTTTTTTCTTTTTTTTTTTTTCTTTGGGGGGGGGTGGTGGTGAAATGCTAAAAAACACAGCAAGCTCTAACACGCTCAGAGCATTCCCTTTAAACTGACCACCAGAAGAGACACAGGTTGGATAATGAGAGTCTTAGGACCCTAGCTGGGATTAGGAAAAGCAGGGGTAGACATCACCTGAAGCTGATGCACTTTTCAGCAAATATAATATTTTTTGGCAGCCTGGGAACTCTATCAGCAAATACCTTATTCACGCCCAAGGTAGGGGAGTTGACCCAGGTGGATGTAGGTGCCTGACTTGTGCAGCACTCGCAGCAGCAGCTGGGGATGAGCAGTGATCAGGCTCTTGCAGCAGCAAGTCCTGTGCTGTGGCTTGAGCATCTGGGCCTCTGCTCTTCTGGAGTGCTGTGGTACAGGAATAATCTCAGCCCCTGCATGTGGGGAAAGGCTTGGAAATGCAAACAGACTGCGCCACAGTCACAGCACCATAAATCAGAAGGCACTTAAAAAGAACTGGAAGTTCAGAGCCTCCAATATTGGGATTTTGGGGAGCCCTTACTGATGTTTCTTAAGCACTCAGGCTGACAGTATTAGTAACACTACATAACGGAGCCTGGAAATGGCCCTTATGAAATCTTTACTTTGAGATAGCTGTTCACTAGAAACAGCTGGAGATAATTCCTCATTTTTTTTCACTGAAAATGTCTATTTCTTTTTCAGATCAGTGCTGGGAGAACAAGGTGGCTCCGCTGCTCCTCAGACGTTCCTGTGTTTTACAGTTGAATGAGGAGCAGCACTTGGTTCTCTGCTGGCGTCCAGGTGGAACTGTAAGGACGTAACAGTGTCCAGAGCCTTGGTGGATCTCTGTGCTGCCTGGAATGGCGAGACTTGCCTGAGGCTCAGGGGTTTAGTCTCTGGGAAAAATTAGGAGGTCTTGACAAATAATTGTAACATGCTGTTGTAGAGAATCACAGGAAGGAATGACAGAATCCCCAAATGATTGGGTATTCTGTTCCTTTGTAACATTTTGCTTTTATTAATGAAAACTGTGTGCACATATGTTATTCAGTGGCCAGTTTGCTGCATCCCGTGTTTGAGACTTCGTAACGTACATCAAAATTAATACATTTCTCTGTCTTTGCCCAATCTGTCTTCACCTGCAAAACCCCCCCTTTTTTTTTTTTTTTTTTTTTTCTGGAAATAGAAAGAGACACTGAGCTGCAGATGATCTTTAAGAGATCAGTCATTTTTTTCTTATGCTTCAAATGATGAGGATCCCTATCCTATGACTTTACCTTCTGCTTTGGCTTCAAATGAATCCCGTGAAGCAGAACAGAACAAAGTTTTCCACCCCAGATGGTAAATTGGTCCAATTTTACTTCGAACTTGGCTTTTTCATGCAAATGTTGTTGCACTTGGCCTGATAGATTATAACAAAATCTCAAACCAAGATTTCACTATGTAAATTATGTATTGGGCATATTCCATTCCTGGATGGAATAAGCCTTTCCAACAAATTACTCCTCTTATCTCCAGGGACTACTGTGATATTTGGAGTTGAAAACATGGAGACTGCCTCTTCTGGGGTCTTGCTGTTCTCACTGCTGGCACTGAGGCAGTGTGGAAGAGAAGGAGGAAATAGCCTGCCCCAACACCAAGCAGAGGAAGGTTGAGCCTCCTGGAGATCAGTGGGGACATTGCACAAAGGGTTCGGCACAAAACTTGGTGTAGGAAATGATGAGATAGAGAAAGGAAGGTGGAAACACAAGGATTTCAGGGGTGAGGGTGAGAGGAGCAACTGTAGTCAGAGTGGAGGTGAGAGGACTAGTGAAGTGAGTAAAAAGGGGAAAAGGGGATGAGGAATACGCAATGGCAGAAAGTCGTCTGAGCAGGGCAAAAAGAAGAAGGTCTGTGATAGGAGCTATGTGCACTGCCATCAAATCCTTAAGGGCTCTCCCAGCCCAGCTCTGCCCTGGGAGGTAACAGAGGGGAGATCTCTAGCAAAGGTGTTGGGTGCTCACCATGGTGGCTGGCCGGTGCCCAGGGTGACAGCACGATCCCACCAGTCACTCTGTTATCTGAAGTGGCCAGAGCTGTGTAGGAGCTCTCAGGCTTCCCTGTTTGCACCCATCTTGGTGCTGTTTTTGGTTACAGGATCTCAGGCTGCGGCATCCACTGGAGTTCTGAGCTACTTAGGATCAGGACTGATCAGTTTAGGGGCTCCATGAGCAGACCACAGATTTTATGCATAGTAACTTATACATAGTAATTACACATAGCAATTATATAATAGCCTTGAGAAATCCTTAATCCTGGCTGGTCCACACTGTTGTTTACTGACAGGAATTTCATCCCAGGCTTCATTGCCAGAGATGATAGTAATTTTTTCTTGACTTTTGCATCAGCAATTCTATGTTTTGGGATAGGAAATTAGTTCTTGTTCTTCTTGGACATTGAGGAGCCAGAAGATGCCAAGATATTTCTAAGCCTCAGAAGTAAAGGCTATAGGAATGAATTAGAAGTCAGGCCAAAAGCTTCTCTTTTGGACAACTGCAGCTGCTGCTTCCTACAGCCCGAGCAGATACTTCTGAAGAGGCCGTCCTGAGAACTTTCCGTTTCCTCTGGCACAGGGGGTCGAGGTTCCATACAGGAGTTGCACTGATTTTGTCCCAAGTTTCATTTTTCCTCTTGCCAAATTAAGATCCTCTCCGAGGTTCTTATCCAGCCAGCTCTCCCGCAGGTGCCAGGACATGACTGGATTCTTAAAGCCTTACTCTCTCTTGCGAAGGACATGCAGGCCAAGCTCCATTGTTGCTCCATGGAAGTGCAGAGGAACACATCAAATTCCAAGAAAAAAGGCCTGGAAGTGATGTGAGATGACTCAAGGCATCTCACTGCCTAAGTTGTTCACAAAGGTAAACTATGAGTTGCCTTTGGTATTTGGAAAACAAAGACTTGGGCAGGCTAATTGTCTTGAACAAAAGAAAGTTCATAGGTGTTGAGTCTACTGATGTCTTTCTGCTTTGAGATCTTTTTCTTTTCCAGACATGTGCAGGAATCAAAATACCTTTCTTTAAAGTCAGAATCACACATCGCATCCACCATATGTAGTTATGTCTGTTCTGTTTGGATGAGATAAATCTATCTCAAAGCTCATGCAAATAATCCCCAATAAAATGGTGAGTTATGGCAATTGTGTTCTTATTTTCTCTTGTTTATAGTTCAAGTTGTGGCTATGTTTCATGAAAACATGCCTTCAGTCTGTTAGCTGCTTATTTGCTATTTAAAGCTATATTCCTGCTGCTTCTTACAAATGTAAATGTTTTTAAGTGAAAGAAATACATAATGCAATGGAAAATTTCACATTCTATCTGATTGATACCCCAAGCCTTTCGATCTGAAAGGTCACAGAAAAACATCCTGGTGCAAAGCACCTCTTGCAGATTCTTCAGTGTTTGCCTATAGTTTAATTTACCAGCTGGTGTTTTCTTGTGATACTTTCTAAGCACCCTTTGCCCAATCCTCTCCCTCTGCAATCTTAGCCTTGTTCCTCCCAGCAGCTCTGCTTCCTTGACAGCCTTAATTCACTTGGGGTGAAGTGACAATGTAATGAAGCTGCTGATGGTCAGGTTGCAGAAAACAACCAAGCACGTTATGAGAAACAATCACTAAAACACAAGCACTTATAGGAACCAGAGATAAAAGAGCCTCATTTTCTTGGCAGCCCACGTAGATGTGCTGCAATGACTGATGATATGACTGTTATCTTGACACCATACTCTCCCATGTTGAAACTGTTTATGAGAAACAAACATCATGTGAAAAACAGATTGCCAGACACTAAGTAAATCACTCTGATGAGGAACGAGTCAAGTACTGCCAGTTTTACCCACACTGTCATTGTTATGATGTAACACATTCCTCATGACTGATATTGTATCCAAATTAGGGCACAAAACCTTCTCTTGATCAGTTAACCGAAATTCCCTGCCTTGTAACAACAACTGCACATACACACGCATATACTCGCACACACACGCATGCACGTGCACACACACAACCTGAGCGAGTACAAAATGAAACCCTACGCTAATGGAATATTAAGAAGGTGGGCAGAAATTGCACAAACTGTAAATTTTATCCCCTGCCCTCTTTAATAAACTGTTGCAATTTTGTGAGTTCTGCTAGTAATGATTAATAAACATTTGGTGTGCTAAACATATGGAAAAATCATCCCATCTGGACCATTTAAAATGAGGACGTAGACTTTATCTTTGTTTATTTCATCCTTAGCTAAAAGGCTTATTATGAATTGCAATAATCCAAGAAGCCAACCATGGAAGACAGACAAGCTCTTTAGATAAAACCAAAAAGGCAAGTTTTCTAACCGAGGACCAGATGTATTTTTGGGTATTGCCCTTGTACATATTTAGCTGAGCTTTTCAAGTGGTGAAGATTTGCATGTTTGTTTTGCAATACTAATGAATATGTTTTAGATTTACATTTTAGAAAATGGAAACTTTTATCTTCTTGGGGCTTTGTAAGTTAATCATTTCCAGAAGATAGTTTGGTATCCTCTTTTAACCCTTCACCATTGAAAACATATCACTTTCCGAGGCACAAGGATCTAGGGCAGGCCTGCTGAACTAAACCCGGGAGATATATGTGACTCTTTCTATTGTTTATTTCTGGAATTACATAAAATGTGGGTTTTTAATTTTCAATCTAGTGAAAACATATGTAAATGGCAAATCATTTAAAAACTAACTTTAATGTGAATCTTGGGGTAGGCATTACTGTACACATGATCCTTTAATCAGATAAATAAGGAAAATACTTTTGAAAAAATATGATTTTGAGATACAGTATCTTTTTATTTCATTACTTCCAAGAAAAGAGATTGGTTTGGTATAGTAATGAAAATGTGCTGCATAACAACATTTTTACGTCTGGTAAAAGGAGCAAAGTTGTAGTTTCATAACACAGATTTTTCCTCTTTGATTTTCTTTAGAGGTTACGTGAGAAAATAATTAATGAATAAAACATAGTTTTTCAAAGGCTTACCCTCACTGGCAATTTTTATTTGACAAGAGCCCTATCAGAAATGAAAAATTCTTCCTTAGGGAACAACAGAACATTTTAATACAAGAGATAAGTAGAGCTTTGAACTTTGGGTGGTTGACAAATCAGTCTGAAGCAGCTTTTTTTCCAAATCTTTCCAATTGTTCATGCAAAATATGATAGAAAACTAAGTCTGATCTCAGAAGATGCTCTTTTTTTTTTTCTGCTTATGCTATGAAATGTTGCAAATCCCTACCTATTTCAAACGCTAAGATAATAGTGTAGGGCTCCAGAGATGTTCTGCATGGAAGGCTGCAAGGAAGGTGTCTGCACTCGAGAGAAGCTAAAGGAACTTGCAGTGGAAACACTTTTGCTATAAAAATTTGGATATGGAGTACTTACTGCTTAGCTAAAGACAGCTCACATGCAGAGGTGTATATGTATATAGGTGTATATGTATATTTATACATAAATATGTATTTGCATGCATAGATTAATATTCAGCTTGCTGTTGCATCTATACTTTTTTAGGGGGGGGGAGTTCTGGAATCCAGCTAATACTCCAGCCAGGCTATGGAGCACACTCGATAAAGTGAAATGCTTGTTGCTTGTGTTATTTTTTTTTTTTTTAAAGAAAGACAAAACTAAGCCATGGCTCCTCTGGGCTCCTGGCACAGCAAGGGATGGCACAGTGCGGCGCGTGTCCAGAGTCGCTTTGGGGGATCCTTTTTGGAGGATGTTGCTGTGGCTCTCAGTCCCTTCCTTCAGTCCCCCAGGAAAACCCAGCACTGGCGTCATGGTCAGCGAGGTGCAGCAGCAGGGTGCACGCAGCCACCAGCCGCGTTCCTGTGCATCTCAACACTCACTGCTTGTAAAAGCTGCTGAGGTGGGGAAAGGTGTCCTGTGACTACAAAATGACCCAAAGCCACCAGCTGGACCACACCAGTGAATCCTCATACGCAGAGAGCTTAAGCTGCAGAGTGACTCTGCTCAGACTTTATTTCAGGCACAGCGTGTCTGTCTCAGAGAAAGTCCCCTTACCCTGGAGCTATAGTGGATTTTCAGGGGCGTCCAGTTTTCAGTTTTGGTGATACTAGTCTTCTATCACTGTAACAGCTCCACTGGCCACACCTGCATTTTTTTTTCTACAGGTAAAACTGAGGTTGAAGTACAGTCAATAATCTCTGTTTCTCCTTGTTTCTCCTTTTTTATTGTTTGTAACATTGGCATGTCCATTTTCATCTCCATATGCCTCAATATGAGTATTGTTAGAGAACAGAAAACTGGGTTCTGGTGAAACAGTGCTAACACTGCATTCTAATACTGGAGATTTATAGTTTGCATTTAATTGAGAGAGGCTCACTCACCAAGAGGCCAACAGTCACTCACTGCACCCTTTGTAGGGAACAGGAGCCTTTTCGTGACTTTTCCTCTTGTCTGAAAAAAACAGATATTGCCTTCAGAACTTCCACTGTTGAGCCTTGTGTTCATGCAGGATATTTATTCCATTTTGATCCATTTTTTTTTTTTTCCCACAGGACTCCTAATTCTGTCAGTGTATGTGTTATGGACAGAGAATGAAGTGAGGGGAAGTAGGAAGAAGCGGGACAGTCTTGTGGATCAGCAATTGGGGTAGCCGGCTATGGTCTAGGAGAAGCAAGTTTATCTCTGGTTCTGTCAGAAAGTTCCTTTCAGAGTCTGAACCTAAACCTCCCCCTCAAATTTTAAAGGTAGTTGCTAATGTATTCTTCATTATTTTTTGTGAATTCCATATAGGGCATTAAAGTCTGATTTTCAAAAAGGCAGCTGAAGTCAATAAAATCTGCAGATGTGGGGTGGCTCTGAGAATTCGAGGTCTTGGGTGGCTGACACTCTATATCCAGTAGAAGAAAGAAGGCCTTAAAAAAGATCTGAGTTCAGTATCCCCCAGATGTACTGCAGACTTTCTGTTTTATCTCGGCCAAGGCAGCTAAAGCCATACTCACACACCCTAAAGCAAGTTTCTCTCCCTTGACTACATGAAAAGCTAGAATCTGGCAAGCCGAAAGGGCAAAGATCTGAAGATCATTTCTCTTTTTACTTGAGACGCTACAGAAATTGCAGTGCCAAAGGTAAAGGCTGGTAGTAACTATCTGAATGCAGCCCTTTGGTTTCTAACCTCATTTCTCTTCTGTGCAATAACACAGTGCGAAAGGTAAGTTCCCTAGGACAAGCTGGCTACATCTATAACAACAAGCTGAACAAGTCTGGCGCTATTCCCTTATGCCAGCTGGTGCAAGTGGCCTTGTCCATGTTGCTGAGCTGTCTCAGTCGCCAGATTAGGATGGTTGTGTGCAAACTGCCCACTGAGCAGCTTTCCCAAGCTGTGCTCCCTCTGAACCATGCTTGGAGTCGTGCGGGAGCACGCGGCACATCCCCGACCACAACCACGCCAAGGATGCAACCACAGACACGGCAGAACTGCTGCTCCTGGGGTGATACCAAGGTCTGGAACTACCAGCGCCCAACAGAGCTGTCTCAAGGTATCCAAGCAAACCCGTGCCTGGGCCGTGCAGTCCTCCAGCAGGCCCTTCCTCTGGTGGACACAGCACAGCACTGCCTGCCAGTGAGCAGAAGCTCCAGCCCCTGCAAGGGCTTGGAGACGGTGAGGAGAACCTGACATTTATCTCCATGGGAAAATAGCCAGATTTTGTCCCAAGTTACATCTGTTCACCTTTGCTGAAGATCTTGAAAGAGTCATTGCACTGATGGAATTTGGAGTTTACTCTTAGCCACAGTAAGTCTGAACCTCTTCCACTCAATGGAGTTTTCCACTGAATTCAGTGAAATTTGGACCATATTAATTTTCCTTCCATACAACTGAAAGCAGAGATCAAAACCTTGAAGTCTCCTCTTGGCCCATTTTCAGGCAAAACTTTCACTGTAAAACAACCAAGGGGTTTTACAGAGAAAGAGCCATTCGATTTATCCCATTCCTGTGATGTTAGTTGTAGTTTTTTTTCATAGGACCTTTAATATTGATAAATTATGGCACCAAATTATACTTCATTATATATTTTTAAACCTGATTCTTCAGATTGTATGAATGGAAACTTGGCAGAAAGATTGCAAGCCCAGATTTTATTTTATTTTTTTTAAAGAAGAAAATATTGCTGATTTATAGGGCAGCAAACCCTACACATTTTCTGGAGTTCCACTTACTACTCTTTTTTTTTCACAAACCCTGGACCAAAGTAGGTTTATTTTTAAATAAGGAAACTGATTTTTTGTTAATCTTTCGGCAGGTTCCAATATTACCAATTCATATGAGGCCTGGTAATTCTTACATCCCTTCCAAGGGTGTTTCCTGCAACTTGGGGCTTTCCTGAAAGGTGCTGAGTGCAGTCAGCTTTGATTTGTTAATACATTGGGACCTGATGTTGTTCTGGACAAAAACTAAAAGAGAAAAAGGCATGCATGTTTCTCAGCAAATGACAAACCTGTTTTTCACTGCACTCAGGCAGCAGCTGCTTCGCACACAGCTGCACTTGCTGCTGCCGGGACAGTGACATAATCATTTTGCACTGAGAATGGCTTCATGGGCCAAAATTAGTCCCCAGATTGGATACCTCCACTGATCTTTCATGACCTTGACTGCAGATGGATACCTACATAGCAGGTCAGGCCTTTATAAGATTTGTTAAAGCAGTGGCAGGTCTCTTAGATGAAGTATATCTGGAGCACACAGAAGTTTGGAGTATTTCTTCTGACCCATTTAGGTGAATGAAGGATTAACCTCTTACACATTTTGTAGGAAAAACAGCTTGACACTGACTTCAGCTCATTTACAGTAGAGGCCAAGAACGTTGCATTCTCAGGTCTCACTCTGGGAAAGAGAAAGTTAATTTTTTGCTCTGATTTAAAAGCTCTTAGAAGAGCCTGAGAAAAATTTTCCTTTATTTTGATCCTCTATCTCACAACAGTCACGCAGATTAGTTCTCCTGTTCAAAAAACACCATTAAAAAATGAAATTCCTGTGGATGTAATTCCCATGAGAATTTTGTGCAGTTAGGCTAATACACAGTCAAATGAGGTTATTTTGCATCTAAGTAGAAAGAACAATATGGAGCTATTCTCACTTTTTCTGGAACTTTTCTCACTGAGAGAACTTTAGAAAATCCATCTAATTTATAGGACTCCTTGGGCCTGGGGGACCACACATCAAGCTGCAATATTTAACATATCATAGCAGCAGCACAATACCATATAAAAATAGCACAATAAATGATTAATAGGCTAACTCTCTCAAACTCATTCCCTCTGATTATTTCTTTACAATTAAAACAAGTTGGTAGGGTAATTTCAAAAGAAATTTCAACTACTCTGTGAAGCTATCTGCTGCTTCTATTTGTTTTTTATAAACTCGTGTTTATAAATGTTGCACTGCATTGTGCCATGCAGACACCCCTGCCTGTTTCCAGACGTACCTTCCCTGCTGCTTGCTCCTGCTGCCCCACATGTAGGAATTGTGAACGTATGCTTTATGCTGGAAATTCCCCCTCGGCAGTAGGCTGTTGGTCATTCCTAGCAGTACATTTTAGGTTGCCTTCAGAAGGACGTGGTCTGAGCTGGTCTGAGTCTGGCCGTGTGATGGGACTAGTGCACAAATGGCTAGGAAGCTGTTAAACCAACTCAGCTTAAGGAGATACATAGAGAGACTCCCAGCCATCTGAAAGGTTCGAGGCAGTGATATGTAAATGCTTAGATAATTCTACCATATTTATATTTCACTATTTTGTCCACAAGTGTATCCTTGCCAGTAGCACAAAGCTGTCAGAATATATATATACATACATATGATGACAATGTGGATCTTCACCATGAGCAAACTGAATGAAGACGAACTACAATACATGTTCACGTCCCAGGGACATTCATGGCAACACTGGATGCAGCACACTCTGGGGTATAGCATATTGCTTTTTGGGAGGTACTGGTGCATGAGGGGATTGTGGGTGTTTACGGACAATCCTGCCATTGTGCAATTTTCTCTGCCTCCCTGTCTTCAGTGTGCAGAACTGAATGTAACTGGGACATCCCCAGCTAGCATCGCTTCTGGGCTCATGGCAATAGCAGGGGACTATGTATGTCTAACCTCCCAGGTTGTTATGCCCCAGGTGACTAATTCCCTGAGTCTAGGCGCAGCCTGGTTTCATTCATGCTGCAGCAGGGTCTTGCAGTGCACCCCCCCATCAGAGGGGAATCCCTATGCCTGAGAAAGGAAGAAAATGTGCTGTGGTGTAGGTCTGATGGTCTGGGCAATGAGGATTGCAACACAAATCAGCTCAAACCTCTGCCTTGCAATGGAGACACAACCATTATGTTGCATGGCTCAAAAGCTTCAGAAGGACGAAGGCAACTTCTCCGGGAGCGTGAGCCACTGCCACTGCCACTGCAATGGGACAGGATGTGTTAGCTGAGGAGCTGCTGGTGCTCTGCAATGGAAACACTGAATCCACTGACTGTTGCTTCTTTGTGGAAATTTGTTGGGGTCAGAAAGCCGATGACAGTTTGGGACGTTGCTTCTTGGGGAGAGTTGTGGCTTTGAACAACATGGAGGAAATATTGGAGAAGCTTGAGGTGGTGGAGCTCCCAGATTGCATGTAGGTATGGGCAACTGCCAGAAAACATGTTCTACTTTTTCCTCTGAAATACTCCTGAGTATGTTTATAGGAGGTTGCAGTACAAGTACTGACCAACCAAAGAAGATGCATTGAAGATGCAATGCCTGAGAAATGATAATGGGAAATGTAGTCAGAGGCACATGTTGGAGTGTACAGATTTTTTAGAAGATGTTACAGGGCTTTTGTATTGTGCTCCACTTTCCAATAAATCATTTAATGATCTTGTTGAGTGAGGGAAAGCACGTGTTATGAGGGAAGGAAAATATATATTTTTTAATTCCTTTCTCATTCTGCAGACTGGAACAGGCCACAGTCACGACACTGATCTTTCTGCTTGAGATCATTTTATTGTACCCCAGAAGAGTGAGTTCTCCTCTTTACCCCACAGCCTGGAGTCTTCCCCCAGGCAGTCACAGTCAGAAATGGAAGGAGGTTAAGAGTGTTCTTGTGGGACTTCTTGTGGGGAACACATGACTGGGATAGATTTACCTACTTTGTTCTACTAAATCTCCCTAAGACTTGTGGATATCCTTGGTCCTGGCCTGGATCTGGTTTTCATTTTGCTTGACTCCATTGAAGGTGATGCCTGCTCTTGTTTCTTAATGAGGGTCTCTATTCTTGCAGTTCCAGAGGAGGAGGATTTGCCCAAACCTTTAGGGCTGTAAAGCCATAAGGGTGTAAAGAGTGGAACTTCTTGCTGACTCCAGACAGGAATAAGACTTTCGTGTACTTTCTCTTCATTGAGAGATAAATATAACTGCTTCCATATAAGGCCTAGCAGGAAAAGACATTTTCTCCAAACCAAAACATGATTTAAAAAAGGTTCAGGGGAAATGGGGATCTGATCGATTTAACCTTAATGATCAGACTTTTTGGAAGAGTGGCTATGGCAGCCAACACACCACACTGGGGAATAGATATTTATTTGCTGGAGAGCTATTGTAGCTAAAAATGGCCAGAAGCAGTTCTCCTGATATATAAACCTTTGATATTTTGTCCTCTTAAAACATATTTATGTGCGGGCAGTGCAGGCTTATGAAGAGGTGTGTGTTTGTAGTGGTAGGGTTGGCCCAGTCCTTAATCCCTGAAGGTGTAAGGAGCTGCCCTTCTTGGTGGCAGGACTTTGGTGTGTGTTTCTTTTTGCTGTAAGCCAAAAGTCTCTGCTTACATGCAGATCCTGGCAGGAAAAGGCAGTCTGCAGATGTGAGCTTGCCTTTGCCCCTGCTCTGAGCAGAGCCCCTCGGTGACCATCTTTGGGCTGGTGAAAATCTGGGTGATGGTGGTAGCTGGTGCTATGACCGCAGTAACACACGTTGTCCCTCAGCAGCGTTCATCAGCGCTGGCTGGTTCTGTGCTAACAAGGCCACAAAGCTGTTTTGGCTCCAAATACCTGCAAAGCTAGCTTGTTTTCTGCCCACAATACGCCAGGTCAGTGAAAATTTCTAGTGCACATCAAGCTTCAGATAAAATCTTGAAGGTGTTGGATGTCTTCCAGGGATGTGCTGAATACCCTTCCTTCCCACTCGCCTCAGTGGGAACCCTCAGCATCACTCATACTCTGTATCCTGACAAGATACACATGCTTGATTTTTTGGGTCACTTGGTGAAATTAGCAATATTTCTGAGCTAGCTTGTGAAATAAGCCAACCATGTGGCAGAGTGAAGCACTAAGGTGAAGGCCCTGATTCCCTGGTTTAAGGGCTGTACTGCAGGCCCATGGCCTTATCTAAAACACAAAACCTCCAGCTAATTCTTGACATCTGGGATAGCTTTTCCTCTCTGCCTCACCTTTCTTCTCTATCGTAATGCTAAACACAAAGAAATATTTATTTTAATAACAAAAAGAATTAATCATTAGAGACTTCTAATATTTCTTTAGATCAATACTGAGCACCATAAATGTTGCTAACGGTTTAATAGTAAGGTGATGTGAGGGACAATCATTTTCTTGTCAATGCTAATGAAGTATGAGAGGCTTCAATATTTAGCTTGTGGTAAGGAAATCGTGTCTTTCTGTTAGTTATGCAGTGTGTGTGTACCAACTTAATGATTTTATTGTTATTTGCTACAAAGATAAGGAATGAAAAACTAACAACATATGGGCACACGCACACAAACACACAGCGAGACCCACACAAATACAAATATATACATGTAAACAACCCACAGCAGGCTAAAGAGACGAAAATAATTTCATATATGTTATGCATAGCCTTCTTTTTCAACAGACAAGAAAAGGCTGTAGCATATTATTTTTCCAAAGTTTAAAAAACCTTAAACAGTGATGACATTTGTTACAAGTTATGCCAAATGGTAAGTATCTTCTAGAACACCATTCTAGCTATTTTTGAATAAATACACAGGAAAAGGTCCAGCTATGAATATTAATCGTACATACCAAAACGGACACTTGGACATCATAAGGAAAGCAGTGTGACCAGGGAAATTGAGACACAATTGACTTTCCTCCTTGCTCTGCTACCTCTCAGTGGAAGCTTATCCCGTATCTGATCTCAGGTGGGTCATTCTACCACTAATCAATGTTC
>VZSV01000030.1:5918759-5960026 GCA_013398735.1 Nothocercus julius
CCAGCCAATTCCTAATCCACCTCACTGTCCACTCATCTATCCCACACTTCCGGAGCTATGAATGAACTAGAGCTGGGTGTTCAAGGTTTCATATCTCCATGAATGTTTGGAAAGCGTGGCATGGATCCTTGCCTCAGAGCCATAGGTCTTGCAGTTGTGAGTTCCCAGAGTTGGCATTTGTCCAGGGGAGCTGGACTTTTGCATACGCTGGCTCCCAAGGGCCCGTGATCTCCTGAAAGACTGAGATAGTTTGGGGAAATTAGCTTAGGTTCAGCAAATCACTTTTTGGCAAAGCTTTGTTTTGTCCCCAGACTAGCAACTAGTTTTTGCCCTGCCCCTTATGACTACCAGTAATTCAGAGCAATGTACATTGACTGGGGGAGTATGTAAGGAAAATAAGAGCTTCCTTTTGGAATGCTTTCAGGTAGGTTATGGGGCAGCTGCCTTGTCAAAACATAACCTCCTTGTTGTTCCTAATCCACACTGTGTATGGCCTGCTACTTTCTCACAGCTCCCATTACAAGTGTTGTCAAATCACATCTCCTCAGCGTTAAGATTATAATTCACAGTAGTGTTCACAATGTCTCTATTGCAGTACTAAGTTCTTCAAGTGAAATAGGCTAACAAGTTGGACTTGTGCTTTGAAATGTTCTCAAAAAACTCCCTAATTTTTCTTCTGTGAAGTGCTCATTATTGCAATAATGCATAAAACCTGAAGAACTGTAAATCCAAATTATGGATAGGAGCAGGGAGGAAGGGGGAGGACATCCCTGTTGTTTTCTATAAAGAGTTACTCATGGAAAATCTGCTTACTTGGTCTCCCCGTAGGGCACTGCAAATTTCATCCTTAAAGAATGAGTAGTCATTCATTTGGTGGAGAATGTCAAACACGGTCTTAATGAGATCCCTTTCCCCTTGCAGGGAGGTACTGTGGCTGAAATGAATTTTATCAAGAGTAAGTACTGTCTATGGATGATGGGTTCATATACCATGTTGGCATGACAACTTTAAAACTGATGCTTATTTTAGTGGCTAAGCAATCATTGAAAAATGACAATCCCTTCTTGAAGACATCTTCGCAATCTAGTGCCTTCTATTGCCATGTTACAACTAGAATGTACATTATGAATCAGCACAATCACTATATTTTCATAACTGATAATGATTATCACTATGTAAATACAGTTTATAAATTCATATCAGGCTTGCAGTACCAAGGGAATAGTGATGAATAGTCACAAAGGGAAAATGTTTGTGTCATAATGGTGCCTGTTTTTTCGTTTATGGAGTTTGTTCCTGATGCCTATAGATATTAATAGGCAGGGGAAAAGGGGATATGGAAAGCAGCTGCCACTTCTTGTACAATGTTGCCATATCAACTTTAAATTTGATAATTATACAATTTCTTTAACTTTGAATCAGACCTTTAGAAGAGAAGGACTCTGGTTCCTGCAGAGAAAAATAACAGTGCTAATGAAACCGAAATGTTCAGAATCAGTGGGATCTCTACTTGTGACTAAAAGCTGTTTTTGGAGGCAAACCATTTTTATGGGCAGGAAAAAGTATTGAAAAATTTTGGTTTACAATGACATTTATGCTGGCAAGTTGCACCTTTCTCCTCAGACTCGCAAACAAAGTTGAAATAAGTTTTTGGTTCAGCCTATGACAACTTGTAAGACTGGTAAGATCAGACCTATCTCGCCTGAGAATCACTTCTGCTCTTCCTTCCTTGTCATGTCTCATGCTCTCACTCCAATGCCAGGGTCTCTCTCCCTCCTGCTTTGTCACTTTTGCAGACCAAGTATGGTGACTTTATTTGGTGACCAGATTTTTTGGGCAGGACTGTGACACTGCTACCAGAACCAGTGTAAAACTCTCAGGGTCCTTGCAGAAAAGGCACCACCTGCCAGCACAGCCAAAGGCACAATCTCCCGACTCGTGAGTGAATGGATGTCAGAGCACGCTCATGACTGCATATACAAAAGCATTTCCATCACATGATCCATTGTTCATCCCCAGTCTCATGCTCCGACATGAATCATCCAGAAAGCTAAGATACTTGGAAGGTAATATGCTCTAACCTTTGGGGAGGTCTGACCCAGTAACAGAGCATCGGTCCGGGACTGGGATGGCTAGACACATTTTTCTTTCCTGACTGTGTAAATTTCTGCTCATTTGCAGAGTGATTCAGCTGTCTAAACATAGGCTTGTGTTATCATTTGAAAAACTCTGGGGTATCCAAGCTATGCACATGAAACTGGCATATCTAGTACCCACAGAAGACCCACGTGCTTTTGCATCAGCAACTGTAGGTCTGGTGCATACTCTGGAGATCTCAAATGGGATTAGAGGCCTGTACACATTAATTCATAAGGAATGTATGTGTCGCTCCCTTAACAATATCCTAGGTCCAAAGTGTTTTGACTGCATGAACTAATTAATCAACGTGATGAGCTACATGTCATGGAAATTACCATTTGATATCTACTAGCTCCAATGTGTCTTGCCTAAGCTTCCCAAAGCTACACTTCTGTAGTCTTATGAGGATCTGGCACCTAATCAACACTGACAATGAGACTTATCCATAGAAATCACTTAGTTCATGCAAAAAGAATACAGAAATATTTAAAATATTTTGAAAGTATTATAGCCTACAAAGTCTTAAGAAAGTATTTTAAAAATAGCATTTTAAAAGCATCTGTTCTACTACTGTGTTACATTAGTGACAGTAATAAAAATGCTGCAGCACAGCATAATGACCAGGGTAATCTCCATCGTCTCTGGAGAGCCTGTTCTCTGGATATTAAGTCTGTGCAGAAACTGCTCTTTTTACCTGCCCCATCATGTTTAGTATTGTCATCTCTCTTCAGAGACACCAGGCAGGGCTATTAAGTGTTCTGAGGCACTGAGAAAATGGAGTAATGAAGGCCCATACTTAAATGCTAGTTGAACATATGTTCAGAAACTCACAGGACAACTTGAGATTTTCAGAACTGATTTTGTTGCAGTCTTCTAGGTGGATATTACATTATACAGGGCAATACCATTATACTTTTCTCTTAGACAAAAGAGAAAAGGACAGAGTTTGCAAACAGAGACATAAGGCAGTAATTTGGAACCCTTTAATATGAAGAGGGAGGACATCTACCCAGCAGTGGAGATCTCTCAGGACAGAGTGCATTGGGTCTCCTGTCCTCAGATAGCAGTGACAGTGAACTCAGGTAGCAGAAACTCGTGAACTTTTGTGAGATGCACATCATCCCCCAGTGGGACTGGCAGAGTTGAAATCTTCAACAATTTCTAAGGAAGAAAATATTCACGGTCAAATGAATGCAAATATTAAGTCTGAAGTGATTAAGATCTGTGGAAGTTGAAAGACAGGGACCACTACCAAAGGAAAGAACAAGGCAGGAGAGATGGGATCTCTGTTGTGATTCAGCAGTCAAGTTCTTGCTCTATCTTGTAATGAATGACATTCAGAAACTTAGCTAATAATAACCTATACTTGATATCAGAGAAATCAGTCCTTACAATTTGAACAGTCACAAGGTGATTGTGTTATCCAATCCAATGATTTGTGTACAAGATGTTAAGAATTGCAATGACAAAAGATATTAATTGAATTAAATGTAAAATGTGACAAACTGTAGGATTCCCCTTTCCCTGTTATCATGTCCCTGGGAAAAAAAAATAAAATAAAGAACAGTAAGTTATCATTTCAGCCACTTGCATACTCATGTGTTACTCATGTAATATTCATGTCTCTTTTACACTTACAATGATGCTTTATGAGTGTAAAATAACTTTGGTCAGAGAACTAATGGTAGTCAAAACAGACCATATTTGTTTAACAGAGATGACAACACATATTTTTGCTAAACTATTTGCCTATACCTACACACAAGCAATAAATTATGGAAATGCCAGAGTGTGATAAAGAAAAAAAGTATAAATTACATGAAACATTCTATAATCTGAGCCAAAACAAGTGAATAAACAAACTACTTGCAAGTGAGCGAGTTCCCTTTGGATGTGTGCTGTGACAAGACCCTGCCTGTACTCCAAACGGATGTGCTATTCAAGTGGTATCTGCTATACACAGAATCAAATTGCTCTTTAGAGCACGATCAGAAGCACTGGTGGAAATATCAGTGGACCAGAACCAGTTCCCACCCAAATTCTTGAGGGGACATAGGCAGAATTTAATGGGTCTCCCTTCAAAATGGTGGTTCTGAAAACCCTGGTGCCCAGCACTGGAAGCACTGAAGCACAAGAACTGCCTTAATTTTGACTTCATAGCTCCCCAGATGACCAGAATTGCTCTAATCTTGATGGAATTGAGCATCTTGGAGCTGAGCTTGCATAAGCTGTACTCAATGCAGTCGTTAAACACTCACTGGATAAAACAGAGACAGAGACGACAGAGTGGTGACTGGAGCCTCTGTCCCTGCTCTCCACTGAGTGCTCCAATGAGGCACAGCAGTGTCTGGCTCCCTATTATTTCTTCTCCCTCACTCTTGAACTTCTACCTTTCAGTCCTCTCTCATGCTCCACTCCATCAACTTCATACAACTTCTAGGCTAGTGAATATCCCCAAAATATAGGGACTTAGATTTCCCCAGTGGGCAAGAAGATACAAGTACGCATGTGGTCTCCTGGGAATGTGTTTGGTTATTGTGTCTCCTTTTCCAGAGTGGTTCAGATATAAAATGGGCCGGTAACCTACGTCCAGCATGATGGCTCACATGTCTGCTTGTGGGGAGGGATCTAAGGCAAGGGAGTCTCAGATCCTTGCAGAAGTTTATCTCAATTGCAGATGCATATCTGAATTTGAGGGAGAAGTGATATTTCAGGTAGCACCTCCATAACTTCTCCTCTTGGCTGGAGCATTGCTGCACCTCCATTGTTGCATGCTCAGGCTCAAAAAACTCCCATTCCTCAAACTGGCAGGGTCTGGCCAAATACATACAACTGTAAGATTTCTCCACCATGCCAGAGAGATGGGAGGCAGTCCTGAGTGAGGAGCCACTGAATCATCAATTGCTGAAAGAGTAAAGTGTCTTACCAGCTAGTCTGTGAGTGAAAGTAGGACTCATCAGCTGCTTTTCTGTTTTTGATGAGTCACATCCAGATATCAGTTGGGCTGGAGCTGACACTTGATATGCGCAGAGAGCAATTTGAAAAAGCAAAGGGGGTGGTTGGTAGAGATTTTTTATGGGCTGTCCTGTGCATGACACTATTTTTTTCACTATGCTTCTATCTATATATTTATACCTTTACATATGTCTACATATATAGTCAAGGGGCAATTCTGCAGCCCAGAAAATGTTCATTTTAAAATTTCCTGCCTAGTGTGCTCATCCAGCTCTTCTACAGCAACAAGAAATCTTAGCACTATGTTTAACAACAGATCAACATGTACAATTTAAGAAACATTTATAAAAAAAAGAAAATAACAAAACTTGATTGTGGACATAAGGAGTCTTCCAGGTACCAGACCATTCAAAACTACTAGTAAGATACCTGATATGCTGTGATGTCCTTGTAACTTATTAATAGCACCTCCTTTTTGTGGTTCCTGTCCATATAACCAGTAATCCCATCACTACTTCTCAATAAAACTTGATGAAGACTTTCTGTTAGGGCAGCATGCCTAATTCTTCCTCTGTGGTTCTTCCTGAAACCTGCTTTCTTCTAGGGCAGAACCAGTCCTTCACAGAGCAGCTACAGCCCATGTCTGGCTGCTTCTTGACAGAAACACTGGCCTTTTTTATATTAGGATAGTCTAGGTTCTTGGTTGTTTTTGCCTTCAGACTGCCTTGGCTTAATTTTATTATTCCAGCCGAGAAGCTGTAGAGATGTCCCTTCACATCATCTTGAACATGATGATGTTCAAAAGGGTGCTGGCATCATCTAGAATGAAATGCATGGGATCCCCACACAGAGAGTATAGATTGTGAGCTTCCTATTATCTTTTCACATTTCTTCATTTGTTTTTTAATCCCTTGAGTTCAAAAAGCCATATTTTTTTGATGCAAGGTAATAGGGAAACTCTTCTGATTTTATTAAAAAATTGAAAATAATCTGACTTCATTCTCCTACTATGAATATGTCTAGACTAGAATTTGCTCCTCTGTTGAAACTTGCATTTATTTTTTGTTTGCCAGTTAGCTAGTAGAGTTACGGAATATTTGCAATTGTAAAACCTGATCTAAACATTCCACCAACATGTGTTTCAAGATTCACACATTTGTGGTTTACCTTAGGTTGTGCATTGAGGTAACTCATAAACATTTGCCTCATGGAGCAAGCCTCAGTGGAGTAGACTCTCATTTGCAAGCATATTAACCAACTCTGGAAATTAATTAAGTTGGGCCACACATCCAAACCGATGTAATACCTATGACTTTCAACTTCATATTGAATTAAAAAATTAGTTAGTATAGAATCAGTTTAATGGTCATCATACAGAAGAACGGAAGCTATATGGAGAGCTTAGCCCAGAAAGAGTGTTTGAAAAATCTGTGGGCAGAGGGAAAATGATTCTGGATGGCCTCCTTGGAGGTAAAGTGGGAAGCGGTCAGGCTGTTTTCCTTAAAATGCAGGAAAAGGAATAGGATACCACCTTTCCACAGTGTACAACAAATGTCTAGTGGTTCAAAGAAACAGGTTAAAAATGATATAATCCTTCCACAGAGAGAAAGTACTAGCTCTAGCAGACCCCTTAATTAAATGAACAAAATTAGAAAAGGAACCAATGTCTTCAGCTAAAAGGGGACAAAAGAGTTATTTTTTTCTACAGTGAAGGTGATGGACCATTGGACTGGTCCTTGGATTGGTCATTGAAGATAACTGTGAGGGTGATACACAATAAGCATGTTTTGGGAAGGTGCAGCTTGGTTACAAAATGAGATCTGCTTATGCCATTGTCATCAACCAAATATTTTGGAGTTAAAATAACAGCGAAAGAAGTAGTATTGAAATAAAATGGGTAATAATGTACATACTGCTCAAATAAAAGATTATATTTCAATAAACTGAGCCTCCTAAAACATTTATTTTTGTTCTATAGAAAACAATTAGAGGGTGAAATATTAAGAAAGATAAAATTAAATGATTTTCACAGGTTCTTAAATGCCAAAGGGAAGTGGAAATATTTGATAACTACAGCCATTGCTTATGGAATCAGTCCCTTCCTTCACTGTAAACAGTCATTACTATATAATGAGTCACAGGATGATTTATAAAAATCTTTTTTAAAAAAAAAGGGAGGAATAAAAGTGCTTTTCTTACCAGTTGAGATTTCAAAAGTGCCATGCCAAAAAAAAAAAAAGCCCAAAGGCAAAATTCAATTTTGTGCCTCAAGAATGTAAGTTCTGGGAGAGTAAATGGGTGGTGTGTTAGGAAAAGTGTCCAAAGATATACTGAGGAACTGAGAGTACCCAGTAGGATTACGGGTGATGCGAGTTATGAAAGTCAAGAGGATGATAAGAGGATAATCTCTCCTCTCCTTCATTCGTATTCTGACTGCCACATTGATGTGATCTTGTGGAGGGATGGGAGGCTATAACCTGTCCCTGAGGTATTTGTTTCCCATAACGATTAAGGGATAGCTCCAACCCAATGGCAGGTTATGGCCAAGGAGGGAGTTTGGGGTACAGGTACTTCCTCTTTATTTTGCACTATCCAACCCTGAATTGGCCATCAGTGGTGACCACCCATAACTTGGGGGCTTCTGCGGACTCCTACAATACCAGGATATCTTCCTATTTTCTACTTTCTTTCTCCCCTGACAGCAAAAGGAGGAATGAAAGGAAGTTCTGCTTTCTTGAGGAAAGTGAGGAATGCTACCAACTCTGAGAGGAGCACAGACATGATGGGCAAGTGGCTGCCCTAGCCAATTGCCTACTCGCCATGCTTCATTTGAACCTGTGCTGTACCCCTGCTTTCTCAGAAATAATTACTCAAAGACAGAGTTAAAATCAATTAGCTGATCAAGGGAGTGACTTGTGTGGAAAGTCAGTGATGTATCTGAACTTAGACTATGTCAATAAAAGCTTCAGTCATAGTATAAGTTGAGCCAAGAGTGAGGTATGTTTTCCCATAACTTCATGTGTAGCCAATTCCCTAAAATTGAACAGCCATGTTCAGCCCACTTTAGGGCGTAGTCTTTTCCACCCTGGCTACATATTTCTATGGTAACTACTCTTAACAGACATGTCTACATATATATGTATATGTAAATAAATAATAGATAAAGTACTAGTAAATGGTACTAAAAATATACTAGTTCCTTGTTTTTGTCACACACATCTCATTGCATACTGCCAATGCTTTTCCCTACAATTCTGTAGAGTCCGCATTGAGGAGAGGCTCAGAGTAAAAGAGATTTTTTCTACTTGAAATCTTTGTTGTGGTTTACCAGAAGCAGAGCTTCATTTCACCAGACTGGTAGGGAACATTCCACTCCCTGTTGCGATGCCAACAAGAAAAACTGGAGCTTCTCCTATGCCTAATGGACAAACCAGGCAGCGGTTGCAATTCTGGACAGAGAAAGTATGTCAGTCAAAGTGGTCATCCTGTATATAGCAATGAGGAAGATCTACTTCCTGATTTGTCAGCTTTTGGAACTGGTATGAGAAGCAAAACAGCTTTTCTGTCTCGAATAATAATTAAAAAAATCATCAGGAGAAAAAACTATTTGCTTCTATATTTCCATCTAATTTCATCCCACGAATCCCCTTTCTCACTGGATGAGGTGGGAGTTGAGTGGTGGAGCCAAGACATGTTCGACTGCATGGAATTCTTTTTTTTATTTCTTGGATTTTTTTTTTTAACTTTCTTTGCTTTTCTTGCTTCACATTTTCCAAAGCATAATGGCCTGAGAAGTAACAGGCTCTGTCATGCCTGTAAACAGCTAGAAACTTTTCTCTTGACTGAGAACTCTGTATCTTAAAGAATGACTCTTAACAAAAGAAATTGAAAATTCACTCAGTTATATAATGTCCAGCTTGGATGGAATTTAGCTAACACCTGGCAGAGGGAGTCCAAATTCATCCACTGTTGACCACCTAATCCTTTCATGTTTCTGAGAAACTGGAGACACTTTTTTAAGTTGAGCTGAAAACATACTTAGCTTCCTTAATTTGTGTTTCTACTTTTGCCCTGGGCTCCCTTCCTCTTGGCTGAGCAAAGGTAGCTGCTTTCTGCCTAGTGCCATTTATAATTCACAGAGAAGGTGCTCCTCTGCCTTGCTCCCCGCAAGGGGTATCCTTGGACTTTTGCTCCTAGAACACTCCACCTTGCTGAATGCAGAGAAAAGGCATTGCAGTTTTAGGCATTTTAATAAAAACACCCCACATACAGAGTAAAAGGAGTATCAAGGTTGTATATATGCAAGTGGGTAGAAAGCGCATAAGAAGAGAAATACCTCAGGTCCAATTTTTCTTGGTGCTGTAATTCTCTGGAATATTGTTAGAGACGGAGAAGAGGGAGTCTCCCTCTTCCAGCTGAATTTCCCAGCAATGAAGCGGCAGGAGCAGGCTCCCTCCTGCTCCGTTCCTGGCACCATTCCTTCTGCACTGCTGGGTGCACACCAGCTTCAGCAGGAGCGCTGGAAGGCGTCCCTGCTCCAACTGCTCCATAACCTGGCTGAGAAGATATTTGGGGCCAGGGACGTGGGAGGTGTGAGTCAGACTCCCTGTGGGCTGGGGAACAGACCGTACCCCGCTCTCCCACTTCCACAGGATGATCCCGCAGCAGGTGGATCCTGTCACCACGTGCGGAGGCTGTGAGAGCACGGTGCCGGGCTGGGGCTGGCCGCGGCTGCCAAGGGATGGCACCCGCACATCAGGGACACCCACGTTGTGACTCTCTGGCAGCTCAGCTTGGCTGAGACAACTCTGCCTCTGGGGTACACAGTAGCAGAACTTAGAGATTTAAAGCACATCTTCAGTGCTGACAGCCTCCCAGGTGCCTAAACAAGTTAGGTGAAGTTTGTTTTGGCTCTCTGACTTCAACATAGGCATCTAAGTTCTGCATAAGTTGCACTTTAGGTGTCTTCTTTTGTTTCGATTTTGCCCTCAGCTATGAGCAGGAGAACAGCTTTGCATTGACACATGCTGTCGTGGGACAATGTCATCCACTGATGAAATACTAGAAATCCACTCCCTGTTGCTTCCTCTTCTCTTCCAGCTTTCAAACCTCCTGATGGCGATTACAAAACTCTACCTACTATTCTGTTACACTCCCTTGCAATCACGTCTGTGAAGTCAACTTCCCTGTTGTTTGCTGCAGTTTAAATCCACATCTGCCAAAATCATTCTCTCACTGGTAAAAACTCCACTCTTTGCTCAGCTTCTCCACCCTTCCAATGACCATATATACGGGGGATCATTATGGATTATTTGTTTCCTTTAGTAATAAACCCAGTAAAAATGTTGCTTTTCTCTTTGAGGCTTCATTATCCATTCCAGACCTACTACTGACCTGAGAATAGCCCTGCTAGAGAGCCGGAGGGATCTCCTTTCTTCAAGGTTTGAGTCAGGCATGACAAACGCTACACAACCTGGGCTTGTCTGATAACCGTCTGCACTTGTTTAATGATGGTTCCTTCCTCCTGTTGAGTATCTCTGCAAGCTTTCTCTAACCTAATTAATTTTCACTCCTATTTGCTTTCATGATTGACCTTTTCCATCACATCTTAAAGAATGGATGAATTGTCTGAGCAATAGAGGTTGTTCACTATTATCTCCTGTAGCTGTGCTCCTTTTCTCTTCCCCAGGGGAGCAGAACCATTAAAACAAGTTGTTTAAGATACCTGCAAGGGAAACTGTGTAGCCTTATTTTCCAGTGTAAATACTCTGGCACATAGCATAGGCAAATTAAAGCTCTGTTTTCATGGGTATTTTATATGCAGTATTTGTATAAATACACATAGACTTTAAGCTGCTGCTTGTTTTAGATATAAGTGCTAAACTGTAATAATCACTTATCATCGCTAGTCAAAAATTATTCTAAACAGACTCACATTTTGTTTGCTGGGAGAAACACTGCTGACCAAGAGAAGAGCACACAGAAGGCTCTGCCACTTGGGAAATAGTAAATTGAGGCATTTAATTCAAGCAGAAGTTTTTTTTGGTTTTGTTTCTGCACAAGTCTTGCAATCTATGAAAAAATCAGAAAAATGACAAGATCAAGAGGATTTTAATGGACTTAAAGCTAAGACAATTATTATGGTGTCAGAAGTCATTTACATGTAATAGCAGTAAAATGATAGAGCAGTTCTTCAGCCCTGTAAACTATTTTTGGCATGGGAACCTTCAGCAGGGACGCTAAAGAGTTAGAGGAGCTGTGACAAAAGTGCGTAAAGAAAATGGAAGAGCTGTCATGGAAAAGCATGGAAAGCACTGAAAGTCTCTACTCTTAGCCTTCCTCAGCTCCAGCTACACAATTTTCTTACAGGAACTTTTTATCCCTCGGTGTACTTTTCTGGGGATTAGCTTCCAATATTTGGTACGCCAAACTGTGGTCGCCATGGAGTGGCTGTTTTGCAGTTAAGATTGGTCTTTTACCTTGCTGGTAAATACAGTAATTGCTTGTTATAATTTCTGTTTGTTCTTTGTGAATATAATCACATGTTTTTGCAGATAGTTTCAGATTTATATATAGTTGAAAAGACTTAAATAAGAAAAGTAACTTCCTCTACCCCAAATACCTCAGTACTGAAAGATTTATTCATGGAAGTAAGCAAAATAAAATCACATTAGTAGACACTTGTCCATACCTAAGGGATTAAAAGTTATGCACACATACATATATGTGTATATGTATACATACTATATATATAAAAACATATATACTCTGATGAAAGATTAGAGATCTGAAATAATATCTATTTATGACTCTTCATTTAACAGTGGACAGGACAGGATATCCAGCCAAAAGATGATCGTAGATGAGCTAAATCTTCCTGGTTTTGATGAGGACAAAGAACATATTTCGTCTTGCAAAAGGCTGCGAAAAATCTTTAAAGGAAATTAAAACTGCATTCATATGTTTTATATATACCTTCATCTCTACCAAGGAACAAGCATTTAAAACCTACCCACAGGGAAGAGGAATATCTGCTGATTAATATCCCTGCAGTATTTTCCTTAGAGGCTATGGCTATGCGTGGAGCACCAGTGCACTAAACCAACAAAGAACTCAGTGTGTACCAACAAACTATGTCATTATAGTAAAATTACTCCTTAAAAGAGAAATAAGCTATTCCAATAAAACTGCAATTTTCTGAGGATTTCTGCTTGCACAGTAACGTCAGACAGGGATCCCGGCTCTTCACACCCATAACCAATGTAGCAATGCTGGCAGAATTGCAGCTCTGGCCTTGGATGATGAACAAGACCAAGAATAGCACTGGGTGGTTTGTTGTGTGCAATATTGGAAAAAAAAAAATTGTGTTTAAATTCAAAGCTTTCCAAAAGTAGCTAAGACCAGGAGGTTATAAATTATTAACCTGAAAGGCAGAAGGTTTAGAAGACTGCCACTTGTGTGTCCTGGAATAGTTTCTGCTACCTTTTTGGTAAGGAGCAGAACCTTTCATTTAGTTATTCCTTTTCAGCTGAATTTGCAGCAGCTGCAGTTTATCTAATCCTTGCAGCACATTTTCACTCCAGAAAAAGAATAAACTGTTTTAGCCTCATTATTTAACTTTGTGTTGTTGCAAATGTTACAAAGATTTTCGATATTTTCAGGCTGATTCCATTAACTCTCTATTTTCCGTGTCCTATCCCTGCCTTGCAAGACCATTTCCTATCTGAGAAGAGGAAGGGAAGAGAAAGTGGTAATCTGTAGTTAGAAATAGCCAAGACTGGAGAAGTAGAGGCTGCCTAATACTATTATTAGTGCTCTTTTTTTTTTTTTTTTCTCTCTCTGGAATCCACTATGTCCATAGTGTTCAAAAAAAAAAGAAAAAAAAATACATATAAAATATAATTTACCTGCTATTACTTAAAATATATATTTTTTTTTGCTTAAAAAATATAGGCTGTTTTTATGGTCTATTTATGGGTTACTGATTTAGGTACATTACTTATGAAGAGGGCAAATGGATACTAATGATAGGGAAAATAAAAGTGAAATTATGAAGAACATCCCAACTTGCATAAGTTTCACCCAGATGCCTGTTTGTAATGTGGGCTACTTGAGCATAAGAAACTGCAGGTAGAATTATTACAGCTTTTTCCCAGCCACACTGGCCCTAGAAATGTGTGTGTCTGTGTGTTTAGGAATATATATGAATGAAGGAAAGTGTGTGTATAAGCTTTATGACAAAGAGTATATGATTTATTTTTATATATTCATGCTGTGTATTAGAACAGTCAGACCTGCTTTATAGAAATAATATATAATGTCAATGATCTCTGGTACTGCACAGAGGAAATTATAACATCTTCAGGGGTATAAAAAGTAGAAAATTCTATTGCATGAAATATGGGATTAAGTAATGTAATCAGTGGAATATTCTTTCTGTTTTGTAATTTAATATTACATTCTAGTTATTTGCCTTCATCCTCAAGTATTTAAATTGCTAATTCAAAATAAACTATATTGTTGATGATCTGAACTATTTTCTGAAGTATTAGAAGAGAAAGTAAAAATTTGAGAAATATGGGTACACAGCACTTTTGAGGAAATACAGACAGAGGTTCAACTGTTGGTGCACATAGATATATTTGTCTTTATTGGCACATCCTATTTGGGCTATCTTCCCACAAACAGCTTAGGCTGTTAGAGACGGCATATCATTCCCTTTTTCTGTTTATTTTTGGCAGCTACCGTAGACGATATTTGTTTTTGTAATACCATAATGATGAAATAGATTTACTGTTTACAATCACAAGAATGCTAAGCAGGTATTTATTGGTTTAATCTCTGCAGCTTCATTATTAAAATTCATAACTGTCTTGGACAAATTGCTAGGAAAAATCTGGACATTTGCGTTTATGATTATAGGATTTTTTTTTATCGCACCTGAAAAGGTGTGAGAGAGAGTGTGGGTACTCGCACTATCCATATGAGTGAATCTGTGGGGAACTGGTTCCTGGTGCGGATGGTTCACGTACCATGGTCTTTGTGGCATAATCAGGAGCAGTGTGTGCTTACAGATCATAGGAGAGGTTGACTTCATGCTCTGAAAGGTGTTTTTTGTGTGGGTCGCCTTATTGGGAAGTGTATAAAGCTGGCTAAACACCACAGGAGACAAATCACTTGGTACTTTCTACTTTTCAGCACCTAAGATGATGCTGTATCCCAAATCTGGAGTTTAGCTTGGTGGTGCCTTGCTTCTCTCAAGAGATATAATATCAGGAATTTACGTCTCTGATGTGTCGAAGACAAGAAAAAAAAAAAAGTCACAGACAGGGATCACCACTGATAACCACTATTTCCTAATGAGGCCAAACTCACCCTATCTGACACCAGGCAATTAATTATAGTGCTTATGTTAGGTCCCCTCTGTGTGGAAAGTGAATATCCCCTTCCTGACTGCAGGGAGACTAGAGCAGCAGGGCTCCTGCTCTGGGCTCCTCAAGGAAAGTTCTTGAAGTTGGGGGTGTTGAAAATAGGTCGGTGTCCCAAGGCCACCTTGCTTAGCAGGTCAGACTCACTCAAACACACACTCCGAAGGCTGGATTTATTTCTTCTTCCCTGAACTGAGCAATCTTATTCCACAAGCAGAGTTTGCAGATCAGTCCAGAGCATAAGACTCAAGGAGACGCAAGAAAAGAACAGCATGCGGCTCCATCTGCTCTGCTCGCAGTGCTACCACACTTTTTTTGCCTTGCTGTGTGGAGTCTAGCAAGCCCAGGAGCTACTGCTCACATTCAGATGAGCTGCTTTCATCCATCACCTTCTGCTCATCTGCAGCTCAAGTGCTAAATCTCTCTTCTTGAGTTGTCTGTAACACCCAGGTCAATCAGCCTGGGCTTCTATGGGCTAATTGCCAGCATCGTCTGCCTTG
Source organism: Nothocercus julius (assembly GCA_013398735.1). Classification (NCBI taxonomy): domain Eukaryota; kingdom Metazoa; phylum Chordata; class Aves; order Tinamiformes; family Tinamidae; genus Nothocercus; species Nothocercus julius. The sequence continues at coordinate 5,933,782 of VZSV01000030.1, forward strand.
TTTCCTCCAAAGAAACGAAAGCGGTGTGGACAGGACAGCTCTAAAAACAAAGGACAGCGTAAGAAACAGGACTTAGCTGCCCTTTTTTTCCCTCCTCTCTTTTGTTTTTATCAGTGCCTCAATAGTGGTTGTGGTATTTCTTCCTGCAACTTATAGGGGACCCTGCTATATATGTGGTGCCTTATGGGTTTGTGCCACATAGAATGGGTAATTTTCTTTTTCTTTTGTTTCTGCCCTTTCACTGAGCATTTTTGGTGCTGTTTTCATTTTCTTTAACCTTGCCACTAGATGCAGTATTGATGAGGTAGAAGCAGACAAACATCTCCAGCTGCTGTAGTCATGAAATAAGCTTTATTTTCCAGCTTATTAACTCTGACCTGAAGGCCACTTGTTGCAGTTATGTTTTTTTAAGGTAATATGCTCTCTGTGTAAAGTATTTATACTCTATGGTTTCTTTCTGCTTCTTCCCTTGAATAGTCCTTTAGATTTGATCAAGACTCTGCTAACAAAATATGTTCCTTTTAGGTTTATAAAATAACTACACCATCAAAACTGAAATATTTTGCAGAAATGCAGCATATCTGACAAAAAAAAAAAAAAAAAAAAAAAAGGCTGTCTCTGTTTTTAGGTGAACATTGTCAAAGAACCTTATCTTCATCCCCTTGAAGAAATGAAAAATATTCTTCAGCATCAGTCTGAAGGGGAAATTCTTCGCTTCCTCCAAATTTATATTCATAAATTAAGTGAGCTCTGCAGTGTCTATATCAGACCAATGCAGAAGATATGTTTTTCAAGAACCTTTCTAGATCATATCTGCAAATTCACCAAAATGTTATTGTTTCTTACATAGCTAAGACAGGTGGAGAATCTCAGCTGGAGAGAGAGACTCCTCTGCATTAAGGGCTATGCAGATAAGTAACGAAAGATGGTTCTTGCTCATAGTGCTTACAGTATACATGACAGATGAGAGATGACAGACAATTAAAGGCAAATTTGAATAAAATTGACAGAATATGAATCATATTAGATATTGAGTAGATTTAAAAAGTAGAAGGGATATATCTTATCTTTTATCTTATTTTCACTCTGAGATATAGTATGATGCAGGTCTTATGTTTCCCTCAGTTCACCAGTCCATGCTGTGTGGTTGCTGCCAGTTAACAATTGGCACAGGCAAATCTTACTCTATGTTTATTTTGAGGGAAGCAGATCTTTTTTTCAGAAGTGTCTGAAGAAGTTTACCTTTTTTTTGTGTTGTTTTTTTAAACTGGCCTTGTGAATTTCACATTTTAATAATTTTGGGGTTCAATTTGTTATTTGTTTATATTTATTTGTTGGATTATTTGTTTTATTGTTTACAAATAGCAGCAGATATTATATATGTTATTGCTGGTGACCTCTGAGTGACGGGGTTGAATGATCATGTTTACATTAACAAATGACCCTGTCTTGCGGTCGTGCAAGCATAAGTTTAGCTTTCCATCCTTTCTTCACTGGACAAGGCACATGGAGAAGTATCTGCTATGTCAGTGACTCAAGATTATTTTCTTCAGACAATGAAAGACAGTTGCCCAGCAGAATTTTAATGTTGCTCCAGGATCATAATCTATTGCCATTATACTTATGTTTACTTTCAATACATAGTTTGCTGGCAAGGAAATAATGTAAAACAAGAATTTAAATATGAGTATAGATTATATCTACTCCAACAACTTTATCTCCAACAATAAATATATACAAATTTTAAAATTAATCACTGTAATTTCCAGCTAGTGCTTAAAGTAATTACACATTCTGTGGTGATAACACATTCAAGGTTTGTTGTTTTTTATGATACCACAAGCTGTGAGACACCTAGATCAGGCATGTTAATGTTAATTGGCAGATAAAGCATAAATCTGAGGGAGTCTGGATTCCTGCCTTTTTGCCAGGTTTGCTGATTGGAAACTGAATTCTTTTTATCCTAGCTTTTGCTATTCAAAAACACTAGGCAATTCACTGCTGTCTTTCCTCTGTGCATTTTAATCTATCAGTTCTGTTATTCATTTAATGCCTTGTTGTTTGTTTTTATTCCAGTAGACTAAATCAGCTTTCTTTTTAACTGCCTTTTAAAATCAATCATATAGGACTTCCTAATGTGAAAAACAATTGGCTCTGATGACAGAGTTATAACTCTGATGAGGTTTTTGTTTGTTGTTTGTTTATGGAAGTGACCATGTTCCATAACCATAGTTATGACCTAGTGATAACAGCAGTGATATACTTTGTGTGAAGTATGATTGCTTACCAGCTTGTCAGGTGAATATACATGGTTCCTGCCCCTATAGTTCTTATACTAAAGATTTCAAATTTCTGGAAATTCAGCTGCTTTCCTGTTCTATATGGAGTGACTCTTTTTTCAAGACTTGATCTCTAAATATCCCTTAGATCTTAGCTGAATTTATTCAGTCTGTGTTATAATTCTTATTTTTATTTTACAAATGAATATAATTTCAATGTAAATGAAGGACAATGAGGCCTGCTCTGAGCTGTTCATGATGTTCATCTCATTGGGAAGAGTTCAGTAACTTGTGCAGCAGCTCTATTCAGAACAGATGCCTTCAGTATACTTGTTTCTAGAAGTAGTATCTTCTAATGGCAGAATCAGAATGAAATAGCGGCTGCTGAAAAAGGTTAAAAGTTGCTCACAGACCTAATGTATGTTAATTGTATAGTACAGACTTGAGCAATGTTGTCTGAAGCTGCTTTATCTCAACCCCTATAGTTTATTGTTAATGTTCTCATGTGCTATTTTTAGTATTTTCTTCTTCTTCTTCCACTCTTTGTGATCTGGATGTGGTTATATCAAACAGCTCTACCAAATTATTTAAGTCTTGACTGCGACCGAGGTTGCCAGCAGACAAATAACCTCTCTGGTGTTCAGGAGAAATCAAATCCCCCAGGAGATGTGAACACTGGCAGGTGTGTGCCTGCCAGGACACCCAGGCTCTTGGTGGCAGCGCAGGAGCCTCCTCGTTGCAGCACAGGGCAAGCTCTGCAGATAGTCCAGGTCATCTGTGGCACAGGAACCTTGCACAGTCTGCATCACACAGCTATTGCTGTTCAAAGAACTGAACACTATATACCACTTACACATAAATGTACCCATCTCCTGTGCCTATACAAACAAAATTCCTAAAACATCTTATTTCAGTAAAGCATCTTTTATAAAATGTTGCTTTTTTTTCTAGAGTGCAGGAGAAATATGATCTGTCATATACCAGTAATCCCTTTCTGTTCTGTGATTTGTGCCATGGGATATGGTCTTGGTCTGTGGTCTCCCAGTGGCTTCTGTGAGTTGGGGACTGCACTGGCTGGATTTTGTCTGCTGCGGTATAGCTCGCTGTTCTCTCTTTTGGTCCATGATCCTTATATACAAGGCAAAGACCTGGCTTTGTGCTATGTAATTGTTTTGGTTCTAGAGAAGCCTGGATTTTATGCAAGGCAGGAATTAGTCGTGTGAGTCTCAGTTCACTTCAGACAAAACACTGTTGCAATGAATGTAAATGAAATTTTATAAAAAGGCTCATTTTGTCTGGATTTTGGAAATACCAATAACATTTCTGTGCCAGTACTTGCAAGAAATGAACTTTCTTTTCAGCTGAATTTTATTCCCTGAGAGCCTTTTATTCCTCCAAGAGATGGAAGAGCATTTGGTTACAACTAGGCAGACTTCCTGATTCAAAGTATTCTGGCATGCATCTGTTTGCTAGTTAGAGATTTTAACAGAAACATCTTCCCCTAACACTTTATCTGTGGAATCGACAGGCACAGGTTCAATAAAATATTTTTATTGATGCAATATTTTATTCACTATCTGTTCTGTAGCCATCACCATTTTGTCGAGTTTAGTTTCACTGAAGTGAATCTTGCAGTGACTGCAGTGACTTGTTCTTTTCCTCAACTTGTTGGGGCTTTTTGTGATTCTTTCCAAATAATGCCTAGTGCTCTATTCTCTACAAAGGAAAGTATTTAAGCCACAGTTAAAGTAGGGTTAACTCACTAGAAAGGAGTAATAACTAGTTAACTTACCTACTGTATATGAGAGCCATCAAGTTTAAATGACCATAGTATGAATCTTGATTTGGTTTTTCTTATGGGACTGGACCAGAGTTATATGCTGAGCCAGAGTTAATAGTGAGATTTATTCACGTGGTGATACAAGATCACTGGACTGCAGAGGTGGAAAGGGTCTCGAGGGATTGTCTTTTCTATCCCTTCTAACTTGGACAGATTCAAATAGGCACTAGATGCATGTCTTGAATAACAGAATGTACCATAGGCTCTTACCGTCCTTTTGCAATCGGTATTTATATAATATAATTCAACTATTTTTTTGTCAAAAATAACACTTCAGATTTTCTCGGGCTCTTCTTCCTCTAGACGCTGAGGCAAAACCTCACCATTCTTGAAGAGATGCTCCAAGTTCCTTCCTGCACTTCAGTGTGTGTACTGCTCTGGAGAAACAGTCCTGTCTATGGGAGCAAAGACAAAAATCGAGGTTAGCCTCCTGTGCTGACAACGAAGAAGCAAAGTCCATTAACATGTGGATTTGTACCAGTGATAGGATCTGCACTTAGAGCTATCATGCCAATGGGCACCACATAAAATCCTTGACGATAAATAGTGTTTGCAACCCACAATAAGTAAGCATGGGAATCCCTTTCTCCAAGTAAATCACACATATCACTTAAGTTTTATAGGATCTGCATATTGTCTGACCATATTCAGAAATAATTAGAAATATTATTAATAAAAACCCTCCCTCAGAGGGCTCCAAAGGACGTTGTAGAGGTAGCCAATGCCTCTATCAGGCAGCCCTTTAGGAATCCTTTTCATGCAGGGAGGTTCAGCTACTACTGGTATAAATTAAATCAGAGGGTCACTTTTAGCTGAGTCCAGATAGCAGAAGTACAAGATGAACATAAATATCAACATTTAGAACACTACTTGGGAAATGAAACTTGTGAACCAGTTTCTGAAATGGTGTTGTGAAACTTTTGCAAGACAGGATTTAACAGTGTTTGCAACTGAAGCAAGAATTTGTTTTATAAAGGGCAAGAAGCTAACATGATTGCTGTTCAGTGGAAATCAGAAACTGATGTTGCAGTATGGATTGAAGAATTGCAATTGCAAATAAATGGACATTGTGTTCCAGATTATTATTTTCCTTATGCTATGGTAGACACTCCACTTTTTCTAATTTCTAATTCAAACAGATGAGAGTTTTACAGGTATTTGCAATGAACTTGTTTTTGCCAAAAGCCACTGTCTCAAAACAATCTATGTATAACAGAGAACAGCAGCATATTAATGAGTTGCTTTTATATGCTTTTGGTATGTACTACTGAGCTGTATTTGTTCTACTATCACATGGGCATTAGACATGAAAGATTCTTTAGGGCTTAACTGATTCATTGATGCTATTTTTCAGGAAGAGGAAATGTGCAATGTCTCCTGTGCAGTAAAAGCAGGCAATTAGGTGTAATTTCTATTAGAGGCAAAAGCAGGATTATCAGGAATATTGTCAGGTATAAGGATTAATTAGAAGAGAAAAAAAATTAAGCAATGGGATGAATCTAGAATGGTTGTGGGATGTAATAAACTCAGAGGGAGACTCTATAAGAGGGGAAGGTATTATTTATTTTAAAATAAGCTAATTACACCCTTGCACATGTGTACTCTGGCTAAATTTCCTCCAGACCTACTGCTTCAGACCCCAGCACCAAGACACTTGTGTCCAAGTAGCCTGGAGAGGATCATATGTGTGAGAGAGAGGACAAGGGACACCTTGGCTTTCTTGAGTTCCTCTTGAGTGGCAACACCAAACTGTTTTTTGGGTAGGTCCTTTAAAGCTTTTGGGAGTCAGTGGTTACTGAAGAGTGTTCTTTTGAACCACAATTTTGCTTAGTGCATCCTCCATAAATCTTAATCAAAGGAGCTGCCTATTGTCTTTTCTCCCTGGTTTTGGGTATCTTTTATGATTACAGCTCACCTTCCTGTTGGGATAGCAGGAAGAGGATGGGCACACACAAAGGGTTGTGACCTTGCTTCCTGCCTCTTGCTGTCACAGTGCAGGTCTTCTACTGATAACTCCTTTGTGCCACATGTGGCCTTATCGGAGCACAGTCCTTCTTGTCTCCATGTAAACACTACATTCCTCCCTGCTTCCCCAGTTTGACTGCTGTCAGTCATAGCCTTGGGTGCTACTGGGTGCTAATATATGCTATTCTTATAACCCAGCTCAGCTTCTTTTGGTGTTCTCCCATGCAGATATTGCCATTCACGCGCCATTCAAACCAATCTGCACATTTCCATTATAGGTCTCTACACAGGAAAGGCACGTGCAAAAATATCAACTAAATCAAGGAAACATTCTTGCTGGAGCAACCATTTTATATGTAAATAAATCCATCCAGATCCTTATTCAATGTTTGTCTCATTTTTGCCTATTTTGTCCTCTTCTGTACCTTACTGAGTTTGTAAAGCTCATCACAACAACCCTAAAATATTTTAAGAAAAAAAAAGGCATTATAACATCTAAAAAACTTCCTCTAGTTCTAGGAACTGGGATGATTTGATGTGAGGGAAGCTGTGTCCCATGAACTTTGTTGATAACAACACAATAAAGTTCAGCTCAAAAGGCTGTTCTGTAGTTCTTTATCTACAAGAGACATGAAAAGGTTTCTAGAAACCACAATAAATTTGTTATTTTCATGTTCTTGTTTTGTAAACTTCAATAGAACCCCACAGGATGATCAGATTTTGGACATCCAACGCTTTTCAAAATGATCAGATTCCATAATTTGCTTGGAAAATTCAGGAAAATATTTGTTTGTGCTACTGAAGTTTTTTTTTTGTTTGTTTGTTTGTTTGTTTGTTTGTTTTTTAATTTTCTTAATTGGAACCAGACTTGTTACAGCCCAGCAGAGAATGTCTTTTTAGGCAAATATATATATTTTTTCTTTTTTTTTCTAGGCATCTTTGATTAAGATCCCCTTGTAATAGACTATACTACGTCCTTCGACTCTCCATTTAGACAAAAGGTCTTGTTCTTTCTATTTGTATCTTCTCCTAACAGATATTCATCACCCTAGTCTGGTGGTCTGACTGCACAGTGGAGGTGTAATGACTACAGTCAGGATTTCTGCAGGATTCTTCCTAAGGGGCTGCGGATTAGCAGTTGTTTGTTGTCTTGTAGGCTCCCTTGTGGACTTCACCACAGTAGCAATGCAGCTGTTGACATCTGCATGAAAAATCTTTCTGGCTTAACCAAAGGTAGGATGGTCTTTACAAAGAGGACCTGCACCAGAATGAAATGCAGCCTCTTAAAACATGCCAGATTTTGCAAGGCTTACTGTATTAGGTATTTTAAGTCAGGCCAAACATACATCTGGAGTGGTTTTTTTGCTAAGCACTTATGTGCTCTTTCACTTAACTAATTTGCATCCTTGACTTCTTTCTTACCATCCCTTAGATGTTTACCTATTGTCAGTGTATCATATTATAACTGTACAAGCTCTCCCACCCATCTTGGAAAATCTTTTTCCTCGGCTCTTAAGAAAGTTTCAGCAACATCAGCAGAGTTGTCATCAAAAGATGTTGCTGTTGTGATCAGATGGAAATTCTACCCTAGGCCCAAGAATCACAGTCAAACTGAAAAACTGAAACAGATTATTTAATTTGTGAATGATATTTCTGCAGAGTTTTTCACTACAATAATGCCTGATAGCGTTATATTTTGTAGGAGGGGGAAAGAACTGAATTTGTGACTTTACTATCTTGATAGTATTGACTATTTAAAAATGAATGCATAGCTGCATAGCCTTCAGGTGCATACCCATAGATAATATGTACAGCGTAGCACTTAACTTACTGCAATTTCGTTTCAAATTGAATGTAGCATGAAAACAGTCATGCTGATAAGTACTGTGTGTAATATACCTGTAGGCTACTGGGAAACCTAGTGAAATAAATTCCATCATTTTGAACTAACATTTCTCAGGCACCACCTGTGGAATCAGTCTCAGTTTCATTGGTGAAATGGACTTTTATGATCTGTAAGCCCTGTGGGCAGGACAGTATGTGGTATAATAGCAAGCTTTCATTGAATCATTCCTGATGGGTGATTCCTCAGCAATTAGTCCCATTGAATGTTCCCATGAGTGTGAATGGTTCTGGCAACTATTGTTCTTTAAATAAAACAGAATCAAATGGACAATGCAGAAACTGGATCTGCATCTTCAGTCTTAGCTGGTGTTCACAATAACTTCAGAAGGTTCACATATACTTCTTCTGTATACTTCTGTATACTTTTTCTATATATCATCTACATCTTTCTTTGGTACGCTATATGTCCAGGGCCTCCTTCTGCTAAGAGGAAAAGGGAGACAGCAATGCTTCTGAAATTATCATCTGGAAAATCATAGAAAATGATCCTTCATGGTCTAGCAAGCCATATTAAAGAGTTAAGTATTGTGAGTTAATCAGTTCCATGTAGCTTTACTGCTTATTAGTGAAAAAGATCATGTTGATGGTGGTTCACTAAATCTAAAGTATGGGATCCTGTTGAACTATGAGAATCTCTTTGCACTGTAATACAGTCTGGCAGTGCTGAGGAAATTGGGATGGGGGGAGAAGTACAGAGAAAATGTGAATAAAAGTGAGAGAACAAAAAATGAATGAAGTCTCCTAAGGAATAATCTTCCTGGAGGCCTCCCAAAATCCAAAGGCTCTGACCATTCCAGGTTACATCTGAAACAAGTTCTGTCAGATCATTGCGTTAGTTTACCTCATATGTTATTTTCTTTTGTTTGGCTTTGATGTGCAGCCCTTGGCTATAATGGTAATTCTATCTGCTAAGGAAGCGAGTAAATAGTCCACCTGACACTGAACAGGATATATATGCAACTGTGAAGTCAAGTAAATCAACACCAAGATTCAAAAGCAGTTTCCAGCTTTAGGAACTCAGTATTTTGTTTCGAGCTGTGCACAGAATCCTTTTACAGGAGTATGTGCATTGTGTTCCTCTGTCACTAGCTGAAAAGGAAAAGCAGTGTTTTGTAACCATGACATACCCTGTTATCTTCCCCAACTGATGAGCTCATCCAGATTACTCCAAGGGGATACTTATATTTTATCAGTGGCGCCTTGTTGCACAATTTCCAGTTTCTTTCTTGAAGATACAATAAAAGATTTATGTCTGAAGGACTATGATGTGGTTTCCATCTAAGAGCAAAACAATTCCTTCTAAAAAAATACCATATCCCCAAATGATTTCATAATTGCAAACAGTGTTGATGAGCTCTGTGGCTTAAATGAGTTTATAACATATTTGCTGTGTTTTCTAGTGAATATTTTTTGATGTGCTTAGTAAGGAAAATAATTAAAATCCCCCTGCCATTTCAAATTGACACAAAATAAATGTGATCCATTAGTTGATGTCTACGGTAATAAGTCGTTTTTCTCATTTCATTCCAGATTTTTTTCAAAGATTTTCTCTCTTTCTCTTGCTCTCTTGTGTGTGTGTGTGCGTATGTGTTAAATAGTTTCAGGTCTGAAAGTCAACCATGTTTCTCATTATCAGACATCACAAAGAGTTTCTTGCCTTTGTGTTTTCATGCCACTTAAGGGTAAGCAAGTCTCAGAATACTGCACGTTTTTGATGTATGGGTAAAATTCACATCTTCTTTTCTCAGTGCAGAACTCTTATCTGCACTGCAGATCTCAATTGCATATTCTGCTCTCATCCCCTGTGCAAGGCTCTGGTTGTTATCACCAGAAATTTCACATGCAGAATATTCAAGATTTCTGCAGTGTGGACAGGAGAATTGGCCTCTGTCAGTAACATCCAAACACATTGAGATATTTTAGAATACATCTAGAATTTCTGAACCTATGCTGTTAGCTGAGAAGAAATATGAGATACCAATTCGAAACATTGGAGAGACATTTTTAACAAACAGTGTCTAGCTGATTACAGTTATTTTCTTAGACTGAATTGTGGTGGTGGTCTTACCATTTCAGTTGTTCTTTTTCTTTTTACATTGCTAGAATTTAATGTTAGAAGTGTGTAATCCTTCAGCCAACCCTGATAATGTCTGTTGCTGTTACTTCAAAGACTTTTTGAGTGCTTCTTGAAAACAATTTATTGTTGAATCAGTTGAATCAGTTTTGTTTCTAGCTGTGCTGTTCTGTTACTCTTACTGCCGTGTACAATAGAACAAAATGACTTTTTCTTTTAGAAACATATTTCTTGACTATCTTGGAGGAGGACCACCAAATCTGTGGCCCTCCTTACTCAGGATATGACCTGAGAACGGGTATTCTGAGAACTAAATACAACAGTCTTTCCCATATCTATATAAATTGATGTTCTCAGTATTACCTTGAAGCAGAGAATTCTACAGCTCAATAAGAAAAGGCATTTCATTTGCAAAGGTTGGATCATGACATTAATATGCTCAGGGTTAGTTGTCAGTCTTTCATGTTACAGACAAGAGGTACTAATTCTGTATCTGGATCAGAGTCTAAATTTGCAAAAGTTTCTGAACCTTCCCATTTTCTATTTTCTTGTCAAGGGCTTTGACAGATATGCCTGATTTCCTCTCTCTTTAATTTATGTCCACACACACACATTAAGCCTTAAATATCACACCAGAATATCACTCCCAGTATTGGGAGAAAGAAGGTAGCATTTTAACTTTAGACTGGGAGTCTTGTGGAATTTAGAAAATAATGCTTGGGCTTGATTTTCCATTTTGCGATCAACTGCTGCAAGTTGATTCAAGGAGAGAAGTTAGTGCAGCACCTTACAAAACCAAGGCTTGGGAAGGTCCTGTTGTTTTGGGAAGTCACTTCTACGGGACACAGCAGTTTCGGGTAAGATGGTACAATTCAGCAGTGGGACGTGTTTATATGGTAACCTGTTCTGCTACTGCAAATGCAGACAGCGTGCTGAAAACCCTGCAAGAACCCAGGAAAGCTACGGATGGAGATGAGTGGGGAATAGTGAAGCAGACTATAGGCTTCAGAAAAACATCAAAGCCTTGCAGCTTCTTATTATAACTCCCTGAATACTGCATGCCTTTGCATTCTGATTCTTCATTCATGTAACCAGGATTGTAATGGGAATGGAAACAACAGAACATGAATTCACGGAAACAAAGCTGTTTGTATTATTCTGTGTGGCCCTCAGAAGCTGCAGTTTGGATGCAATTATGGCTTGAATGAAAGGACATTAACAAAGCAAATGAAATATTTTGTCTCAGATCTGTTCCAAAAAAAGCTTTTATGATTGCGAAGTTCATAGATAGCTTTGGCCTTGATTTTTAGAACATTTTAATTGAAGCACGGGCTATTTACCCACAGGAACCCATCTACCTTTACTGGTATCTGAAAAATTAAATTAAACATATGCAATGTACAAGCAGTCTGTCAAAATGAAAAAAAAAGTGTAAAAATGTATTAACATCTGTTTTGTTAAGGCTAAATATGTGGTACTGGGAGAATTATAACAATGTCATCCCATGAGGAGTTGTATTCTGGGTTTGCTTTGCTTTTTCAAAGATTTTTGAGGAGACAAAGGAGCTCAGAACCAAACCTCCTAAAGCAACCTCTGCGTATAGATGCTTATTTTAGACAAAAGCCTTTGCTTCATCCCACCTTAACTGAGTTATCAAAACTAGGATTATAGCTGCCCTGATTCCAGGGCAATTTGTGGAGAGATATAGCTACCTTAAGAGAATGGTTTAGAGCTGAGAGGTGATCACATGAGCAAAAGTCTGATTTGATTCTTACTTATGTTTAATGGCCCTAGTAAGGGAAACAATTGATTTGCATCTTTTTTNGCTCAGACATAGGAAATAAATAGCATAACTAGCACTAAGTGGATAGTAGGACCTGCAGTTCTGAGGTTTCCCCTTTCACTACTGAATATCTATAGTTCAAGGACTAGGTTCCATTTTGTTGTCCTCATTAAAGCATACCAGAGGCCTAGTTCCTGTCCTAAAGAGTCTGTTATTCAGCAAAACATAATTTGATTTTGAATTAGACATCCATAACTTGGAAAATTTTTGTAAGTGTTTCATGTTTCTTGGTTGTGAGACAATAAAAATATGGGCAATACAGGAAGAGTATTCCAGGATTGCAGAGAGCACGCTGCAAAGCATGGTCTGGTAATATAATTTTGTAAGGGGGATGGACATATCTTTTAGAAGTTTAGCATAGGTCAGATAAGGACTGTGCTTGAGTGATGTTTTCAGCCTCAGTTTTTGACCTCAAAAATACTGAATTCGAAAGTATCCTTGTTAATCTGCATTCAGATTCACGGATGTGCGATATTAAGCTAGGGATTTGTCTGCCCAGTCCTTTGCAGACACACCTGTGTCCATAGTCTCCTCAACACCAGCCAGCTGAACGCCGGCCATCCCCTGACTGGAAGGCAATGTTCTTGGGCTGTTACTGTAAGTTCTGCAGAGACAGCCCCAAAGTAATGAAGCTTTTCAATTTTTGGACCAGCTCTTGCTTGCATTCGGCTGGCTTGAGGCAGGCATAGGTCTGAGAGCAAGAGGTTGTGCAGATGTGCCATACCCTGCAATCAGGAAGATTGCTGCCATCCCAAACCTCGTTTCGGCTGTGGCCTCACCCTCAGTGCTGAGGGCAGCCTTCTGGAAACTGCAGGCTGTTACTCAAGCAATTCTGTAATTTGGATGTAGCAGTAGGTTGTGTATTGAGACACTTAAGATCTTTTCTCATTTGAGTCCTGAATTTCTGAGAGGATATGAGCAACTCACTGCCTTGTTTGCACTTTCCTCACTGGCGCCTCACAAGCTGGTGATGGTACCTGCCTCTTGTACAGGGCTCTGAGCAGCCAGGGGGAAGTGTCACACATTTGGATAATAGGAAGTTTAATAGGATTTTGCCTATAAAGTTTTGATGTTGTGTGATAAAGACTATTGTCTGCATGTTAGTATTAAAATATTATTAAATCACATTTATAATTAAATGCATTAAACTATAATTTGAAATTAAAATATTGTTTTGTAACACTTAGGTTTCTTCCCTTTTCCTATACTGCTGTTAGCACAGTTCTGAAGGCTGAGAATTTCCATCTCGAGAAGCTGCCCCTGCATTACTGGGTGGAGAAGTGGTGGCTATGTGCCATGCCAGATTACATAAAGTGGTGTCAGATTTGGACTGCTGTCATGCTTTTTGATTTCAAATACAGAGTTGCCACTGGCACAGTCACAGTTTGTGCCAGGAGAGCCGTCTGAGTTAGCAATCACTATTTGTCTTGTGCTGCAGCCTGAATGGCCAAGTGATTCAGTTCATATATCAGATGGGTGACGTAACGTTGGAGGTGACTAGCCAGATGAGCGTGCTGATTTGTAGAACCACAGGTCTGAGAATCAGACTCCAAAACCTTTATCTTGCACAGTTTGGTGTGAATAACTCCTCCAGGAGCCTCTGGCCAGTGGGACTTCAGACACTGACGTTCAGCAGTGTAGTACGTTGTCTGCTGGATAATAGCCACCTCTGGATGAGTCTTCAGAAAGAAAAGCTGCAGGAATGCCATTTCTCATCAGCTGGTGTCACTGCTTGGAGCCAGATGTTAGCAGCTGGGTGTGGTAGTACAAAATGGTCTAGGAAAGAAAGAAGAAAATGCTTAATAGGAAACACTAACTTTTTGGCTAAGTTATGGGCGAATACAGCAATCCCTTGTTTACAACAATAACTACTAGAAGATGCAGGAATAGATCTCTGACATTTTAAAGTAGTATGTTTACTCTGTTTGATCATACGGGAGATAATGTCATGTGCTTATTTTACCATAAGCACGCCTAATAAGGACTCAGCATTTCAACTATTGGCAAGAAGGAGAAGAACATGAAGTATCTTTTGAATGTTCAAACACCAGGGTGGTTGGAAATATGCTGTTGTCTGTAGTTGTACTTTATATTTCTTAAACATGCTTCATAATAGATGCCTTGATTTATGAATGTGTGATAAACCGATTCTTGGATATTTCAGTAGTAAGGCAATTTACCTTTCTGCTTCTTTTTAAAATATCCTAGCTTTATGAATGAATAAAGTTTTTGGTGAACAACAAGGAAGTATATGTTAAAATATAAAACTATAAACCAGGAAGTGTCCAAAAGGCCTTCATGAACTCGGCACACACTGCATGCACCATCCTCCCATGTTTAGGCGAATAGGTGTTCCCTTTTAATGGAATACCTCAACATCTCACAGTGACTGGTGAATCATCACATGTGAAATAAGGTGATTCTGGTAGGACTAGTTTGGAGAATGGGAATGGAGTCACTGAGACTTAAGCATTTAAACACGTGTCAGAACGTGACCCAGAGCGATGAGAGTAGCCAGAACCACAGCATTCTCTGTTGTTGCACTGAAATCTGAAAATGCACTGAAAATGCACCTGCTTTTTAAGTGAATATACAGCTCTCAAAAAGGGACTTATATAAGTAAAGATACTTGGATATTCAGACCGGGATCTCAAAGAACAACAGACCCATTTTGCCACCTGGTAAAATAGGCTGAGGCTACCTAGGTGTCCTTTAATCCTTGGTTTCGGCTGAAAGCCTGCTGCCCTCCATTCAAATTCCTTTAGCTTTCTTGAGTTAGGAGCCTAAGAATAGATAGGCTCTGAAAAACAGTGCAGAGATCTTTCTCCATGGTAGCAGAGAGTGGCTGTGGGACAGTACTCCTTTTCATTATTATTTGTTATTCAGCTCCGTGGTTAGTACACTCAGTCAGGATGTGGGTGACCCAAGTTCAGTTCCTTCCTCTGCTTTAGGGGCTGTAAACTCACACCCCATACTTCCTTGGAGAATGCCATAACCACCAGCCTATGGACTATTCTTAGGGTGGGGGACACTCAGTCTGTCTTCTTGAAGTGGTTCCTCTTTGCATGCTATCCTTTTTTTCTCTGCCTCAAGGAACACTTAAGCATGCCATGCAAAATGGAGCTCTTCTCTATCCATCCTTTCCTCCAGTTTGGCCCACAGCCTAGTATTGAGATCAGCTTCCTGAAAAGTGGGAGGTTTGGGTTTGATTGCTTTGGGGCTGAGAAGCAAAATATATCTTCCATATTGTGTGCAAGTGCTGTGATCCTGTAGCCATAAAGGATAAATCTAAGGATATATGAAGGACAACTCCTTTGGGGGATCTAGACTTGCCAGCTCAGGGAAATTTGTGGTCAGAATCCTAGTGACAAGACAGTCCAATTGTATAAGTACAAATGCATTTCAAGAAGCAATGCATCATCTCTAAATGCACACATTTTTCTGGTGCCATCTAGGGACCTTGTTCTATAAGATCAACATTTTATACATTAAAAATTATTGTGCTGGTTTAAATCAGAAACATATCTTGTATTTTCCTATTGTCCAGCCATAAAGATACAAATGGGAGGTGCTGAATGATATTGCTTTTGAAAATCTTCCCCTGTGTGGTGCTGATCCTACACTGCTTAGAAAAGAGCATTTCTTAGTGTCTAAGTGTCTAAGATATAAAGCAGAGGATGGCTGATCTCTGGTAGCATTAAGACAACTTAAATTAGAGATTTTCCGTGTAGTTACCCTGGGTTAGCCAAGGTACCTCTGACAGCAGAATGAGCATACACTCCTAGAAACAAAAATAAAAAGGAGCTTAAGAAAATCATTTGCTGGCCAGGGTAAGCTTGTGGTCTCCACTTGAGTTCACTCAACCTCAGCATTCACTTCAGAAACAGAAAACCTCTGCGTTGGCAGTGACCATTAGATAACTTCTCCTACAACCCAGAGCAATTGCATTCAGTTGCGCTATTTCCAGTGTTATGTCCAAACTGCCCAGGCACAAAGCAAAGAGGAGATGGATTTTTATCATGCAAACAAGCAGAGTAGGCATAGCACAATTTGCTGGGGTGGTTGGGCTTCTTCATTGCCTTTAAATGCCTTTTTCTCTGCTGGCTTGAGCTGTTATCTGCACGTTGGCCATCAGAAAGGGATGCACCTAATTGATAGCTGATGCCCAGTGTAATTAACCATCTTGAATTGGTTGAACTGCTGTTGTAATGAATAAGGGTGCAGCTGACAGGCCACTGAGCTACTTACTGAGCTGGTTACAACAGTGATAAATGCTGTATCACTTGTTGGAGCCAAATGAGAAGACTTCTTAGGAGCGCTGAGACAAAGCCAAGTGCAATCTAATCCAAGATCTATATCTTGCTTGAAATCTTGAACAACTCTGATTATCACAGTTTGAAATTGCACTTGATAAAGGTCCACGTACTATGAATTTATGGGCCTGTTGTTCCCACCGCATTTATAACCTCATCAAGGTAGGGTTATATTTTTTTCTTTTTCTCGCTTCATGAAGAAGTCTCTAGAGGATCATTTCCAAGCAATCAAATTTAGTTACTTCATACAATGGTGGGTGAAATTAGTGCAAAGTAACAGGAGCTAGATTAATGTGATTTCAGGAAATAATCCATAAAAACCTTATGAGGCCTTTAGCAGGTTGTAAATTGGATTTTGGGCAAAGGGAGAGAGAAAGAATAAGAAAAATCCTGAGGAAAATAATAAGTTAGTAATGAGAAGTACTAACATTTTAACACTTCATGCTGAAATAAAATACCAGAGTAAATAATATAAAATTGACTAACAGTGACAATTTTTAATGGCATGAATGATTAAAATTGTGATTATAAATGTAAATAAATGCCTCCTGCCTTCTCACCAGACAATTAATCCATTTACCATCCATTTCAAAAAGCTGAAAATATATAGAAAAAGAGAGAGATGGAAAATAAAAATTTCTTTCCATCAGTCATCCTTACCACCCCTGTAGTGGAAGGATGACTGTATTCATAATCTAAACTTGAATTATCTGTGTGTGTTGGTCAATAATTATAAGCAGGAAGTTATAGGTCTGTTTTTTTTTCAATTTGAGGGATGACCAGCCTGTACTGATTGAAAAGACTTATTTTCATTTTTATTTTCACATTTTATGGAACCTCTTTATTCCTTTCTTTGGGTATGAGAACTGATTTTCTTTTTGAAGAATTGTGTACAGTCCTAGGTTATATCTGTGTTCTGACTAGCCCAGGACAGAAATATCTTAGGCAATTTAGGATTTTGAATAAAGCACGCAGTTTTTGATACATTTCAGACAGCTTTCCTGTCAAGAAAAATTACTTGATATCTGGCTGAAGAAATCTCACCAAGAAAGTGTCATGGAGCTGCTTAGAGTCACAGCTGGTGACTGCCTCTGATTGCTGGCTCATTGGAGACACTTCTGTGTTGGATTTTTCTGCAGAGAAGTAGGAGTATGGCTGGCTACATTTCTTCCTCTCAGCACCAGCTCTTAGGAAAAGAAAGGTTCTTCTTTAAAATGTGGGTCACTTCTCTGAGCAGGGACAGAGCAGATCCCTGTCCCACAGAAACAGCGTGTACAGGAAACACAAAGGAAAAAAGAGCTCTTTGGCCATGCCTTCATTAGCAAATAAAACAGACCACGGGCGGCTGGCCAGTTTACGCGATGTGCATTCATTTGCATGGCTAAATCATCTTTTCCACTCTCCCTAAAGAGCCTCTCCTTGTCACTACTATCTACAGAGTCAGTCCTTGACCTATGCTACCCCCAAACTCTGTGCATCAGATGGTGCAGTGATAGCTGGTATAGGCCAAAATTGTGCCAGGAGCTACACCAACACTTGAACTGGGACAGTGACCTTGAACAAGGAGTCTGGGATCTCTTGTTTTACTATGCATGTGGCTAATGTAGCTACTCTGTCCTGACTGCAGATGTCAAAAAGTTAGATGCATAAATCTTACCAAGTCATTCCAGGGTCCTTTTATACTCAGCAGCAAGAAAAGCTTATCTCCAGGGAGTGATTAATCTCCTCCTTAGACAGACATTTAAGAAACGTGAGATGAACCGTCCTTTCTCTCACTATCCAGCGAGCCAACGTGCCCAGCTTAGATTTAGAAATCTAATTTTGGATGCCTTATATTAGCACAGATGTATTCCACCATATCTGCCCGCGAAATATGATTTCTTCAAATGTTATGGGTACTAAAACTAAATTAAGATGTAAAGTTTTGGAATTCACAAAAATCTGTGGCTCTGTTAGTATTATTTAAGCCCAAGGCGATGGTCATTAAAAGGAACATTATTTTGTAGAGGCCCAGAGCTTTGCTTTGTTGGTTGTGTAGGTGTTGGAGCTTTTTCTGGCTGTAGAAGATGTACCAGGCAAATGCAGAGAAGCTGGAAATACAGAGTGCAAGGTTAGAGGTGGCTGCTGAGCTATTTGCCCCAGCAGAGGCAGAGGAAAGGGTCTGTACTTGGACTGGTCATCAGAATATGCATAAATCTGACTCATACCTGAGAGTGGGTGCCTCTTGGGCTGGGCTGTGACACAGGCTTTTAGGTACACTTTTTTCTCATTTGGGCTGATTTACTCACAGAGATTTTACTGGTGAATGATTACTCTGAGAAGGAGATGATTTTATTGCAGGCAAATGCTTTGGAAAAGATTTGGTTGTAAGGGCATGAAAGTTATTTCCTTTTCCACATAGGAACAGGTCCATAGATACAAAGATACTAGATGTAGATCTTATGCCAGTGTAACCGTAGCTGTGCTGGAGGAGGAAAGGAAGGGTTATACAGTTCATTTGCTGTGCTAGAATATCCTAAACAATAAAATGTCCCAGAATTGGCCTTTATCTCCATGTGGTTAAGAGTTTACCATTTGCAAAGAATGATATTAATCTCCAAATGCCTATTGGGGATGAAGGAGAATTAGCAGAAGAGACACAGAAGAGAAGAGCTGAGCCCCTCCTGAGACCTGTACATTGCACAGATGGCCTCACACAGTAATGGACTGCAGTCCCTATCTAGGGAAAGGAGCTGAGTATATAATCAAAAATGTTTAGTAATTGAATACATCAGAGCATGCAAATCTGAATAAACCAGCTGAGAATTACAATAACTGGTCTAAATGATGGCTAACTCTATTAAAAGAGTTTTATAAAATTATTAGAGAAGTCCTTTTTTTCTCCCTCTGTGTCGATGGAGGTCTGGTTCCAGCAAGCAATCGGGACAATTTTCAAAGTCCCTCTCCTGCCTTATTGGGCAAGTGGAGCCAGGTTATACATCTGGGCCAGAGCTGAGCTACAAAATCAGTATCTTGCTGAATGAAATTCATATTGTTGACTGCCAGGTGGAGAGTTGCATGGGAGCAACTTCCCATAGGAGGAAAGGAGCCTCCTGAAGATGAGAAAGAAGATTTGGGTGCATACAGGAAAGGAAGAGTAGAGAAACTGGATGTAATCTCATAAATTTGAACATAAAAAAGACACCTTAGTGAACGATTTTGGACAAGATGGTTGCTATGAGGAGGCAACACAACACTGTCTCAACAGATTAAAGAAGGAGGGCAAATTCCACTTATGATATCATCTGTCTTGTTTAGCTGAGTCTGTTGTGGGAATTTGTTGAAGCCAAATTTGAAAATGTAGGGGAGAGTGTCATACCCTCAGTCTTCTGCCCCATTTCTCCTATTATTTCAGAATTACTAGGCTCTTGAGTAACTTATTTTCTTGTGAGGTAGCACTTTAGCCTAGAGAAAAGCTGTTTAACTGCAAAATATAAGATGATAGATAATTGAATTTTCCAATTTAGATTTGTTCTAATTGTATGATTTTGTTATAATGTGAAATGGCAGAAGTTTCCAGAAGACAAAAAGAAGCTCTTATGCTCATTCAAAATAAACAAAACAAATTCTGAAGACTTTTGGGGGCATTATTATTTTGAGGAGAGAATAAACCAGGTGGAGAATGTAATTTGCAAATAAAAGAAGAAACTATGCAAGAAAACTGGAGCCGTAAGTCTGTGAGTTATTATATCTGGCATATTTTGTGATGCCCTTATTTTCCAAGGAGAGAAAGAGTAACCCAGTTCTTCCTTTCATTTATACCACTCAAGTGGTATAAAAGGTAAAAAACCTTAGGTTTTGGACCTTCTCAGAATAAGACATGTTCTGTCTTGGACAGGCAGATTGCATGGGCAGAGCACTTCTGTCCATGTAGCTTATATAAGACTGGAATTTATTAACACAGTGTTTTTAAAGTGCAATAAAATACAGTGCTCAGATCTCTCTGGGGATCTGTATTATGTAGAGTGCTGTGACTTAAAAAAAAAAAGTGCTGTCATATTGTACTGTACCACCCAACTTGCTAGAGCAACCATGTTTGGATAGTAAAAGGAGATATCTTGGTATCTGGAGGATAGTCCTTGTTCCTGATCAGGCCAATCTGTACCAGAGCTCTTCCTCACAAAGGCAGTGATCCTTCTGCTTAAAAAGCTTGACATTCCCAGTCAAAAAGTATGAGAGAGGAAGAAATGATAAAGGCAATATCTGCCTGCTGACAATGTTTCAACTACTCAAAGATATACACATATAATACCTGTTTTGATGACAACTGTCCTGAACTTTTCTTCTAAACACAAAGCTAAACCATCTGGGCTTGCCTCAGGCAGGAGGTTATAATGCTAGAAGAAAGATCTCATTGCCAGCACATCTGTCAGTCCTTAGGTTTTTGTGACAACTTGTGGTAAATTTCTTTTTAATTCCTGCAGCAGAAAAATCTTAAGTATGCTTGGATTAATTGCCCATATGCAAAAAGATAACTGAGGTTTAAAACACCTTTAGATTGCAGTGGTATTACATCTATCCAGATGATTTCCATGTAGTGTAGAGTTATTCTGTACATCCCCATTTTATCTATCCTGGATTAATTAGTCCAGTGCTCAGGGCTGGGCTTTCTATGTTCTATGGTGACTCTGCCTTCATTTCTACCTCCCTGGTTTCAGGAGTACCTGGATAGATGTAAACTATTACTAAAAAAGGGAAAGTTGTGTCTGGAGAACTCCAGCCTAAAGTAATGCAGTAAGTACTAAAAAATAAGAAGGTTATTTGCAGAAAATCTATTTTTGAGCTTGTTCACACACTGTAAATGCCCAGAAGTGTGTAGAACTTAACCAGTATTGTAGACTCTCTTTGAAGGTCAAAAATTCTTTTTAGTCAGAAAAAGAAAAAAAATTTTAATTTTCCTTTAGAATTATTGAGGTGATTTATTTGAAGTGTTTCTCTTTGTTAAGATGGAAGTTTTCCATTTTTTTAGCTGTTCTGCTAAGAACTGCTATTTTCTAATATGTACATATATATATATACACATATATATGTATGCATGTATTTTTATATGAGTATCCTAGTGACTGACCTGCAGGAAATGAAGCTGCAGCCAAGTGGTTATTCACATTAGATTTGCCACAGATGTGTCTGTCTTGGTAGTTCTGGATTCAGTTTTTAATGAAAATGCTAAAGAAATAAGATAATGGAGGCTTATTTCCTTATTATAGTTATAGTGGAAGAAGTGAACTTTCTTCTCATTTACCTCCTCCCTGAGAAATTGCATATTCTTATATAAACTACTCAGCATGGTAGCATTTAGAAAACCTCTGTCCTGGACCTTAGTTTTTATTTGTTAAGGAACCCTGGAGATTTCACTTAACTGTATCTTGTTTACCTTTTCACTTTTCCTCTCCCTCACGTATCTGACTGAGCTCTCCAAGCAGAGAATATCTACCAGAACAGTCCAAGTTAGTGTATTCTTGCAGTTTATTTTGTCAAATATCTTTGGGGAAGTAGGCACAAATTTGCTCTCATTGGCGGCTGTGTGAGTAGCTTTGTGTCACTAAAGGCTCTGATTCATCACCCTCATCAAATTTAGCTGAGGCAATTGAAGAAGTGTGTATATCTGTGTGCCTAAAGTTAGCCTTCTCAGCCTTTTCAGACATGATGGCTGAAGTCAGTGGAGATCAAGTATCAGACCCGTTTGGCAATGGCCTAACTTAGTTCAGAACCACGGTAGGAGAATTAAAAAAATCCCTCTTTCAAGAATATTTGTATTAGGTTTCTATTTTCTATGCTTACATCCTCCCTTGTCTTGGAGAGTGCAGAACATCAGAGCAAAGTGATTTTTTTATTTTTATTTTATTTTATTTTATTTTATTTTATTTTATTTTATTTTATTGTTTTGTATTGTTTTGTTTTGTTTCTTTTTCTTTTTTTTTTTTTAGTTCTTCCTCAAGGCTCTGTTGGCTTCAGAAGATAAGAAGTACCAGAGTTGTGATATATTTTCCCCCACTACAAAACACAGCAATTTTAACTTTCCTCTGGAGTGTTAGATACTAGCTCCCATAAGACACTGGGTATGACAGGGTAATGGTTATTTAAATTCTATCTTCTTAAATCCCTTTTAGTGATGTATCCTGCTGCGATATAGCAGTCAAGTAAAATGAACATCATTGTTATATAGTGATGGCATAGCAATCTTTATTGCACTCCTTGAAATGTTAGACCTTTTAATTGTCATCAGTGAGTGAACATGGAATATGATAACACCTGTTCAAGAAAATGTAAGTGAATCACAATAATTTTAATCTTCTATTAAAATATTTGGGAAATAATGAAGAATAGGAAAAAAAAAAAAAAGATTACATAATTTAGATGTAAAAATGTCATGAAGTATAAACAAAGACAGGATTTCAGCCATCGCATGAACTTGTCCATACGGAAGCAAAATCTTAATACATGAAGGATCAGGCAACCTTAATGATATGTGGCTTTACCAGCTGTTCATCTAGTTACAATATGGAATTTCACACAAATTAATGGTAAGGTTTTAATCATCTAGCCAGAGAAATAGAAACACTATGGACATGACTATATTTATACAGAATCAAATATGAAATTGTCTCAAACTTATTTAACCTTCCCTCTCTGCCAACAGCAACAATAACAGAAAATCATCTGTGTCCTGAGGTTAAATACTCAGTCTTTCAGCCCGAAATGTGAATGTTTTGGCAGTGCTGTAAGTCTATTAAAGGAGAAGTTTTGTTTGAGATTGTTTTGGAACCTAAGCTATTTGGAGCTCTATTAGGCCCCATTATAATGGAGGAGTGTGTGGGCAGATGTTCAAGAGCAACAAGGTTGCCACATCTTACCAGGGTATTGCTCATCAGCTGAGCGATGGCAATGGGCTAGTTGCACAAACCTACCCTCCCTGGTTGTAAAGTAAAATATATTAGCTTAAATAATGAGTCATTAAACCAAAGTAACTCACTGCTTTTGCTTGTAAGCCCATAATCACAGCTCGAGCTGGAGCTTAAGTTCTAACTGTGAGGCACTATGGGTAAGTTTTGGAAACATTTCATAATTGGCATCCAAAGCTGTGCTTTCAAAAACGGGGGTTCCCTGGCTTAGCAGTTTCTCTCTTACATGTTTCAGCTCCACACTTCAGGTGGGAGGACCGTGCCTTTCTCCAGAAGGAGAACAAGTCATTCAGGCCAAGACGAAAGTGATGAGAAAGGGCACTGGGATGGAGGCAGTGGATGGATGGGCACTGGGCTGAGAAAGGGCACTGGGAAGGACACAGATGATCCTGACCAACTTGTTCGGTGGGTATATGCTGTGGAAAGGTCTGGGAAGACTCCAGTTTCTCATTCAAAGGAGAAATTCACCCAACATTTCTCCTGTTTTGTTGTATCGTGCCTTTAGTTTCTAAATCATTCAGACACGTTGGAAAATTCAGTCGTAAGAGTCACTCCCACTCATTAAAACCAGTGGGTGTCAAAGATTTTTGGTGGGAATGGCAGAGAGGGCCTGTGCAAAGTTGCACTCCCCTTGCTTGTGACATGAACAGTCTCTTGTGTGGCTGTGGTGTGGTGTTCATTCCAGGGCCATCTATTCTCTGGGTAACAGCAAATACCATTTATTTCCATTTATGCAGACCATAAATCATAATGATATTAGCAGCATGTGATCTAATGCTTCACAGTGTGCATCAACATGAGAAGGACAAATCTGTTCAAAGTTTTGGAACACTTAAATGTCCCTTTTTCACTCCCTTTTTCTCCTTCCCATTGTTTTAAAACAGTTTAAATAAGACCTTCTACAATCATTACAGGGTGGGCTTTTTCTCTCTGGAGATGAAGCAGCATTGCTGGAAACTCCTGTCGTCTAGTTTGCAGGAGAGGAAGCTTTTTAACATCTCTCTCGTTTTATATTATCAGCAGGGCAAGTATGTTGCAAATCAACTTCCCAGATGTGGCAAAAAATGATGACATTTAATAACAAACCACTATATGCCAGTTGGGAGGTTTTCAGTCATATCCTGATTTCAATACTCTGAATCCATCCACTACAAAATAAGAGAGAATAATGTCTGGCCATTGGTGTTATTCATTGATCACTAGCTGCTGTTGCTTAAAGAGGAACATTTAAATGCCTGTGTGCTTAAGTAATCCAAGTTAACAGCAAGGTTGTGCTGCTCTCTCCCTCCCTCTCTCCCTCCCTTCCTTCCACAGGAGCCATGGATGCATGGCCCATGGCCCATGGCCCTTGACTGATTGTTGAGGGACAAGTCCCTTTTACAACTCCTCTGTCTGTTGACAGCTCCAGAAGAGGCAGAAGTTTGGGCTGGATTTAGCCCTGGAAGCAGTGCAAAGAGTTTTGAGGAAAATCCATGTAAAAAAAAAAAGAGATTGAAGAATAGAAAGGTGATTAGTGCTTGCTCAGAAGGTGGAGAGATAAGCAGAAGGGCAAACAGGAAGAGATCACAACAACAGTCATCCTGTAGGCATTTCCATTGGCACATTTCAGATGTAATTCTTCTTGTCTTGAAGAGATAGGACAGTGCTTTCAATACTTCACAAGTTGCCCAACACCGTGGAGGTTAGGAGATATGCAAAGGCTCAGGAAGGAAAGAAGGAAGCCTTAAAAGGGGCACTGGTAACCTGTGAACAAGTCAGAGGAAACAAAACAAAGCTGTGTAGGATTTTAGGTTTGTTGTTGTTTTTAGTATTAAGAAAGAGCTATGCACACGTTTTGTAGTGTTTTTGATGTGCTGAAGATTGTAATGCTGTCCACTTACCTTGGAGGGTTCACATGCCTTAACACTCAGCTATTTCAGGTCCATCTGTTGTTTTATTTTATTTTCAGTTATTTCATATGGATGATGATACCAAACATGTTCAAATATTGTATTGTGAGTAGAATGATCTTTCTTTATTGATTTATATTTTGTTCATTATTGATCTATATTTCGTGTGGACTTGGGAGTGCTGGTGAATAAGAGTCCTGGTGTGTCAGGAGCTGTGCACGTAAATAATGAAATGACTAAATGAATACACAAGTGTATGCATTTATAATGCTCCCTAAACCGTCTTCTTTAATCCCATTGAAATGCAGTTAACTGAGACAACCCCCAAAGACTTCTATGGTACTTTATGTCTGGGTAATAAAACACACTTTATTTCTCCAGTAGAGCTCTCCATTTCATTCCATAGCATTCTTTAATATTCACAGCAGGGTGAAGGGTTCATATAGTTGTTTCAACTAACTGGTACTGCAGTAAAAGAATATGAGACAGAAAAAGATCCTAGAGGGGAATGTTATAAAATGAGCATCAGGACAAAGTGTATAAATGGGCATATCTGGTACAAAAAATGTGTAACATTTAATTTAGAGCCTCTGCATCTCCTCTGGGATGCTCCTCTGGGAGATCTGAAGCATCCCTATCACACATGGCTGGGGGCAAATTCTCCTCCCTGCATCCTGTGTGCTTGTGGATACCACAACCAGATTAACTGAAGCTCTTTCGCTTAATGGGATTCAGGGAGCAGAAATAAGTCTGCACTTCTTATTTTCTGTTCAGGCCTTCTGAACTCACCGCACAAAAGAAGGAGCACTAAGAAACCCATTTGTTAACCTAATTTTGAGTCTGGAGGCTGAACATGTTTTCTGCTGCACATTTCTAGCAGGGACAGAATTTAGACTCCAGTAACAAGAAGGATGCAACAAATTTCTGCAGGATGCTCTGCCAGGGTGGATGGACCAGCCAGTGAGGCTTTTTTTGGACCTCAGTGACCTGGCGGCATAGCTGAGGCCCAGAAGTAATGCAGAACTTTTCACTCGGACAGCTATTAACTGTCAGGAAACACCTAATCTGGATCTCATTATTACTATTATAAACTGACAATAAAAATATAAAGAAAAGAATGATATTACCTTTCTCTGTGTTGAAAAATTAAAATATTGGCTCTCAGTTCTATGCTGCTTTTTTTTTTTTTTTTTTTT
>VZSV01000030.1:5960097-5981999 GCA_013398735.1 Nothocercus julius
TTTTTTTTTTTTTTTTTTTTTTTTTTTTTTTTTTCCCGCTAAGAGCACATATGTCTGTCTTCCATGTGACTGGGAGCATAGTCAAGATATTAGTTAAGTGGTCTAGGGAGTCTGTATTGCTGAGATCTATTCACAGTTCATACTTTGAGGAATAACCAAGCTGAAAGTGCCACCCATTTACCAACGATTAATGGGATATGATCCTTTATGTCTCATTTTATCAGAAAAATGTGGATTGGATTATTTAAAGTCTGGATTACAAGGTGTTTTGATTTGCGTTTGTAAGGAGGGAAATGTGAAGAGCTGATGTTAGCTGCGTAATCACTGCAGACTCTCAGCATGGCTTGGATTGGTTCCTCTGTGAAGCTCTTCTTGTTTTCTCCAGAGGCCAGATATGAAGCAGCACTGGGGGAGCACACAACAACTCTTTTTTGAAAAGGTTTCATATAATGATATAATCACACTGATGCAAAATGACTTTATGAAAGCATCTCAAGAAAGATTCTTGCTCCTGCCAAATGGAAGCATGGCACTGGTGCCCTATCAAGAAATATTGAGAGAAATAAGACAGTCAGTTTAAACAGTGGGAAACTGATTTGGGGCAAGTAGAAATGTTTTACACACAAGGAGCAACTGAATATATCCCGGGGTTTATTTCAAGCCAAAAGTTCAACAAACTCAGGAAAGACTGGACTTTTACATAGATGAGAAGGCTCTCCTAAGCTGTGTTACTGCTAACATTAAAAGAAAAAAAAAAAAAGAAAAAAAAAGGTTGGAGACAGTTCATGTTTTAAAACAATAGTACCAAGGTTTTAAACTTTGTGAGAACAGATTATTCTGTGTTTGTGTGGGATTTCTTGAATCTTCTTGCAAAACATGAGGTAATGGCTGCTGTTTTGCATCATTGCATCTGATGATGCAAACCCTAGCCAGACAGTTGCTCATATGCTTTCATACCTTTAAGGTTTGGGTGTAGAAGACTGAAGTTTTACAGGCATCTGAAGGAGCTGGGATACTAAAATGCTCTTGTATAGACAAGAGACTATAGACTCAAAGACTTAAATAGCCTATTAGAATTTTGTTATAGGAGTTAGCTAACTACTAAAATCTTGGAGTGGAGGAGAAAAAGGAGGGGAGTAGAGGGAGATGGCAAAGAAAATATAATTCTTGATAGCTTAGTAATATAACACCTCTTCTACTAAAGAAAATTGCTGATGTGAGATTCATCAGGTAACTGTGGTAAAATGGTAAAAATCTCAGTCACTATGTTGTCTATGAAAGAATTCACACAGTAATCTTATAAGGCAATTTCCTCTGTGTTCCTGAAATCAGAAACAAACAGTATATGGTATTTGTACAGAACCCTGCGATTTCTAAGTAAACAGTATGAAAAATGCTACCTCTTTCCTGGAAATAAGCAGGACTTTGGAATGAACACAGCAATCAGGACAAAAGAGTAAGCTTAATTATATTACAGAATAGTGAATGAGTAACACTGCTTGACTGATGGAATCACTCATTCCCTATGAAAGAATACCTCTCAGCTTTTACTCATTCATTCCTTTAATATTTTGCCACATATATATACCCTTTAGCCTTCAAGTAGGCAAAGAAACACAGATATAATATATGTAACCTGAGATGACCTATTACAAATTTTTCCTGCCCCTGCTAGTTGGGGTGGAGACCTGGAAGGTCAAATGAATGGAAATGGGATTTTGGTGCTCCCTGGTTCCAGTGAGGACAGAATCATGAAGACAGGCAGAAGTTTGGTGGTGCTGGCTCTGGTGATGCTGTTGTTTATTTTGCAGTGGCAGCCTCAATCCCCATATCATGATCCTAACGTGCTTGCACCTAAGAGAAATCAGGTTCAGCCCTCAAGACCTGAAATCTCAAACTCTGAGAAAGCCTTTCCAGAGGAAGTTTAGGAGACAACTCACAATATTAACACACAGGGCACTGAGCTAGATGATAGTACTGTGAAGACTTTCGGTATGATGGAGAGAGATCTGTATTTTAACCTCTGCTTGGGGCTCCACAAATCAGATGTGAAGACTGGGATGTGCTTTAGTCTCCTGGAATATTCTCCTGGTGTCACAGTATCTTCAGACTTTCACAGCTTAAGTCTTAAGACTATCTGAGCTTCACACGATCTCTCTGATCAAACACCCAAGTTGGGCTATGAAGGTTTTCTCTGCCACTGCTTGCCTTGCTGCTCTGGGCCTGGAAGCGAAGCAGCTGTACAAGGCATCTACCTGCCATGCATTTGTACATCAAACTTCCTCGGAGAGCTAGATGTCATGTCTCATTCACTTCTGAAAAATCATTAACTGCTGAGAAAAAAAAATAAATAGAAAGCAAAAACCCACCAGTTTTATAAACCATTATGTCAGCAGCTTCCATAAATACATTTGTAAACTGTATGTATGGATGTAGTTGTTAGTTAAGGATCCTTTGTCTAGGACTCCTAAAGAAACTTCTAGGGCTGAAGAAGTACAAATCTATATGAAAACTCCCTTTGTGCTCTGGGATACAATCTCCTCTGATGCAATTTAGGATCCATTTCTTAGTGTATAGTTTGACAAAAGACACTTTAAAAAGGTGAGGAAATATAACAAAACAAAACAGAAAACACCATGGGCTGTGATCATCATCTCACTTCATTCTGTCTTTACTTACAAATACTTTCTCTCTACTTCCAAACTTTGGCATTTTGTAGACCTGGACTTTAGAGGCAAATATTACTAGTGTGAACCTATCTCTAGTTTGGGATATTTATGGTAATGTTGAAATCTTACAGTACTACTGAATGAAGGGTAGCATATTTTGTAGGAATAATGAAATCTCCACAACATGAGATGTCAAGAAAGAACATTGTTGTTAAATCTTTGCTGACTGCTGTTTTTACATGTGAATTATAAGGTGTGTGGATAAGCAAAGTGCGAATTAATGAGGTTTTGCTGTGCTGAAATGAAGCTGTGGTGGGACATGAGCTAAAGAAATATGGTGTTACTTAGTATTTTGTATTCAAGAAATTATATTTTTTGAGTAGTTGCCAGTCAGAGCATGGGTGGTTATACTGAGGGCATCTCTGAAACTGTGTTTTTGTATGCATATTCTTGGAGGAGTTTATATCCATCAATTTTATTCACATTAACCACAAAGAAGGTTGTATAAATGAAAACAAAATAAAGTCTAGGAGGAAAAGACTCATGAGCGTGAAGCTTTGAAGTAGCCCTTATCTGCTTGGAGTGCTCAACCAGAGAAAGCATAGGGAGGATCTGCTTTGTTTCCTTTCTGCAGAACGAAGACGTTCCTTCTGTGGTTTTGCCATGGAGTGTCACCCTTTTCCTCTTGTTGCTCAACCAACAGCTGGACAGCATTATTGCTGGGCAGGCAGAAATGCCTTGTGTGAGGCAATTTGATTTGCAGTTCACTCACCACCTCCTTAGCTGTCACTGTGATACATTGCCCTAGTCAGGCTTGTAGGTGGTGGAAGACCTCATGACCATGACGTATAGAGCTTCTGTCTCTGTGAGAGTTTGTATATGAAACTTAACCTAATGATGGAAAAAATCCTTTAAAAATGAACAGAAAGGTTTATTGAGGAGTAACTGATGCTGCTGAAGCCTTGCACAGCTTGGACATGAACATCCAGGCTAGGGGTCTCACTCATTCTTCCTTCAGGCTTTTTTGCTGTGGATGCTAACTGAGGCATCTGCTAGTTGCTGTAGGCAACTGGTTATACTTGCAGGGGGAACATTCAAAGGGAACCTGGGGCCAGTCCATCAACAGTATTTGTACCCTACGCTCCACTTTTACCCTCTTTCAACATCTCTTACTTGTGGCATGTAGAGCTAGTTTCTCTGCCAATCCTCTATCTCTCTCTGTAACACTTCACTGCCTAAAGACATCTGTCTGAGATGATGCTCAAGCTTGTAGGTCACTTGGACACAAAAAACTTGATATCCTACGGGACCCTCTCCCTTTTCCAGAGACTACACAGACTGACTATTGGGAGTGAAATGGAGCCAGGAGAAGAGTAGGTGTGCTGTATTGCTGCTTGCTTAAATTCGTTGGCTTAACTTTTATTTTCTAATTTATTTCTTTATGGTGGGACCACCCACCACAGCGTGATTATGTAGGTAATGTGGGGCATAAACCATGTTATCGGAGATGACATGAATGCTTCTGTGGAAGAATGTGGACAGAGTAACATTTCCTTCATCAACAGATCCTGTAAAAGAACTGTTTACTACTTGAAAGTTTTTCCTCATTGCATTTTGTATTATTGCTCTCAAATGCAGTGAGCCTTTATGCACAAGTGTGATCATTTTGGCTAACCTAGCATTTTCTCTTCATGCTCATAAAAAATTTTACAGAATGTAAGTGAGCAGATAGGGCTCTTAAGGAGTCATATGCCATTTTAGGTAACTTTTGGGTTGGTTTGGGACATGGGCTGAGGGATGATATGACAAAAATCAGAGGAAGTGTTGGAGTGAGGGCTCTGCTCAAGAGTGATGCTGCCATCCTTCTGCCATGCCGGCTGTGTGTTCTAGTCCTGTCCCGTAAATGTGTGGCAGCCAGATCACAGAGTGGATTTATTTATTTTTTATTTTATTTATTTATTTATTTATTTTTTAAAAGCTTCCTTTGTGCAGTAGAGAGATGACAGGGTTCTTCACAAACACATAGACTGGCTTCACCTGAACATCAAACTGCGCCCTTAGAGAACTGGCCAGAAGCTGTTCACGCAATGAGCACAAGAACATTTTCACAAATTTCTGGTCTAAATGTCAGCCAGTGCTATAAGTACCTGAAATTTCTCAGAAAGCTTATGACTTAGAAATTCCTGCCCAGACTATGAATGACTCAGTACCTAGCCCATCACTCTTTTTCAACCTCTCTTCTAGCTTTTGCCTAATGGTACTGTGTAGATGTACCAGATTTCTCTTGCCCATAGTGTACTCCTCCTATAGCAGGAAGCACTTATATGGTCAAAGATCTCCTGGGCTAGATGTTCCAGGATGAGAAACGTGTGATCTTGTGACATCCCAAAACAATGCAACTGCTGCAAAAGTTACCAGCTAGCCAGCACTAAATTGCTCGTAATTAATTGTACAGAACTGTAACAATAACAGTGGACTCCTCATACACCTCTGGTTTCTAAATACCTCAGCCGACATGGCAACACATAGACAATGCTAATCAGGCATTAAAAGACACAAGCCAAAGCCATAGAGTTTTAACATACTAATGCTTTGAAACAAGCATGACTCATTTGTCAAGCATGGCTATTAGCCTGTGGAATATTCTTCTTAGGGAAGTAGTAGAAACACCACTTTGGACACATTTAAAAAGGTCCCCAGAGACAATTAAAACAAGACTGGACAAAGCACTTGAAAGTGCACCAGAGGGAACAATCCTGCATTGGCATGGGGTTTTGGTCGAAATGACCTAATAGGTCTTTTCTGCCTCTAATTTCTATGATTTTATGACTGGAAATAACTTCTAACTTAAGAGGATTTAGGTGGCAGGCATGGGCATGCATTATTTACAGCCAAACTTAAAGTAACTGCTATATTATGGAGTGTGTGAGCAGTCATGGTGGGCAAGGGATTGCGCAGGGAAATGTGAAGAGGAAAGCCTGGGATTAGGCAACAGTGGTAGAGCTGGGATAACGAGAGTAGGTTTTTTTTGCAAGAGGAGTACTTCTAATTAGAAGTGTACCACTTCTAATTAGAATATGCACCTTTGTAATATTTTGCAGTTGCTCTTTTAGTTTCCTCTTTTTAGGCATTGGTATTGGTCACTTTGAAGGTATATACATAAGAGCAATTAATTTTACTTTGTTTGAGAGAAGGTTGCATGGCTCCCTCTGATAGGTACTGAGCTTCTGCAACTCCTAAGCTCTTGTTTTACATATTTGGGAGTGACTAATAGTTGAAAAGAAACTGCTCTGCCAAACTGTGACCTATTAATAATGCTTTGGACAACTCAACATGCCATGCACACCGAGAACAGTTTTCTCGACGTGCCCGCCTGCTGCCTCCTTATCAGCCATTCTTGACATTTGCAAGTAATTTGCTTTCTGAAGCACTCATGGAGAAGGGTTACTTAGGAGCACTTCTTTGCTTTGTGTACAGGAGCTGAGGAAAGAGGGGAGAGAGGCACTTGAGGAAAATCAGAGGGTAGCACATATATATTGTGGTCTTGGCTAAGAGCTGTGCCCTGGCTTTGTGATTATGCAGCCATAACAATTACATAGCTTATTTAATCAAGTAGCAGCCATTCTGATGTCTTCATTTTCTTTATTAAAAAAGAAAAAAGATAAGACTAATTATCAGATAGACATGTGGAGATAATTACTGGGACTTTGAGGTTCTGTTTTTTGCTTCCTGACTTTTATGTTATCCCTTTAAATGCTTATGCTCAAAATGCTCTTTTTATGTATGTTTGGAACCGGGAAACTTTGTAATAGCTAAACTTAAAAAGGGAAGTATTTAGATTTCCTGCCCATTTGCGTGCACATCAACCGAGATACTTCAACATAAGGATCCTGAAAATGTATCGGGAGTAAGTTAGAGTTACCTTCCTCCCTTTCCCCTTTTTTTCATTGCAAAGAGGGGGAGTGTAGGATCAGGATTTCATGAATGGGACTGGAATTACAGAGATTTACTGTGATCTTGGGTAAGTCATTTTACCTCAATCTGCCTTAGTTTTTCTGTATATTTACATACATGCATGTATAGATATATATACATATATATGTGTTTGTGTGTATATTCATATATACACACATATATATCAACATCTTCTCTGGGAAGTTATTGTGACGATTCATGTTGGTAAAGTGCTTACAGATCCTTAAATTAGGGATGAAATAGAAGAATATGTATCTATTACTTCCAATTTCACCAGAAATAGGTGTGTTACTCCTAGAATTCACAGAGATACTGGATTTTCCATATGTTGCAGTTTGATTGAATGGCCAATCTGTCTTTCTTTCCCTTTAACCTCATTAACCTGTTCTAAAGGAGGAGAAGAAAGAATCAATTGAAGTATGTAAGACTAGAAAGTTTAACATACTACAACACTTAACTACAGTCTGCAGCATATTTAAAGTGTGGTTCCACTCTGAAATTGGCAAGCCGAGGCTACAGCTATCTGGAGCGTTAAAGCTGTTAGATGCTGCATTTTATTCTGTAGAAACAGAATTTGAGATTTTTGATGTTTACTGCCTCTTCATGATTTCTCTATCAGATTTGCTGTGGTGACAAATAAAAAGGTGTAGCTCCCCAAATTCTGACTGTCCCACTTCATCCTGAGACCCCAAACTTGAGCTGAATCTAATCTGTGCATTAATGGCAGCAATAAATGCTCTGAGGCTAATTCCTTTCCAAGAGCTTTGCTATCTCCCTATCTTCAAATGCAATGCTTCTGACTGCCTTCATTAGAGCTGCACAACGGTGAACGGTCATAATACAGTGAGCAGTTGTGCAGAAGAAATATAAATGGAAGCTGTGTTAAAAATGCCCTTTTCTGGTCAGTCCAAATGGAAACTGTAGGCTCCTGCATCTCCTTTTACAACAGAAATACGTCAGTTTTAGTATTATGAACTTCACACCGCACCATCTAATGAAAGTGTCGTGCCTCTGCTTTTGTCTACTTTGTTCAAATTTTATCTGAATTTTCTCCCTTTCATCTTCAGGGTTGCACTCTGGGCTTGCTTTTGTATCTTCATTGATCATAATTCAGACACCTTCCCAGAGATCTTGCTGGCAAAAAATTGAGCAGCTGCACCTGTGTCAGGGAAATACTGAGATTCAGTCAATCTTCTAGCGTGTTTTCATTGTTCAGCTACTGTTAGCTGTAGGCAACAACAGTGGAAGGAGCACATTCATGAAAGCTATTAGAATAATTTTCTCATTGCTTTTTCTTTCTTTTCTTCATAGTTTGTGCAATTTGGAAACCATTATAAGCTACCCTATATGTTAATATAGCTAACATTCAAAATTTTTATTGGTCACATAAAACCTTTCTCCCCTATGTGTACGACTCCATAAAAGCAATATAAGGAGTGGAAAATGCAACAGGTCTGGAGAAGCTATGCATTTAAGAACACTGAAGCCTGGAAATGAGGGAGAAAATATGCAGCTATTTCTTTCTTGGTATATTCTCCTTCTTCAGGGATCCAGAGTGCCCTTGATCCAGAGTGATCCATGAAGGGCCCCTGCATGGCTGCTTTTGTCCTCTTCTTTTTTCTACTAGCCAACACTTGGTGTCCTCTGCCACATGAGGCATTCCTCTTAGCCATCTACCCAAAAGATACCAGTTCAGAATTTGAATGCTGTGGAAATAGCGAAGGGGTTTGCACACTCGGAAGAACATGAGCTGGGAGGTTAGGTGTGCATTGGTTCTGGATGTGACACTGACCCAAATAAAAGGTTGGTTTGATGATTGCCTCCTGTGGTCTTGTTCATTTCCATCCTGGTCTATACTCTTAAAAAATTAGCCAGCCAGCCTTACTGCTCCGAAAACTTGTTTCCCAGTCACCCAGTAAGAACAGTAATTAATGCCTGTACACCTTTGCTGTGTTCCTGCAGTCCTCTCAAGGAGACATCCACATTTAATATTTTATTATTGCTATTGTAAATAATGAGTAAACATGTTCCAGTTTTCAAAAATAAACATCTTTGGTAGATTTAGGTTTGGTTATCTTAACTGCCAAACAGCAACTAGATCCACATAGATATGAAAATATTGTGGCTCTGCTTCAATGTCCTGTGGAGTCAATCCATTCCTTAAAATGCTAATTGTTCATTCTGGTATGAGAATATACAAAGAACAATAGCATATCTTCTGATGGAAAGAACAGTTTTTATATCAAATGACCTCCCGGAAGCTGAATACAGAACTCAGAACAAGCCCTTTGGCAAGAGCTCAGATGTTCTTGTATTCTTCCTTAAGGAAATAGGTCTTCTGTTTTCAATACTTTCTCTTTCCAAATTTCCAGACTCAATGCATTTATGGTTCTGAATATTCCAGATCATCTGGAATGGGTTTAAAGAACAGATTGGGGAATGGAGCAGATTAAAACAAGAAATCTCTTATCCCACAGAGCAACCTCACAACATTCTCTATTTCTAAAACCATTCTACACATAAAAAAATTGCATCAGTTTAACTATTTTTAAACTAACCCTGCTATATTACTGTGAAGCCTTTGATAGGTAGGTTTTAAGAGTTCTAAGAATGGCTCATAGTGGTATGATTTAAAAGATTTTGCTTGCTGTAGTAAGATGACAGAAATGAAGTGAACATTGTTTTTATGAATACCTGTTTTGAAACTTTTACCACTTTATGATTAATTGTTTAAAATGAATGTAAACGGTGGGATTAGATTCTGCATAAATCAGTTCAAGGTTTTATGTAGGCAAGTCTGAATCAAGTTCAGATATGAATTCATTTTTAAAAACATTAGCCAAATCATTTCAAGTTTTCATCAGGATCCTTTAGTTTCCTCCCAGCTGCTTTTGTGTGTATCTACTTTTTAGAGTATCTAAAGTATGGAATGTGCATTTTTACAGTAAAATTTGCCGAATAGAGACATTATATATCCTTGGAAGTCTTAACTGAAAGGCTGGTTTATCGTACATTTTTCCAAGAATTCATTCAAGCTTTGGTCTATTGTCAGATGTGGTTTGGAAAATTCCCACCTTTACTTATGATGTATTTCTGAACCAACCAACCAACCAGCACAGGAAATTCAAATTAACTAACAATGCTTATTTTGTGCTTCTGAGAGACTGCTGGAGATTGGAAAAAAAATTGCTTTTTGTGCTGTGTCCTTTCAAAGATTTTGATTCTGAAGAGAGTAAAGTGAGGAAGAATGAGTTTCTTCTCATTTAAGCTCCGCAAGCTGAAAATGAAATGAAAGCTCTAAATGAAAGCTCCACTTCTATGAAGTACCAATGCAGGTCTGGAAATAGAGAGATAAGTAAAAGCTTTAGACTGTTGCAGATCTACTGAGAAAACTTTTGGGGGTATCACTCCATTGCTAGCATTGACCTACTGGTCTCCAGCAACACGTGACATGGTGGCAGCCATATGGCTGCAAGTCTAATCTCTCCTTGCCTATCCCATTTTCCAGCTTCTCATTTAGCCTGGGAGGCATCTGCCTGTGGGAAGAGTCATCTTGCATCCCAGTCCTCCACTCTGTGTTTGAGGATTCACTGTGGGAGAGAACAGAGAAAAAAAAATACATGTGTACATTCAGCTTGTGTTGATTGATTGTTCCTTAGCTATGAAACAATTTTCTGTACCAATTATGTCTTTGCAGATGACAGAAGCCATTTAGTCTAATGACCATAATAATTAATTTTCATTATAAATCAGATTAGTTAATGATGCTGAAGTCTACATTTTTTCATAGAACTAAAATGCAGTATCTTGCATGTGCTCCCAGAATGTATCATTTGCTAAATAAGGTGCTGCATTATTATTTTTTTTTTCAATAAGAGTAACATTGACTGGCTTTGACCTCCAGGGCTCAATGGGAAGTGCTGCTCCCCCAGTGTTGGCTATTTGCTGATAGCTCTTCATTTGCAGCCATGGGGACAAAAAATCTCAGGCTGAAAACTCACTAACTTTACGGCATGTCAGTGGGCAGTGTGCCTTATGCCATTATTTTTTCTCCTTCACTGTGAAACATTATGACATAGCAGACATTATTCTAGGTAGGCTTTCCTACCCTAAAAGTAGGGTTTTATTTTCAACATTTTGCTCTCACTGAATTTTTCCAAATTTGTGGTCTAGGGATCATGGTAATACATTTAAAAGCATTTTGCAAAACATCTGTATAGGTAGTAAGCCATAAAGTAAAATTTAGTGGAATTTTTATTTATTTTTGTGTGCCATTATTTCTTTGGAAAAAAAGACAATCCAAGATCTTTCCTCATGATCATGGGCTTTCTGGATTAACAAAAAAGGTGAGACATTGCTCTACATAATGACTCTGCAGGAAAACTAAATTTGTTATTTCAGACAAATTCCTCACTGATGTATTTAGTTTTCTCTGTTATCAAAGCTCTTGTGTGCTGCACTGAATTAACTGCTTTTATTAATGGTAAATATGCAATGAAGCATGTGGGTGATCAGCATGCAGCTTGTGGCTTTTGATGATTTTAATTTAGGCGATTAACAGTCTGTTATTTTTAGTGTTAAATTGGCCACTGCATCATGTGATGCTGTTCTCCAAGAGAATGCTTGCAGTCATGCAACGTATTGTCAAAGCACAGATCAACAAACAATGATTGGTGAGTTACACAGAGCGGATAATCTGATTTGCAAAGATGAGCTTTGCTCTGTGAACATATCCTAAGCTGCTGTACCCATGCTTGCCTTTCCAACTGACTCAGTCGATGCACTGAGGAACTCTATCATGTTGATTCACCTGATTGAGGGAACTGGGTTGATGTCCAAAACAAATTCAAAGTATGTCTTAAAAGAATAAGATAAATAGGAAAACAGAAAGGAAGGAGCTATAAGAAAATTAAAGGTACTGGATTGATGGGCAGATATTTCTGACTTCATGCTCCCAGAAAAATTTAAGAAAAAAAAAGTGTGTGAGAGAGAAAGAAAGAGATAACGAAACCGGAACTGAACAAAGGCGAGGAAAGAACAGGGCAACAGGGGAAGAGAAGAGCCTTAAAATAGTAAGAATAGTTAAGAGTCACTTTCACTGGGGAGATGAAATTACTCGGGGGACAAAGATGACCTGCCATACCTGTGCCTGACCAAAGGAATTTGGCAAGTACCATTTCATTGAGAAGTGTCTCTCTTCTATTCTTAGGTCGTAACCATTAGAATAACGTGAACTATCTCATGAACTAACTGTATGAGCTAACTAACTGTATGGCAAGTCAAAGACTTGCCAGTCTCTTTAGTATAAATGCTGCTACATGTGGTGTTCTTCTCTACCAATAACTTATTTCCAACTCCTATGTTAATCTCTAGACTTTCTGATCTTTACATTCCATGAAAACTAGATTTGTTAAAAGTACACCTCTGGCAGGACTATGGCATATTGCCTGGGTAAAAACATTGTGTGTAGACCTTTTCTGTGTTGGGCTTTTTAAGCATCCTTTTACATCCCGGCTCTCTTCAGAAAGGGAGGAAGGGTTAAACAATACCACACCACTGATCTACATGGGTCAGCAGTACCAAATCTCGACAGAGGTGAGGGGAAGGGATCCGTCTTCTCCGGTGCTGAAGGTGCAACCAGCTGCATGTGCCGCACTGGGAAGTTGCTGCTCCGCCAGGTGCACTGAGCCCCCGGGACTCTCCTGGTATGTGGACGTTCAGGCCACATGGAAAACCTCTTCTTGTATTTTAACGAAAGGCTTTTTTTAAAAAAAAAATCTTTGGTTTCAAGCTGTTAATTTTAGCTCCCACATATTTCGCTGGCCCACAATTGGGAAGTGGTTTCTTAATTAAAATAAAAATAACAAACTTAGGAATGCAAGGGCATAAAGTGGACATGGTTGATTTTACCAGTACTTACTTTCTCATACGGACAGGGCTCTGCTATAAGTCTAAAAGTAGATACAGCTTTTGAAATATCTACTTTCAAAATTGCTCTCTGAAGGTACCTAGTATTTATTATGTAATACATATCTGCTCTCTATAGATGAAGAGCTTCTAGGTAGTAAAGCACTGAACACTGAAATGATTCATTGTGGGGAAAAGGCAAAAGCAATAACCCACTTTTATTCCTTCCTCTCAAAACCTCTGTGAGTCTCTTTTCTGTGTCTATTTGCTTCAAATACATAGAAAAGAGTTTTTAGCGTTTCACCTCTGTCTGTTGTTAAAAGAAATGACTAGAGGGGCGTAAACAGATGGGGAAAAGGCAGCAAGGAGTCAAATCACATATTTTTGCAGAAAAAACATGGTTTTTAAAGAAAGATTATGCAATTGTTTGTAAATAGGAGAAAGGCCTTGGTTCTCTTCACAGTAGAATCAAAGGGAGCCTGAATCTGATGTCAGTGTGTTCAGTATTTTGAGTTTATTCCCAAACAAACTTCGGCCACCAAAAGCATGAAATATTCTGTCCCCTCTGAGTCTTTCTGCCCTCCTCCGTGGCTCTTATTTACGAACATCATACCTGCTCCGACATCCTTGGTTGTGCTTTGGAAATCAGGCATACGGAAGAAGGATGTTTTAACTGAGAAGGTAGATTCAAATCCTAGAGAAACAAGTGACAACTTGATCCATCTGTACCTTAGTTACCTCATCTGTAAAGTACTCTTTTATGTTACCACAGTCATTGCTACCGCAGCTGAATGTCTGCCAGCCACGCATTAAGCTATAGGACTATGCATCATTCAAATGCTCCTGGTTCTTTCATCCTTTTGTTATAGAAACATGTGCAACATCATTTTGGGATATGGGTTGCCATTTGCTTGATTTTCCAGTTGTCCTGACCAATTTAGGTTTTGCTATTGTTATCAACCCTGCCAGACCTGCTGAGAGTAATGAGCAACATGAAGCAGCCGTTTACCTGGTACCTCAGAGGGGTATTTTGAGAGGGCACTGTACTCTGGGTTTAGTAGGGTTCTTAAATATGTTTTATTTCAAGTAGGCATCTCTTTGCCAGTGAAGCCATAGCAAAGAGTTGAGGCTTATGTTTGAAACAGAAAGTGTTCGGGTTTGTCATGGTCTTCAGTTTCTTGCAAGAATTAGCCTAGTTTCAGTCCCCAGAAAGCGCTCTCTTCCACTCAGCACCTCTTCGTACTTAGAGCAGAGAGCTCCATCGTGCCAGGGGAGGGAAGGTTTTTACCACAGTTTACAGCCTAGAGGTTCGGACAGTCCTTCAGATCTCCTGGGCTCAGACCCTTGTATGCCCATCTCCACCTTGGAGTCATGTTAGGTTGATAAAAAACATTAATTACCTTAAGAGGTTCAGATATTGCAAAATAATATAAGACCTACTTTTCACTGAAGAGAGTCTCCAGATACAACCAACCTGTGACCTAACAAGGAACCACAAACATGATGAACTACTCAGAGACAGAAAGGTGAATTAGGAGGAAAGTGATGGCAGGAATAATTTTGCTTTTACTCACACGTGTTTCAACATCGGTGTTATTTTAACACGCACATATTTTCTAACTTACTCTTTCTCAACATAAAATCTAGGCAGTACTCCAAACTGCTATGCCACAGTCTTCACATTGGCAAGATTGACAGTCTGCAATGGGTGTTTTTCCAGAACTTGAATTTTAGACTGAACCACTACACAGTATCTCTTTTTCAGTTTTTCTTCTGTTAGGGAACATCCTTATTTGCCTATCTGGCATAGCTATTGTGAGTTATATTTACTGACTGGAAACTTGGCAAGTCCACTATTTGTTCTTGGTAACAAGATACTACCCGCAGTTTTTACTTACAAGGCTCTGCAGCAACCAGGTGGAACATACATCATTAGTTTACTGAATAATGAATATACTTTAAATCATGATTTAAAAATGCTCAGTTACAGTATATTAAATTAGAAAGAAAAGTTTAATGTAAAACCAGCTTTCCATAGTAGAATTAACAGAATCAAAATAGGCTTTTTATCAACTTTATTGAAACTAATTCAACTTTCCAAGAACTAAAAATTGGTTTCCTGTCTTGAATGTTTTGGAATTACTTACTGTCATCTGTTTCAGACGTTAAAGGATATGATTTAATATCAGCAATAAGGCCTCTGTTCCTACTTTGGCAGGTGTTAATTATTTAAACACTACTCATTTAAATTTGTTTCCAATCACTCTTTTGAGTGATTTGCTTTACACGTTCCTTCATGTGTATTTTCTGCACACACAAATAAAATGAGGGGGAAAGTCCCCCAGCCAGTAGTCCTATTTCTGCAGCATTCGATCTATCTTTAGACAGGCAGGTAGGGACAGAAGATATTTCATGCATTATGATCTTCGGTGATGGAATATAATATACAATACATCATTTTTATCTCCTTTGTAATAATAAAAAAGTTGTTCTCTTAGGCAGAACACTGTGGTTTCTGCATGCTAATGTGAACGAATGGGTCACAGTTCCTGAAGCATTTGTTGGAGCTGGAACAATGCGGACAGACTTCATTGGAAAAAATGGAGACAAACCCCTAAAATCACTAAAGTGGTTCTTCCATACATATAATCCCACAAGTTTGTTTAATTATAGTGACAAAAAGGATATAGTTGTATGAATACTTTCTGATTCTGTCTAGTTACCTATGGATCCTGGCAAAAAGCGGCTCAGTTGGCATATGTGTCCGAATTTTCATCTACCATGATGTCTAAATGTTCCTCCTCTTTTTTTTTTTAATCTTTGTCTTGCATTACAACATTATATCAGAGGAACAGAAGTTCTTAGTGTTGTACAACAAATCTCTGTCTTGCATAAAGTGAAATTCTCATTCTACAATAGATAACTTTGTAATTTAATACATAACTCTTGTCAGAAGAATAACATAAAGGAAAGCTAGACCAGAGGGAAAGCTAAACATAAGGGAGGGAATTTTAAGCACCGTTGGGAAATGAGAAGCTGACAACTATAGGTATTTCAGCTCTACAAGGCAAGTCATTTCATCCTGGTAATAAATGGAAAAGGTGGGTGTTTGTTTAGATTTGGGCCACGCAGTAATGATTTTAACACTCAGCCAAGCCTCCTGCCAAGACAAGCACTCCAAGGCCAAAATCTGTAATGAACTCTCATCTTCTCAATTATAGATTCAGCCCTGACCAAAATGATATCCAATATTCCACCCCTCCTGAGTGCGAGCTCGGAGGCTGGTGGGACGGACGTGCAAGCAGCCGAGCTCCGCATGGCTCCCCACCTCGTGTGGAGACCCTTCTGCCAGCCAAAGCGCCCAGCTGGGAACAGCGGCTGTCAACGGGCCGAGTCGAATTCTCCCCTTTCCTTGCCCCCCACCGTTGGTGTAACGGAAAGAGTGAGAGCAGAAGGAGAAAATTAGTGACTGGAGACACACAGGCAGAGAAGGGGAAGGAGGAGGGTTGAGCAAACTCTTTCTTTACATCCAGGATCCTCCTAGTTCCTTCTAAAGTGCGCAAAATTGAATGTGAGGAGCCCATTCTTCTCCTCTGCAGCTCTTCACGGTGATTTATGGCAGGATGATGCCGAGTGATGGAGCCTGGCCAGGAGTGATGGGGTGCTGAGTAGGACTCCGTGGTTCCCCTGCATGCCAGGCTTGTTCTGTGCCCATGAGCTTCTTGATGTGCCCTGTGGTACCTTGCCCCAATTTGCACTTGTCACGAAGCAAACTCTTTCTCTGATACTTATGCAGCAAAAAAAATAGAGGTCACTTTCTTCCCAAGGCTTATCATTTATAATTAACCTCCCTGATTAGCTTTTTTGTTTGTTTGTTTTCTTTTTTTTTCTGTCCTTTTTTTATTGCTTTAGCTGTTTTTTTTTATTATTTTTTTTCTTTTCTTTTCTTTTTTTTTTTTTTTATTCATCAGATGGCTTCAGATTTCATGTTAATCATATTTTTTTATCTGCCCAGAACTGAAGAATTCTTCTTTGACCATACCTGCTGATTGATCCACCTCCAACTTTGGCTTCTGTTTTAAAACTCCTTAAGTGCTCACCTGACTCATTCTCAAACCTCACAAACCTTAAATTCACCAAGGCTTAATAAAACACTAGCACATGTGGGGAGATCCCAGTGTGAGGATTTCTCATGTGTGAGAGGGTGGAGACAATAATATTCAAAGGGATTTTTTGACTAGAGAAATGTATAGAGCTACACTTCCATCACAGATGAAGGACTTCAGGACTGGAAGAAACTCTAATGCAGATTTATGCTTTGTTCTGTCTGGTCCATGTCGAGCAACACGACCATGGTCTCTATGCTGCTGCTGTGTCCACTCACCATTTATAATTTTGATCTTCTGCTGAGCTGAATGAATCTTTATCTTTCTTAAGCAGACTATTAAGATGACTGTCCACCTT
The DNA here is from genome assembly GCA_013398735.1 of Nothocercus julius. NCBI lineage: Eukaryota > Metazoa > Chordata > Aves > Tinamiformes > Tinamidae > Nothocercus > Nothocercus julius. The sequence continues at coordinate 5,977,113 of VZSV01000030.1, forward strand.
CCTGAGAGAAGGTGAGATGTGAAAAGGGAAAGAAGGAGCAAATTATTTGCCAGAAGAAGCAAAAGCCTCCTGCGATGGTGGCACAGACTCTGGTTATTTCAGAAAATAATACAGAAAAAGAAATTGTGAGGAAATCAAAGTAAAAAAAAATACAACTCTAGACTAGGTCTCTGCTATTCAGAAGTTCTGATTTTTGCTCAAAACAATGAGTCTGTCGCAGCAAGATGGCCTTCCTTAGTCCTTTGTGCTTCCTTAAATAGCAAAAACTCCCTCTGTACGGCTTTCTTCGCTTGTATGTGCATTATAAAACTGTTGTGCTGTTCAACAGCTGCCAGTGGGTTACAGAATTCTAGAGGGTAAGTGCTATATGTACAGTATCTAATCCAGTTTGTCCAGGCTTCTAGTCATCAGTCATGGATAGTCAGGCTTCATAAGTCTACTTGTGAGTTCAGTGAGAATCCTGCATAGCTGAGAATCACAAGTTTTGGTCTCATGTTCATAAAAAATCTAAAATGTTTTTAGACAAAAAAATCTAGATGAAAAAGAGAAAGCAACTTTATTATAACTGTTATTGATATTCTGATTAAATCTGTTTTTATTTCATTTTTCATTTTGTTACTTGCTTGTGTACAGCAGTCTTGGCAGAAGGCATTAAATCCTATGTAGGTTAATTACTTAATGTTTCTGAATCGCTATGAACATGAAGTGAGTGCCAAGTATAACTAATATTATGTGAGACAACATTGTAATAAGCTGGGAGTTTCATCTGCAGTTTCTTTTATCATCCATTAATACACAGGCTTTGTTTGGAGCTATATATAGACTGCACATATAATTAATTTGGTGTCACTACAGCTTGAATTTCTTTCCCTCCCTCATTGCAAAAGAGACACATAATATGTAAAGAAAAACATATTCAAAAGGAAAAAAGTTCTCACTATGATCCATGACTGTATAGGACACTCCAAGCCCAGGAAAGAGCAGTGCAGTCATCTAACTTCCAAATAGATTAAGGAATTTGTTTTAGAAGATCTTTGGTTTTTGGGGGGGCTTTTTAAAATATCATTTTGATTATCTTTATTGCTTGCAAATTGCACCTTTTTCATGTAAACTCAACTTCTGGACATTGCATTTTCGGAAATAAGATTGAATTTACCCTGTTAATTCCCTTGTCTAAATAATTCTAAGTATTAATTAACTTCCTAGCTAACTCTTCTAAGACTCTTGAATGTGTCTGGATTTTGAAAAAGTTTTAATTTGTCTGGGGCAGCCACATATCTGCAGCATTACAGATGGTAATTTTCTGTTCCAAAATAATATTACATGACATTGATATGCCTTATAGTTTAAATTACAGATGGAAACTCTGTTGAATGTATTTGCCTTTTTTGCATCACTGTTTACAGATTAACCAACAGCAGCTAGCAGTAGATCTGTACCTGCCTGTGGTTTTTCAATTATTAATGTCTTGGAAATGATTAGGAATTTCTATGGTTCTTTGGAGATATGTGCATGCTGCTTTTATTTTGCCAAGGCTCAGACTGTTATAGTGGTATGATCCATTTATTTACAAGCAGGAAATCTAAGTGGTCATTTTAAATCCTTTGAAGCTGTTGTGAGGCTTGGATTGGTTCCATCTCAGTAGTGGTCATCCTATAATTTAAATAAGTATTATTCCTTTTTTTGTTACCAGTCCTTACACCTTTCAGATGACTAACTGGTCATATCTACAGACTACACAGCAAGGGCTATTCATGGTAGGCTGATAGTCAGTGTACACATACACGCTTCCAAACAGGGTTAGCAAGACATTTTGATGGTCTGTTTCATGAAATAAAATTAGCTTGATTTTTTTTTTCCAAGGAAACAATTTTTTTTTAATCAGTCATACTTACTTTCCATGAAAACATTGACTTTTTTGTCAGAATTAAGAAAAAATAACCCATGAAAAACTTTTTCAAAGGCTATTATTTTTTTCAAAATATTTTCATTGGCAAAGTCCTCTTTTTTGATCAATATTAAGATTAAGATTAATGTCTAGTTTTAAGAGACCAAAAGCTAGAGCATATGTCTAATAGAGTAATAAGGTCTGTGCAAGTACAACTATTTCCTTACACAGGGCCTGAAAACCAAGGCCTATGTAATTTTTGCTTCTTGCACAAGGAGGAATTCAAGGTTTTAAAATGAAATCAAACTGTATGGTACATTGTTCAAGTGTATTGAAACAAAAATAAAAACGTGAAAACCCAACACATCATAAATAAAATGAAATATATCCAAAAATAATTAAAATGCAAGTCATGAATTAAAGAAAAAAATCAACATTTATCTTGTTAACTTGAAGCCCAGCTTGGGCAAAGCAGTTTCTTTTTCTATGGTTTCCATGAACATAAGATTTTATGAGTACTGATATCAAATTACAACATATTATCTAAAAGTGCAAAACAAGATCTGTCTGGGCAGTCAGTAAGATGTCATTCATTATTGTTTCACCACAGGGACTGGATATGCAATCTGAAAAAATAAACACTCAGTGTAAGCTCTAACTATACGACAGGAACTTTTCTTATAACTTCCTTTCTGATAAAGAACTTCTACCTGATCTGAGCTAAAGGGAAGACTATCAGCTTCACCTACATTGTAACTTACTCCTAAAATATCCCAAATATTTTACTCCCTGGAGTTATTTTTTTTTTTTTTTAAAAAACTTTCTAAACTATATTTTCATGGTAAGTATTCATAGGTTAAGTGCAGCTTCCATTTTGAAAGCTTGCAAAATGTGTAATGTCAGTTTTGTCTGATCTTGTGCACTTGGAAATTGTTTTCTCTCAATTCATTTCCTCTGGCAGCACTGCTAAGTTTTGCTAGCAAAATAGTCAAATTTTAATTCCATGGCAATTTCCCTTCTTGCCTATCACTTTCACAGTCTTTATGCTATGCACGAAACTGTGATTTAACTGAGTTTCTCACTAATGTAAAAACAAATTTAGGCCTTTTTCAAAGCTTCACTGTTGATCGATACATTTTAATAAGGTGTTTCCAGCAATGCAGAGGTACAGAGGTTACAAATAGAGATGATAATGATGACAACTCAGCTAAATAGGCCATATACTCTTTCTTCTTGTCTCTGCTTTCAGAATACTGGCATTCTAGACCAAAATAAGCTTTTCTTTCTCTTGCTAGTTTGAGGATGCCTATTAGAATGACACTTGGCACCTGGACCTGTCCAGGCTAGTGAAAAAGAACACTTTGCCCCCCAGGAGAATGAAGCACAGTACTGCTGTGTCAGAGAACACATCTGGAATGACAGAGGAGGTCAGTCTCTCGCTTGTGAAGAACTCCTATCCTAAAATGGAACAACCCATTATATGGCGGAGGTCTTGTCTGCAAGGTCTTACCCTGCATATGCAGCTAAAAGAAAGACCAGTCTTCAGGTTTAATAACTTCCTTAATAATAATGGCAGCTATTTTCATTGCTACTTTAAACAAATTACTTCTGTCTAGCTTGAAGTTGCACCTACATCTGCAGAGCATTTAAGTCTGCTAGCTCCTTGGTAGCTACTTGGTTTGTGTCATCATATCAGTGCTTCCTCTCCTATTATTCTTCTCAGCTTGTGTACTACATATATGAATGTACAACCGAGGCATCATAAAGGAAAACACGTTAGGAAAAGGTTAAAACTCCAAGACTGATTGAGATTGTTGCACATAGAGAGACAAATGGAAGAGGAGAACTTGAACTAATGAAATAGACCAAGTATTAATGGAATTTAGATAGACTTTTCAGAGAAGTTAATTGAATTGAATAAAATACAAGTGGCAGCAGTTTTAAAATGGATTTGAACTTTTTTTTTTCAAAAAATATTAACTGTTAACTCAAATAAAGCAAGGGATCTAAAAATAAGGCAAAGTAATTTATTATTTCAACAACCAGATATTGCTTCATGCTATCCATAAAATTAAGGTCAGATGTCCCAACAAAGAGTCCGTTATTGGTATGTTTGGGTATTTGAAATGCAGTATTGAAATAGAGTAGAGTTTGGCAGGTTTTGCTTTAAATCTATGCTAGTACAAAACACAGAAATTTGCCACGCACAATTTTAATTTACAAATTAGGTAGAGAAACTCCTCAGAGGATATGACCTGTATTTTAGATCTTATGTTACCAGAAAGGAGAAGAATCCCCATAGTCAAACACAGACCTCAGCTGAAATCTTTATTGCATGTGAGAAATTCCAGGTGAAAATCCCCTCTATTAAAATCCTCATTAAATTAACTATTAATTTAATTGAGCAAATAAAAAACATTCTAAGTAGGTAGAAAAGTTCAGTGAAACTGCATCCATTTGCACTTTCCTTTTCCCCAACAAAATCTGCAATAGCACTGTAATTGAGTTGTTAGTAGCAAATTTTGAGACTTCGGAGTTGCTGCAGTCAGTTGCCCAAACAAGACAAGCCAGACGTTGCAAAGGAGACCTTTGGGAATACAGTGGCAGCAAGGAGACTAATAAAGTGATTGCAAGTGTTCTTGCAAGCTTGCAAGTGAGCTAAAAGAACGGAGCTAAAGTTTGAAAGTCACATCTCATCTTGTGTTTTTTTTCATTATGGAGAAACTTTCTATCCAAATATGGGGCTATAATATATCCTAATATCCAAGTTCAAAATGTGGCCTTGGATACTTTTCACTGAAATATGCCAAATATGGTCAAATACATCATATTTGATCTTGGAGTCTAACTTCAGAAGACAGTAACGTGATTATGAATTTAATCTAACGTCATCATGCCTCCGTTGCCTCCTTTCCAGGTGAAAACCTGCTCTTTGAAGGACAGCTTCCAATAAAAGGAGGAAAAGTGGCACAAATTTTGTGCATATTCCAAGTGTAATT
>VZSV01000030.1:5982039-5996488 GCA_013398735.1 Nothocercus julius
CTACCTGCCAGTGTGAATAAAAGGCCTCAGCAAGAGTGAATTTTATCAGATTTCACTGTGTAAAGATCTCTGTAAACACCACCAAAAGCAGAATTTTAAATAGCAAAGAGCAGCAATAGCACTGAATATTTGCTCATATTCTGCTTGGCAACACTGGTGGTAGGCATCTTTGTGTAATATTTCAGCATGCATTGTCTCTGAATTTCCAGTATACATTTTTTTACTGAAATATTAATGAAAAAATGAGCATAAAAGTTGCACTGTGCATTGTTTCTACCTTTCTCTCTAGTTTAGATTTCAGGTGCTTTCTGAGGGAAAATAAGCAGCAAAGAAATGTTTGTTTCTTGGGGTAAAAGAAAGTTGCAGTGCTTTGGAAGGAAGGATGTGGTTTAAACAAATGCCTAGAAGGCAGCAGATAAGAGTTCTGTTCCCAGACCTGGCACAAAGACACTTTTTGACCTTGCACCAAGCCATTTCCTCTCTTTGAGACCATTTCTTTGTGAAAAGGGATGATAGTAATGCTTAACTGCCCTTCCCGACAAAGGAATTAGGAAGGTTTTTTTTCAATCCTTGATACAGGATTTCAGAGTCTGAGAGAGATTTAAGCTGGTTCGGGTTGGGTCCGCAAACATAAATCTTTCTTAAAATAAAACATTTTTTTTTACAGTATTAGGTTTAGTTTACACTAATTATATGTATTTTAAAAAGCAAAAGTAAAAAAAAAAAAAAAGTTGCTCAGTTGAAAAAAATCAGTTAATTCCAGTACTTGAAAGTTCTATTTTGTATTCTTGGCATCAACCCCTCCAAAAAAGAAAAGAAAAAAAAAAGAAACCCACAATAATTCCCCTATCTTTTGTATACCCATGAAGTTTAATTTCTGATAGAACATTTTAACATTATTAGCACAATCTCAATGGGCTGTTAGAGAGAATTAGAGAGAAACAAAGATGCTTTTTGCACCTTTTAAAATAACTTAGAGGAATGCTTTGATTGTTTTTTAGAAATAAGCACACACATAAAAAGTGGCATTTCCCTATTTCTCTTCCAATGAGTTCTGGAGCTGAGAAATCCCCCAGGCAAGCCTTTCAACTTGCTTCCTTCCATCGCAGAACAGAGAAGAGCTGCTGAGGCCTGCAGAGCCTTCCAGCTTGTTTGAAGAAAGAGGAGACTATTATCTTGTGTGATTCAGCACCCACCGCACAGGCCATCTCTCTCCTCTTCCTGGCTTTTTAATCTCTATTTTTTTAACTCTCCTCCCTGAAACCATGTCCCGAATAGGTCAGCCAGGCTTATGAGGCTGCCTCAGCAATGCTCTCCCCTAACTGAAGTAATGTTTACACGTAATATCTGCTTAAAATGTGAAATGCCTATTGTGGAAACAATAGACATATTCAATCCCTGTATCCCAGAACAAATGAGAGAAATATTCCAGAGCGCCTATCAGAGCTTAATAGGTATAATTTTCCTAGCGATATGGTAATGTACAGCAGCTTTCCCCGGACGGCTGTGCAAAACAAAGAAGTGGTTGTCAGCCTTTCAAAATCAGATGTTAATGATATTTCATGTCTTTGTTGAGTCTGTGGAAAGCAGCTACTGCACCTAAAAGGGAAATGACTTCCATACCAACCTCCCCCAGCCAAAGTTGTTCTGATTGGGAAAACTGGATGAGGTCCATATTTATACTTCAGAAAGAGGTGTAAAAGAAGATTTCAAGACAGTATTGACTTAGCTGTCTCCCAGGCTCTTTACCCAAAGTTATATCTTATCACTGTGATGAAAGTTTTTAGTTTAGGATATTATGGTCTTTTTTATGGTCTTTTTTCCCCCCATCCCTCTCTTTTTTTTCTTTTTTTTTTCAGACATATACGAGGAAAGAATGTAATGTAAGCAAAACTCCAATGTGTTTCTGGCAAATGAGGAGTGTTTTCTACATCTCGTATATTTTTAGAAGCATTTGAATCCAAAAGTAATACGTCTTCCAAATCAGGAAGAAGGCTTTTTATTATCCCGATGCCTGTGCACAGCAGAGAGAGGGTTGTCTGCCCCTGCTTTGCAGCAAAAGAGGTTTGTGGCTCTTTCTGTGCTAGTCTGGAAGTTTGGAGCCAGTTAGAAGGGTTTCTGCAGCTTTATTGCGGCGACTTCATTTTGCTGTACTACTGTATGTCTTCACTTCTGCAAACTCTCGTTCGTTTGTTTTAAGAAGAGGTCTTAATTCCAATGTAAAATCCATCCAGAAAGGAGGGCCCCTCAGCACTGTATTCCAGCTGGTGGGGATTAGCTTAGTCCTTTTACCGGATACGTATCATTTTAATCTTAAGCCTTTAGACACTGTACAACATACTATTAAGTCTGTTACCAAATAAAACACTAAAAGGCTGATTCACTAAGGGTTACACACCCTTTGCAGGGAAAAAGCTAACATTTACAAAGGGATAACTGCCAAAAATCACTTAAATTTCATGTCTTTCCTATTTACTAAATCCCACATCCACCATGTGTACAGTAACTTCCTGCAGATATGCCCTTGGGAGAAGTGCAAATCAAAATAAAAGGGAAGCTCTCCCTACCCCACCATGTCCCCCCAGTATATAACCCAGCTCTAAGAGTGATTTATATGGGTTCATTCACATTAGAAAAGCTGAAAAATGTGAGTTATGTTTTCAGGAATAATATGAAACCTTACACAAAGTGTGAATCATGTACTTGACTTCTCTGATAACGAATACTACATTTCCTTTGTAGGGGTTAGTGGTTAGAGTATGAAACTGGGGCATTAGCAGACTAAGATTTAGCAGGCTGAGTCATTTGCCAATGACTTTGGGCAAATAACTTTGATGAAAATTTCTAGCTTGGGTGCTTAAACTGAGGCAGTGCAACAGCACTCGGTTATTTGGAGAGACGTGGGTGACAGAACCACTAGAACTTAAACTGCTCACTTGAGTTCTTAATAGCAATCACAGATAACTCCGCGCCTGATAGAGGCTAGGAAACCTTGCTTCATCCTTCTGTCAAAAGTGAAGCAAAATCCTCTGATATTTACAATGTGCTCTGGAAGAAGGGAGTGATATAAATGCAAAATAATGTAGCCAGTGTACGTTGGCGAGTCTGTTGTTCTGACATAGCCTCAGAAGAATCTTACCAGGTTATAGATGGTCATTTGAAAGTAATCGCTATAGCTAGTTGTGCTACGTTATTGTCTACACTCATGGGACCATCTTAGGGCATGAGGATGATCTCAGGAGAGGGTTAGGTGTGGCTCTCGCAACAGCATCGTGAGCGAAGCTGCATTGATAGTCTGTGTCCTACTGTTTGGGTAATATAAATGATTTAAATTTTCTTCCAGGGGATTTTGTTGTTGTTGTTTTCAGTAAGAAATAACTCATGTGTTTTGGAAAACATTGTTTAATGTATAATGGAATATTCCGCTAGCACTGACAGGCAGAGCTGCATCACTCTAGGCAGCCAACCCTGGGAGCCCGACTGACGAGGATAGCAGGAAAACTGGGTGCAGACATTTACTAATGCTGGGTTTGGTGTCCCCCGACAGTTATTTTCCACAGTCCCAGCTGCATCAAAAGAAAATGTTCCTAGACATGTTGGTTAGGAAAATTAAAATCTGGATACACACGAAGACAGTTTTGCTTGGTAGAGGGTAAAACAATGCAGAATAATAGTACACAGAATTTGCAAAGGCTTTTTAGGTTCAAGATACTTGAATAAGATAAATAGTAAAATCACCATATGTGTTAACCCCTGGGACAAAACAAATTATTTCTATTGCACAGAAACAAAAATAGAACTTGAGGCAAAGATTTTTGTGTGGGAACTGAAGATTTTTGTCCCAACCATGATTATAATTCAGATTCTTTTTTCTTAGTGGCCCTGTGCTCAGACTATACCATTCCCCCTAGCGTAACCTTATTGCAAGAGTCTCGATGCCTTCATTAAAAGCCTAGTTTGAGGGGTATCTGATTTTTGTTAAAATTCATATATTTAATATATTTCATATATATTGATATATTTTGTTAAAATTACTATTCATATATTAAATAAAAATATGTCTAGGCTATATACTGTGGGAAAAATCTGGAAATAAAAAGCATCACTCATATGTAGCCCAAAGGCTACAAGGACCACTAGACAATGTAAAAAACAATCAAAATCAAAATGTGCTTATTTATGTAACACACATGATTTTACAGAGAATTTTATGATTTTAGGGGATCCAACACATGATTTTTCAGTACTTGGACTTGGCAGTGCTGTTAGCCTGTAATAGAGAACTTGCATTTGATGACCAAGTTTCCCTGTTACTTCACATACAGCTAGTTTATTTTGGAGGCTTGTCAGATACAAATGCTGTTATATGTTAACAGTGCTGCCAAGCTCAAGAATGCAAAAATCCTGAGCTAGTTTATTCTACATGGCAAAGCCATTAGGGAGAGAAAATGCAAACAACAACAACAACCCAACAAATGCTCTCAGTATTTATTCCGTTGTCTCCTCTCTATGAGGCCTTCAACAATGCTATGGTTTAGTACAGCCACCAAGACTCGCCTTTTTATCTTCAGGGATGAGAGAGATCTCTGAAGTCTAATGACAAAAATATGGGCCTTGCTTTGTAGTATCTGTGAGATGTTTTGGGGGGAGCTGAGTGTGAGGCACTTGCAAAAAGAGACGCTTTTGAATTAACTCTTGCTCAAATGGGAAGAGCCGTACCTGAGGACCGCCGTTATCTGCGGGACTATATTTATAGAAGCACCATTAGGGGGAGCTCTGTAATAGACTTAATGCCAGCCCATCACAGCTTCTTCACCTTAAAATTTCCACCTTCAGTTTTTATTATTTAGTAGTGAGCAAATGGAGTTTGATATATTAGTAACTATAATCCACCATGTAGAGCATTTCCACTACCATCTTTTTCATTTCTAGAGATGTGTGGGCAGATTCATCACACTCATTTGAATGGATAAGTTTGGCCAGTTGAAAATAACACCTAAATATTTCATCCAGAAGTGTAAGAGTAAAGGGACATTGACTTTCCCGGTGTTCAGTCCAATTTTGCATATGAGAAGCTGAAGCACAGAGATGAACCCAAGGTACCCATCACAATAGGCCAGTGGCAGATCCCAAGGGAGAGGGCAGCTCTCATGCTCTTCCCACGCCGGCCACTGAGTGGGTCGCATAGCCTATCTATCTTCTGACTCAGTTCTCCACGTGCAGCATTTTGTCCTTTCCACTGTCCACCTTCAGCTCAGGGAATAACTGTAGTGAGCTTTTCCTCCAGTGTAGGAGAAATGAAAGAGGCCAAAAACCGCTAACGTCGTTGTTTGGTAAGATACCTCAAGAAGGCAGACACTGTGATGATGAAATCATCACAAGGACCAAAATAGAACAGAATGATCAGAGTAATAAAAAATGGGGCAAATTAAGCGATTCCAGGATAGAAGATGTGGTGGTTAGTTGTTTGATTTTTTTCCTGTTTCACTTATCCTTTAATAGCCCCATTCAGTTGCAGAGTCTCACTGTAAGTATATGTGGGCCCCAAATGAGGCACTATCTTAAAGAAACCTTTCCCTTGTTTCAGAAATCTGTTTCTATAGAGGTTTCAGTGTGAATTTCCCTGCAAATCATCAGTCCATCTGATTTCCCCTCTTTTCTGAAATGTTCCATATTTAACTCTACAAAGTGACAGAGAATAAACTAAGGAATTAGTCCTACTGTGAATGTGATGCATGATATAGTATATGGTATGATATATCAGTCACAGAGTCAAATCAGATGCATTTTTATTCATAATAGAAATATTTGCTCTTTTTAGAAAGAAAAAAATGCTTCTTGGCTTTCTGTGGTGCAGAATTTAGAGATTATGATTTGATGAGTTCTGTATGACCTGCAAAGCTGCAGTAAAGTCTGAGGACACAAAACAACTTGGATTTGGCAACTGAAGTAAGACAAAATGTCAGATAACAACTAAAAAGAGGAATGAGATGATCTATATTTCGTCTAGAGAAATAACAGAAAAAAATATCCCACATAGCTGGATAGGATGCTGAGATTAACTAGCAGTTTAGCATACTGTGAATGGCTCAGAGTAGCAAAGATGGTCCAGTTTTCCTGAAAGATGACCAGAAAATAATTACTTAAGCAAAAGAAATTTCACCCCCACATCCAATCAACAGTTTGGCACAGTAAAACTGAATTCATTGCTAAGATTAACTCTGATTGAACTAAATAGTTGTTTCAGTTTTTAATTTGGACTATTGTTCCTATAGATTGCACTACTGGAAAGCCTAAGAATTAACTCTTCCACTTTTTTTATACTGACTTGAGGCACTTTTTAAGTACTTTTAAGATTTTGCAAAATGCTTTCTCAGTTGCTTAAAACATGATGCGAGTGAACCGTAATGACTTCATTCCCAAATAGATTCAAGACTTCACTGTACTATTGCCAGTTTCTTTAAAACTGCCTGGCAAAAGGCATGCAAACAGTGCATGCAACATTCCTCTGGCCCTTTTCAGAACACTGCCCACACGTAAAATAGTGAACCTTATTCTCATAATTCTCTCTTTAGTCTCATTCTCTCTTTTGTACCAAGAGAAATTAGGGTGAGTAGAGGTTCAATAGGATCAATGATAGCTGTCAAAATATCTTCTGAAAGGCAAGTTCTTGTCACTGTGGGGCTTGTCAGGGTTTGGATGACCCTCACTCTCATGCTGCTGGGACATATTTCATTACAATCCTGTGAGAACCTGTAAGAAATTGGTTGCTGGAACCTTTAGTTTCTGTCACTTCCAAAATGGAAAGAAAAAAAAAAAAAAGTAAAAACTAAAAAGAATAAAGAAAAAAGAATCAGTGTAAACTGTTTTATTCATCCTTTTTGCTGTGTTTTGCTCAGTCTTTGTTCTGGGACATGAACTATTCCCCAGTGAACAACTGCCTCATGTCATTGAGGTTGCTTCTGCTGCTTCTCTGGGCCATTACTACCTCCAGCACACTGTTTACAAGGCTGGATCATGAGTTCCTTGGGGCAAAGAACCTGTCTATATTTTAGCTACTAAGGGAGCTCCTGGATAACACACAAAAGCAGCAATGAACACTACAAGAGTACTAAATGTTTTCATTATAAAGGGAATTACATTTGCCTGCTTCTAATAAATCTTGAAACTTTTGTGACAAAATTAAACGTACCGCATGTACATGTTCCACCTACAGGAGAGGTGGCGCAAGAAGTGTCTCCCACTCCACTGGGAGCCTTATTTCTCTCTCCTTTGAACTTTCTCTTTTGCCTACACAGTTGATAGTTTGAAAAAAAAAATTGGAAAACAGTAAATCTGCAATAACTTCACTGAGACTTCTGGAGCAAACAGATCTTTCTTCCAAAAAGAGCAGGAATGTCTTTAGCTCCAGGGCTAGGGCCAATCATATTGAATGGCAGAGGAGGTGGAAATGACCACAGATAGCATTCAGTTAAATGTTCTAAAACTGATCACTTGTTGGCCCTCAGATCTGCTGTATGTATTTTCATGGTTCACCAAAATGTGATTGTTTCCTTCCAGACAGTTCCAAAGGACTAGAGTAAAATATCATGTGATCAAATGGGACTCAAATTTTCTAGAACACTAGCTGCGTTTGTCAGCACAGAAATCCTCTAGCCGAGGATACTAGGACAGCTGAAATGACAAGTTATTTGTAGGATTTCAGGGTATGTGGACTGAGAGTCCAAGAAGACCTTAAAAATGTAGCAGAGAGCAATGCATTGATGCAGCTTACCAGTAATGTGGGGGACTGGGTCTACCTGGCAGAAATGCTTCAGCAAGCGACTACTTGATTTTATGTAATGCAGATAAATATGGAGTCTCAACTTCCATCCTGTTATGTTTATTCTATCATTTTCAGTAAATGTATTACTTGCTTACTTTGCCTTGGGGTCACAGCAGGCATCAGAACAGACCAGACGTAGCTCTGTGTATTGTTCTGAAACAGAGCTAGTCATGGTTCTTCTATGAAATGGAGCAGTGGACCTCTAGGAAAACCATAGGATACTTAATCTGAAAGTTCTTTGGGAAAGATCTTGGCATCCTCTAGTCACCACGAAGGTGGGCATAACAAAGGGCAAAAAAAGATGAAGGCAGGAAACACATCTGCCTTTTGAGCGCCTGGAAACATGAAGTCCGAAGGGATAGACAGAAGGAGAGGTGGGGGGAGAGAACTGACTCAGTGAGGAGAGCCTCAGGGCTCATAGCCTGCCAGTGTCACTGACAGCAACCACTGAGGAGAAGCACGCCAAAAAGTATTAAACAGACATTAGTCTAAATGCTGAACCGGAAGCTAGAAGACACAGGAGAAGGATGTGATGACGGAAACTTCAGGGGCTGTGGTGAATAGGTGGAGGCAAGTCAAGCTGAATTAGGATGTGCAGTCACAGAGAGAACTGGATACAGTAATCTCGAGAGAGCTCTGCCATCAATTGCTGTCGGGAAGGAATTTGTGGCCAGCGGAACTGGAAGGGCAATATGGAAGGTGCATGGTGCTTCTGCCAAAGCTGCTTCCCCATGATGCTGACCCCAGGGAGTATCTGCTTTAGTCTTGCAAGGCAAGGCGTGAGGTTCTGTGAGAAAAGTGTGTCACAGATATATTTGCAAAATTCAGTAGCTATTAATTACAATGAAAAAGCAAAATAACTTGCAAGCATTCTGCATCCATACAAAATACACTGGAGGGTTTTGAATATCTTATTCCATTTCAGTTCCAGATTCTTTAAGGAAGATCTCTGAACAGCTTGATTGTAATGGATTGGTTCTTTACACACTTTGTGGTAAGGGGTTTCATGACTAAATGATCTTTAAACTTAATAGAAATCCCTGTTCCTCCAGCTTTTTTTCCTGTTGCTGTCTGCTGCTAGCGTAGAGTTTCAATTACATGCTGGCTTAACTCCAAATCTGACAGAGAAAAAGAACATTTTAAAGTAAAAATAAAAAATCAGAAAAAATGTCAACAGACAAGATGAAATACAATCTTAGATTATTCATATCTTGTTCACAGGTCCTCTGCAGACAGGACTCCAGAAGAAGACAGAATGAATAGAGGGTAAAATTCTTCAGTGATACAATGTAAGTTGCAGCAGACAAAAGAGAGGAAAAAGAGAAGCTGAAACATCAGAAAATGATTATGACCAGGCTTATTTCCCTCTTAGCAGAATATAGAGGAGCAAATCCTGGAGAAGCGTGGTCAAGGTTGTCCAGGAACTGAGCTTCTGATCCTGACTTAGAGGGATCAGAGGGAAAAATCCCGACTTCAGCTGAACAGAGAAAACCCCTGACTTTAGAATCATCCAGTGAAAACTGAAGCTGCCATGATATCAACATCACCCACTTTCCCCAGGGGAATTTCACTCTACGGACTAGGTTGGAAGGTCCTTCTTCACATGTTGTTTTGCCATGTTGGGAGAATCTCGCCTCTGTTCTATAAAGACCACAATACTGGTTCCAAAATATGACAGCGTTTGAGGTAGTCATGGGAGCAATGCTGCAAAACTATTTTAGAGGAGCTATACTGACCCAGTTAGAAGGATCCATTCACTAGGTTTTGAAACATGGGCAGTGTTTCTGTAAGCATAAGTAATTAATTTAACAAAAGCAGTGGCAAACATCTTTATTTCTGTGGAATGTGACATGAGATTTTTGTGGGATTCGTAGTTGGTCTGAATCTCACGTTCTGTACTGCATGCAAATGGATTTCTTTTGCATATGATTTGCAAATGGCATAACTGTTATGTGTAGACATGCTTAAAAATCTACCAGTACTAACATTCCTTCTAGACAGTAAAATTCCCCTGCAATTCCAACCACAATTGTCTCATCAGTGTTACTTTAAACATTTAGTACTTACTTGAGGGGGTAAGAAAAACTGGTTCTAGGAACATTTCTGCAAAAGCAAATTCTTAAGTTTTTTTTTAACTAATCACTCAAATATTTTCTTGAATTTACAACATTTTTGAAGAAAAAACAGAAAAAATGTAAAATAGAGTTGAGAATTTGAAAATTTCAATCAAATCTAAGGGAAGCATAGATTATCATCTTTCTTATCATTTTAATTGAAATTTCCAGTAAATACTAGCCAAGTTCTTAGTAGTGTATTGTAGTGATTAGTGTGTAAAGTTACTCATGTTATTTAACAAATTTCAGATGAAAAAATTTCTCATTTGATTCTTCTGCAGAAGGACTGCAACAACCTATTTCTAAAAACACGCTGCTCAGTGACACGTTTTTAAAAACATTGGCAGTTGTAATAAATGTAATGAAACTTGCCAGCAACCTTCTATTATGTCAGTAAAAATACATGTTCTTTGACCAAGCTGCCAGTCCTGTTCATTTTTTAAGTTAGAACTTCAAATTAGGAGAGTATTGTGGGCTAGAAAGGATATGTTTTCTATGTAAAGATTATTTTTGTACCACAGTGTTTACTGCTTTAAGAAAACGAATAAGTTTCTCACATAATGGACTTTCAGAATTTCAACTTCTGTATTTCTTTCATGTGAAGCAAAAATACTGTACATCTGCTTTTCCATTCTACTGCACCCTTTTAGGTAAATAAATCAAGAAAACTTTGAATGCTAGCAAAGCTTTAGAGGAAATAGCCACTATATTCCATTTTCTAGTAGATGCAGGCAGAGGAATACTGAATTCAACAATCATTTGATGTGTGATTTTTGGGTGGCTGTTTTATTTTTTTTTATAGGATTTTCAGAGTGGATAATTCTAAATAGAATGTTTGACATAGTAGATAGAAGCCAAACTTCTTGCTTTCTGATTCATCAGGATGAACAAAATTGGATGTGTTATTGACTGGATTTATGTGGGATTTGCTGGTAAGAGAGGCATCTACTGGATTAGATGTGCTACCAAAGACCAGATGACTCAGGTTTGACCAGTTAGGTGTGGCTGGTCAAAAATAACTTTCTTTCACTCTTGCACATTTGCAGGGATGTTTCTATCTTCTAATAACAAAAGAATCTGGAGCTGTCAGTACCAAGGACCTCACTTAGCCACTCTGATTTCCACTGAAAAGTATTCTTTTGAACAAGGGGTCTCATAAAAAAATTCACTAGACTGGAATCTCCAACAAAAGGGTTGGAAATGAATGGGTAGAAGTATTGGCAAAGGTATGCAAAAATGTTTGAAGGTGGGTCCAGAGTCATTTCAAAATTGCCTTCATTTCCTGTCCTGGGCTGAGTATATTTTCTCCCTTTCCTTTCTCTTCCTATTTTGTCCCCAATGTCTTATGTTTATGGATTTTATATCTGTGCAACTGGATTCATTGGCCTGAGAACCCTGGTGTCAGTAAATTTTGCTCAAGATTTATGAGGCTACAATTGGGATTAGAAGCTGAATTCTAGAATACCATATATCATGCAGAGATATGAATGGATTCATTTCTCAAGAAAAAAATCAGACGGGTA
This sequence comes from Nothocercus julius, assembly GCA_013398735.1. Taxonomy (NCBI): domain Eukaryota; kingdom Metazoa; phylum Chordata; class Aves; order Tinamiformes; family Tinamidae; genus Nothocercus; species Nothocercus julius. The sequence goes on from VZSV01000030.1 coordinate 5,993,502, forward strand.
GATTTAAAGTGTTTTCTTCTTTTACTACAGTAATAGAGAAAGGGGGTTAGTAGGCTCATTCAAAATTATAGTCTCTTAATCAAATCTTTAATATATTTTTCAATACACGATAATTTTATCTGTCATCACTATCAAATAGTTTTTAATGTTATTCACTTAACATCATTCAAGAAACAACTTAACTAATGTCTTTGACAGAGAATTCATCTTCTGTTATTTCTCCAGCTGTATTTTCCTTCTTACAATCCCCCAAGTGACTCTAGCACTAACTCCTCCTTCTAAATTACAATATCCAAACAATTTAAATTAGTATGTCATGAGATTGGAGTCATTTTGTATTTGACCTAATTATTAAAATTACTTTCTGAGAACTAATGGCATAATTACTCTTATAATTAGTAAAATAAAGAACCTGTAACTGCTCAGACTGGGAGCAGCTGATATGATCAAGCTTTAAATTGAAAAAATCCAAAATTTTCTTGCCCATCGTCTGTAGCTCGGTAGGTTTCAAAGGGAAGGCTGATACATGCCTGCAATGACTGTGTTTAAACAATTAAACCTCGTCTCCACCTTAGCATTTGATTCATTAGTCACTGATGAACCTTTGTCCCTACTTGCCTGCTTCACTGAGAAAACATATAGCAGTCTACTGCAGATACCAAAACACACTTGTCGCGACAGTAGTGATACCGCCCTATGATAAAACAGGCTAAATGAAACTGGGGAAGGGGGTTGGGTTTCAAGATGCCCTTGGCTGGGCAGAGCTCCAAACCAGCCAGACTGGGGCTGTTCCCCCATGAAGCTCTGCAGGACCACGATCCTTGGACATGAGCTTCCCAATAGCCCTGCTAGGCTCCCCCAGCCCTTATCATCCCCAACGACGTTATACCTGGGTTCCCTGCGAGCAAAGGTGCTAAACTAGGGCTGGTGTACTGACAGTCTTTTCTCACCATTCTTTCTCTTGTGTCTTTATTCCTGCCTCTCTGTGGGAGGCAGAAGTCTGCCCACCTTGCTCATGGCAACTGGACCTTCTTTCATGAGTAGCCCCTGACTGACACCATGATCTGCACACCCAGTCTGAACGTCCGGTCCTTTTGCAGAATTTCCCTCCTAAGAAAATAAACTGCTGGTGTATTGTTTGGCTAGTTTGACTGTGGATGACACAGGAATGTCTATCTCCCAGATTAGATACGCCTCCTGGGGAAAAGTACCTTTTCATTTCATTTATTGTATATTATACATGTTCCAGAAGACCTTTTATGTTTATTTCTTTGAGTATGTCTAGCATAACGCAATATTCAAACAATATTTTATATTACTGAATAAACAGTTTAGACTCCCTCTAGCTGGATTGTCTTTCTAATCTATTTATTTTGTTAAACAATCAGGGCATAGTACTATTTTTATAGAGTTATCTCTCATTTTGATATTTGAACTTCTGACAACTTTGAGTGGATGTCACTGTATTATGCAGTAGTTTTTACAGTTTTTGCATCCCTGGAATGCCATAAAACATATTTTGAATATTCAGTTTTATTCAAAGGGGAAAGAAGCTCAAGCTAATGCATTAGAGTAAATAGAATGCCTGCTCATAAACATTTTGCTGTGTTAATATTTGGGGCTCAATATTCACTTATCATGAAAGCTGTGTCTGTCTTTACTTTGAACACATTTGACTCAGACAAGTCCATAATCCTGCTTTTTTCACTTGAATGAGATAGAATTATACTATGCCCTGAAGAAGTATCCTGCACGTCTTGATTTGTACACAAATTACTTAAGTTTCAGCAACAGAGGTGGAGACACCATACAAAAAGGGTGTAACTTCCCTAAAGAAGAGAGTGAAAATTCTGTAAATACATTGCCTTTTCTATTAGCAACACAGAAACTATTTCACAGAGCAATGCATATAACTCAAAATGAGCTTGTTCCTCTACTTAACAAAATAATTTTTTTCTCCTACAGCTGACTTTACTGAAACACAAAATGGTCAACAAATGTAGAAAGCAAAATGGAAGCCCTATGCAGAATTGCGTTTTACCCACATTATCATTTAAAGGAAGAATAAATAACGAATGTACAAATAAGTTCCTAATTTGCATTTTCTTTTCATTCTAGCATCTTGAATAAGACATAAAAAGGAAATGTTTCTCAAAATTCAAATTAAGAAAGAATTGTTACCTTAATTAATAATTAAAATACCTTCTATATCCAAAATATGCAACAGAAGATGTTGAGGCCTGTATCATCAACAATGAAGGTAAAAATCTCTTAGCTACAGAAGCTAAGAATGCCTGCCATGAGGCTGAACAAAGAGAATAGCCTACAGACTATTTAAAGGCATCAGAGTGACTTAAGGGTAGACAAGGTGGGTGGTTCTCCACTGCAGAGGGAGGCACAGCGCAAAGGATCCAGGTTTCCTGCCTTTCCCAGTTATGTGGCACCATCACGAGAGCAATCTACCCTGAGGAACTGTTTATGGTTGGTCTTAATGGGTCATACTCTACCACTGGGGACTCAGATCTTGACCCCATGTGACTGCTAAAACTCGCCTTTGGGATTTTCTGTAAAGATGGGTCACAGCTCGACGGAAAAATGTGTGCAAATCTCTGTATAATATATCCCATGGAACTCTGTGAAGGAAGGAATTTTAAGCTTATCTTAATATGGTTCATTTCTGAATGAAGACAAGCATTTGTGAAGAAATCACAAACTCTTAAATCCATCCAAGTTTGAGAAGTCTACAGTATTTTTCTTGATTTCCTGGTTTATGACATACAAATATTGGAAGTGGAAAATGTGATTGGAGTAAATAGTAAATTTCTATGCTCTGTGAAATGGATAATTATAATTAAAAATGGAAACTGATGAATGGAAAGAAAACGCTTGTCATATTTGCTGTTGTGGCTGACACCTTGGAAAAAAATTGTTGTGCTACATTTACTTGGATCAAAATTCTACATAAATCTGTAAACGTACAACACAGT
>VZSV01000030.1:6000015-6018796 GCA_013398735.1 Nothocercus julius
TTCCTTTCCTTTCCTTTCCTTTCCTTTCCTTTCCTTTCCTTTCCTTTCCTTTCCTTTCCTTTCCTTTCCTTTCATCTATTTTTTTTTTTTCTTTAAACAGGGAGCTCCCTTGCTGTTCTGTTTCCTAATTCATTGAGAGTGGGAAGGTGCTGCATGCCTCAGACCTGTCAGAGAAGTTCAGTCATAGAATGAATTTGACATTTTGATCCCAAAGTAATTGTATCTGCCGTGATGTCTTGCAGGAAGCTGGTCCATCAGCTGTGACCAGCTCTTGCACAGCTCCAGTGCACAGGATATTCCTTCTGTTCCTCTAAAGCTGAATTTAGAGCAGCTCCCCTAGGAGACAGAGTTACAGAAAGGAGAACTACCCTAGGAGCCCTTACCCACTCTCAAGGAAAGTTTTAGTATTTGCTTCAAAATGCTTCCTGCTTCTCATGACTAACCCCTCATAAATAAAATCCACTACCTTTGGATGGGCAGAAACTGCAGTGCCACTTGCCTCCAAGGAAGTGGAAGAACTGCTGATGCCAGCCAGAGGTGGTATGGGCTGGAGAGAAGAGCTGGGAACTCCTGCCGTCCTGACAGCTCTCCCTCTCCTTGGAGGCTTATGAGGAATTCAGTGGTGGCTTCAGGTGTGGTACTGCTACCCAAACACCCTTATTTCCCAGTCACCCCTGTAATACTTAAGGTCATATAAGCACTATCCCAGTGAAACAGATTCATTAGAGGTTATATTTTAAATTCAGCAGCATGCCTGTCCAGGTGGACTGTCTAAAAGCAACACAAGGCAGAAATTTCATGAGAAAGCATTGATTATTTAACATTTCCTTGAAGAAGTGAAAGCTTCCAGATAGAGCAGAGCATATAGATTAGTTTAGTATAGCTGCAAATGGCTTCTGAACATTCAGTGTATCAACCACACTGTTACAGCTTTTAAAAGCCAGCCAGAGCAGCAGAGCAGCTATCGTACAGTTCTGAATGGACACAGTTAGAAACAGTTATTTGACATCTAATTTGCCCCTTATGAATTTCATATTAGTTCTGTGTACATAAAATGATAATTCTGTCAAAATAAGAAAGTATATTTACTTACTGATGCATTTAACCAACATTCAATAGAGATTTTGCATAGACAGGGCACTTTCACCTCAATCTTTAAAACACTCATAAACATAAACAGACATACAATTTGCTTTTCTATTCTATGACTTAAAAAACATTTATCTACTGAGTATTTCCTTCCTCCCTGATGCAGATGAAGTTTTGCATTAGTTATTGTGAATATAAAATGTGTTTTCTCCCCTATTATCAGACATGATGTATAGATGTCTCTGATCATATTTGAGTGTGCCAGGAATTGAAGGTTTGGGCGGGTGAACTTTCCTCCCATTCCACGTGGAGACCAAATCCCAACTTCCCAATGCAAGGATCAAGCAGAAATTCCATAAGCACAAACTCACGAATACCCTATGCAGAAATAATCCACAGAGAGGACTATTTGGCTCTTACGACTTTCTTAGCTGGTCAATCATAATAGTGCCAAAGATTTCTTGCCAACTCTCACACGCTTCTCTGACACAGCTTCTTTCACATTCTTTCATATTTTCCTCTTATCTACTATCTAGAAAACTCTAAGGAAACTCACAGAGGGGGGAGAAAAAAGCCTTCTATATTTATTTAAATAACATTAAAGCTGTGATGGAAAATACCAAGTCTGGACAGAAGCGTAAGTAAAGCAAGCGACTATTAGAAAGCCTCCAGGGAAGCCTCAGAAGTCCTTCAGTTTTGCTCCCAACTCTCTTATGGCTTTCCTCCCAAACTTACTGTGATTTACCCCTGTTTTTCCTAGCTCCTTAGAAGTCCCCTGCCACAGTACCAGAGGAGCAGAGAGAAGTTTAATTAAATGTAGATTTTTTTAGTATTTTTATAGACTTGCTTGTTCATTTTTAATTATTATTCCAAGTGGCAGCTGAATTATCGTTGATTGCTTTCCATCTTATGGATCAGCCTATGCCTCGGGGGGGACTCTGTTCCCCTGAACCTGACATAAAAAAAGGCATCAGTTCAGAATGTTTCTTCTACTGATTTAAGACTTGACTGCCTTTATTCAGTTTCCTATTATGTAAGAGTGTCCTTTGACACCTGTGGTGTAAGCCTGATTGAATTTGGTATGAGAGCTGCTGGGATCAACCTCTGAAGCTCAAAGACCTTCTTTCTGCCCTTTGCATGTCCCAGTGGTCTGAGGGTAGGTATTCCTCCACCTTCATACGTACTGTTCTCAGATTTATGCCACGAAGTAAGCTCAGACAGAGCTCGGTGCCTTACATGGCTGCAGTGGATCCATGAGGTGCATTCCAAGGCAGTGGAGCACTCCCATGCAATGATGATGAGGATAGAAAGGGTGGGCCCAGAAGATCGGCAGATGTGATCATCACACTTTATAAACCCTGCACACATGGCTCTGAGCGCCCCAACCCATGCATTGACTCCTGCTCCTGGAATGAACAAGCCCTTCAGGGAATGATGTTGTAGAGGAGGGATATGAAGTGTGCAGGGTCTGGGCTAGCCAGGACATGGGCTTGTAATATAGATGCTTTTGTAACATTAATATATGCCTGTTTTCTATCCAGAGATGAAGAGTGCCAGAATTTGGCCCTACACATTTAATGAAACCACTGAGACATATAATCTGGGAAAAACAGAAAAGAAAAAGAGAAAGTAGGGGGGAGGGAAAAGGAAGAGCAAAAACTGTACAAAAGGCATCTGATTAAACCAGTGATAATTACTGACATTGTTCCACTCTGAGCTGGGATCACACGACAAAATAAAAAGTGGAAGATAATTTTGTTAATAATTTTAATCAGCTTCCTTTTCATGAAGGATCAGAGAACACTAATAGATGGTTTTTCAAAAGACAGATGATTTGTAACACCATCAACTCAGTAACTGAAACAAGAGACCTATTCTCTCTCCAATTTATTTGAAGTAACGGGTTCCTCCAGAGGAGGAACAATAGACAGAGATTGAAAAGCCTTGATTTCGTCTAAATGAAATATATTCTTCTCTAGCAGATGCTTTATCTGATAGTTTATTTTTCTCTCTCTTCCCAATGGGTTTCACAATCATGTTGTCCTGTTTGTTTTCACTCTCTGTTTCTTTCCCTGCTACCAGGTTGAAGCCTGAGTAGCTCAAGCAGTTAATGGTGTTCTCTGGAAGGAGTTTGTATGGGTTTCCTTGGCAACAAGAGCCACAAAAAGCTCTGTGAGCCACATTTTTGAGCGGAGATTTTTGTTTTCCTCTTTAGCCGTTCTCACGTAGACACCAAGGAGATAGGAACTGGTTAACTTCAAATTAATCAGGTAAACTGGAGAGAAGGAAAGGGGATAAAATTTGACCCATTTCTGAATGCTAGGCTGTGACTGCTTTTAATATGCCCCAAGTTTGCTTCCCAAATATCAATAATTTTTATATCCAGCAAGATTTGAAAAGAGAAGAATTAGCATGACCTGCATGATTTAGCTTTCATACAGTAACTAGTGGCTCCTATTTTTGAAGGCTATATGCCTTAAGTTAGTGGGCCTTTCTGTATAATTGCTTCCTGCCACTGTTTTCTTTTACTGAGAAAAGTCATGTAATGCCATTGCAAATGTGCTACCAGCTTGGAGTAAACATGGTGCTCTAAATCATGCATATAACAATAAATCATATGCCTGCCATGATTTTAATGTTTTGCAAATCTTTGCATTTGTTTTTCTCTGGAGTTGGAGGAAGCACAGTAGGAAGCAATGTTGTGAAATCCTGAAGAATTTAATTGTCAGTAGAGCTGCTTGAGACACTGCCTTCTTTCAGAATAATTTAGTATGAAATGTTTTTGTTTAAATTTTGTTAAAAAAATCAGTTGAAAACCTGAGTGCTGGTAATATTCAGTTTTCGCATTGAAGTTCCCAAAGTGAAAACGTATTAAATGCATTTTTCATTTCTTTCACCTCATTTTCCATGCAGACAGCTAGTTTCCCTCAAAAAAAAAAAAAAAAAAAGTCAACTAACAGTAGCTTTTATTTGTAAGAGAGGATCTCTCCTTCTAACATTCTTGCTGCCATCTCAGTAATTTCTCTATTTTCTGCTATAGCAAATTTTAGAAAAATGTGTTTTTCTAGTTATTGAAGACAGTAGGGCATATTAGCTGTTAGACTCCTCTTCAGGCATACACAAGCTTGCTTTTCAAGTTCCAACAGATAATCCGTATTTTCTCTGGAAATTGAAAATGTTCTGAAACTAAACCCTTTTGTGTAAACTTTCCATCACTGAAGTCAGCCAGAGGGGGGTTGTGTTAAAAACATAAGCAAAATTTTGTCCATCTTTCTAGAGGCTTTGAGTTTACAAGCAGAACAAAAATAAATTAATAAGCCACACTAGCTTTTCCTGTAAGTTCTCATCAGGGTTATTTCATATGACACTAAGGCAAAACTTTGGCTTTTCAAAATATGGTCTGGATTCTTATGTTTCAGAGTACGCTCAGAGAGTACATTTCAGACGAGGAGAAAAATGCCTTTCTTTCAGTGGCACTTGTTTTTTTGTTTGTTTGTGTTTGTTTTTTGTTTTGTTTAGTTTTTGGCTTTTTGACTTCTTCAGCGTCTGAAGAGGTTTACTAGTAGTACCTGATGGTATAACTGGAAACACTGGTAAATGGGCCAACTGATTCTCCATGACTTATGAAGCATCCCACCAGCGAGGGTACTTCTGAGACCGTGTGGCTTCCTGGTGTTGTACCTCCTGCTCTTGATATGGAGAGAGGAGTTTAACAATTATTAAGAGAGCCTTTACCATGGATTTAGTGTGTGGCTAATAATAGTAAGCAATTATGATTATATAATGGTAATTTTTCTAATGATCATTTATCCCTATGAAATAAATTGGTGTATTTTGAAGTTGTTTAGACATAGCTTTATTATAGCTCATTCAGTAGCAGAAATCACTTAGATAGTGCCTGGATACATCTATAGCCAATCTTTTTATTATATTTCAGATCGCTATACTGGTGGTTTTGCTGGACCTAAAAAGTTGAGCTGCCTCAGTTTCAGAGCCTGGTATATCCTATTATGGATACTCGACCAAAGAGAACACTTCTCGCTGACACAGGGGCTTAACAGATTAATGAATTAAACTTTAATACCTTCTCCTTCTAAGGGATGGTTCAAGTTTTTCTGCTGTTGCTTTGATTAGCGCTATCTTCTCTGGTGCTGAGCCAGGCAGTTCTGTATATTGACTGTGCTGACATTTGTTGTTGCTGTGAGAGAGGCAGAGAAAAAAAAAAGAACTATAAAGTTTGTATCGATCCAAAAGTAAAATTGTAAACATAGCCAAAAAAGCTGCATTCTGAAAAGAAAAATAGTGGTGTTAATGATGTGAAACAACAGAGGTTGGATTCAGCTCATCTTTCTTTCTTTAAATATATAACATTGCTAGTGCAAGTTGTTGAATGTACTTTATCTCAGCAATAGTCCGCTGAAACTCAGGAGTTCTGTGGCAATATTGATATTATAAACCACAGCAGTTTATGTTATTAACTGCCCTCTGTTTACCTCTGGTTGTTAATCAGCGAGCTAGCCATTAAGTACTGGAGACACACGGTTTCTCTAGGATTATTGCTAACATTTCTGCTGAAGTCAGGAGGGTTTTTCTGGCCTAGCTCAGCAATGAGGAAGTCTGTAGCTGATCAGACGTGCTGCTGTGTGCAAGTGTCACTTCAAACTGATGGGAATTAATATCAACAACAAAATCTAATACAGAGAATATGACTTAAAACCCACTATACCTAAATATTGGAAATAAAAACAGGCTTCCAGGGGCTACAGTTCTGATTGTAACTGACCTACTCATAATTATAAATGGCAAATTGGAAGACATAATATCTTATTTTGCCTCATTTGAATTTTTGTCTTTAATTACAGAAGTTCTGTGTCACTGATGGCAGTTCTCAGAAAAACATCCTCACAGAGTCTGGGGGAGGGACTGGAAGCAGTGCATTGTCTATCTATTTGCTGGTTTTCCCATATAGATTAAGGTGGTCAGTGTACCACATTTAGAGTTTGGTTGAAGAGGTTGTCTTGGGCATGGGCAGCTGATCTGAACTCCAAGATCAGGGTTCGATGAATGCTTTAAGTAGATGTCCATCGTGGAGCTGGCCTGTGGCTTGTGTTGGGACTTTGAGATCTGTTCTTGGATGTTATTTAGCAATTTTCTATTCAGTAGCTGTGAAGTAATGGACTGTTAGGCCACTTTTAGGGATGGATTTTGGACCATGACAACCAACATTCGCATGCCTGTAGCTTTATTTAGAAGCATTTCTGGAGTCCAAGTTCAACTGTGTTATCTAGGAAAATCTGTATAATATGTAGAGACGCCTCTTTGGCTTGTAAGGCTTAAGGCGGAAATGTTACAATGACACACTCAAACTGTGCTCCTGGGCATGTTGGGTCAGGTCCTTACCCTTACTGATTAAATACTGATTGAAGTTCAGGAAAGAAAAATCTTTGTATTTCAGTGCTCTGTGGAGTGCACAGTGCCAGATATGCTGAGAACAAGCACAGCCTACTCAAGTCAAGTTAAGGTGATGGTGATACCTGCTGTCACATCTAAGAATCAGATGTTAATCCAAATGATCAGATGAGTCACCTGTGACCTTGGTTTCCTAGAGCCTGCTCAACCTGAAGGGGCTTTCAGGCTCAGCTCGCAGCACCCTCCTACTAGTAAGCTCCTCTTGATATAGGCATTTAAGCTTCTACAAGAGATAGTTTCAGTTATCCCTTACTCTCTTTCATTACCCTTGGGTAGGCTAGCCTTCCTAGCATCGAGGATGCAGGATATTGTATATTCTCTTTGCCTTAACAGGCCCTTGACCCTCCAATGCAATGTACGGTGACATACAGGTGAATTCTGTGACCTTGACCTAGGCATTGAACCTTCACCGTGCCGAAGAGACACTGAGGGAGCAGGGAAGCAGTTACTTCTCATGCTGCTCCATCTAACTGCCTAAGCATCTGCAATTACAAGAGTTCATCTGCTGAGATGAGCCGTCAGGTCACATCTGACAGCCAAACCCATTTGGGATTCTCATTCTGAGTGCACTTATTCCATAATTAGCCTGAGGATTTGGGAGCTGTGCTCAAAGTATGACTAACAGTGCTGAGCATACCACAAAAAAAGGGCAGTCATAGTCACCTCAGGTACAAAATTCTGAACAAATTCAGAATTCTCTGCAAAAATACAGAAAACTTGATTTTTTTTTCACAATAAGAGAATTCGAAATATAGGAGCATAGGAGAATATGCTGGTCCAGGGTGCAGTTCTTAGGGCTTTGGACATTGCAGATTCTCCTGCTTTGCAAGCACATGCAACTCTGGCAGTCAGAGCAGAGAGAGAAAGATTTGCTAAGGTTTTGCTTTCTATCCTTTTTTTCTTCCTTTTATAGGCAGGGTCATAAAAGCCTTGGATAAAATAAATAAATAAATAAACAATTCAGTTAAATGTCCATAATGAGGCTTTATTTTCTGCAGCTAATTAATCATACCTATTTTCATAGGCTTTTAGAATTCAAAAGATTTTTCTCACAGCTTCACTGTATTCCCACTTTATTACAGTAGTAGTTCAACTCTTTTGCTCCTTCATTTCTGTTTCATATATTGTGTTTTGCTCACTCACAGAATCACGGAGTAGTTAAACTTGGAAGGGACCTCTGAAGATCATCTAGTTCAGCCTCCCTGTTTAAGCACTTGTTGTGGAGGTAGATATATTGGTTATCCTTTTTACCTCTGTCTGCTTGCGCTGTTGTTTAATATAATTTCCCTGCTTTTCATCATATTTCCTACCTCCTAACATCAGAATCCAAATGCTCTTTACTTCTCATCTTCTCAAGTTCAGCACCTTTCTGTTCTGTCCATTGTTGTATTTTCAAATTATATATGTATTAGAGCTTTCACTGTTCAAGAAAACATTCAAGCAAAAGCTTAATTTCCTTAGTGGTAATTTAGGCTTGTTCAAAAGTTAGATATGTCCTTAAGTGCCTTTTTAAAGCAGAATATTACTAATAAATACTGTTTGCTGCCTGCTATAGTTCCTCATATGCTTCTCGTGCTCCAGAACAGGACCAGGCTCACACAACTAGTTCTCCAAACTGGTTTAGAAGCATTATCTTCTAAAAAATAACTTCTAATTCGTGACAGTTCTTGCATACACTTCAGCTCCAAAATATAGAGATGTTTCCAGTGAATGAAGGTATGGGTAATCTGTGGCAAATTAGTTTGACTTTTGTGCTATCTTTTCTTTTCTACACTTATAATTATGTCTGTTTTTAGATACAAAGTGTTCAGAGCCAGGTGATCTTTTCATATGTTCCTTTACAGTTTTAGTCTCTCAGAAAAAGTTTTAATATGTCCATTCTTCTTTCATCTAGTACTTTTTTTTTTTTTTTTTTAAAAAAAACAAAACTCCACATAAGGACATATTGCTGTTTTTCAAGCTGAGATGAAAATATGTGTTTGGATGTCTTTGCTTTTTGATTCCTGCTCTATGATTTAGAGACTCACTAGATACTCTTAGCATCTGGTTGGTGGATATAAAAGGTGAAATTCATCTTACAGGTTAAAACACCGCTATTTACATCTGCAGTGCACCTATATGCAAAGTGCTGAGCTGAGTCTAAGTTTCCATTATAGCACATACGAGGCTATTTGAGACTGATGATTAGAATGAATTAAATAGCTCTCTAGATTCCAGTAACTTTGTTGTCTATCTCTGTCTTGGCTTTAGCAGGAATTTAGACAGTTAAATTTTGATGGTTAGGTGTCTGTACCTGGGGCTGAATCCCCCACCTCTAGTGCAGCATGATTCCCTCGCTGTCACTAATTTATGTTCTGACTTCTCAAGCATTAAGAAAGCACTCATACAAAACAAAGTCAACAGAGTCAAGCAAATTTGGAACTTCGCCTTATGTCTACTTCTCTGAATATAAGCATTTGCTTTTGCAGTATCACAAGAGAAGGTACCATGGAGTATGCTCATCCTCAGCTTTGTAGATGAGGTATAGATGCAATTTGTCTTTAATTTCCTTTTAATTGTATGGCTTTATAGTTGAGTCAGTTTTGAAGAGGTCAATCTGAAGCTGGAAATCAAGGACAGGTATCGAAAAATAGCTGGATTTCCAGTTCAGTATAAAGACATAGGCAGACTATTTTAATAAATTATTATTGGATCTGACTATCAATACACACAAGATTATCTATCTCATTGGTCAAAAAAGTCTTCCTATTAGGAAAAAAGAAGATAAACCCTGAAGAATTCTCTGTCTGCAGCACGATTAAATGCTGAAAGAAAGAGCAGTCAGGAAAAAAAAATCATTGTGTAACTGTTCTACAATATTTAGGAATTCTGATGCCCATTTTTGAGTGCTATCTACTGGTATTTAAGTTAGTATTTAAGTTATTGCCTGATTGTTTATGCATGTGATTATGATTGCTTATGCAGGTCCTCTTGTAATCCTCAATGGAACAGATGGAAAGATCTGTTTTCTACATGACTTCTCTCTTTTTGAAACTCCATGGATAAGTGATGCTTAAAGAGGAACGAGAGCTGTCCATATCTGTTCCATGTTAATCCAAATTCTGTTTTTGAAATTTTATGACTGGTGCCATATGACAGAGTAAATGTTGGGAAAGAGAACTTCTCTATTTTTTTTGCCTAAATTTTTCACAGAATCACAGAATGGTTGAGGTGGGAAGGGGCCTCTAGAGATCAGCTAGCACAACCCTCCTGCTCAAGCACTTGTTTTCCAGTATGTAGAATTTGAATATATATGAAGATATTGTGTGTGAAGATTTCAGCTTCCCGATTTCTGGAGTGTGTTTTGTGTCACAGAAATGGAAGGAACAGATGGTGTCCCTCAGACAAGGAGATCAATTTGGGGGGTTGACTCGTTAACCTAGTAGAAAGAGCTTTAAATTTGATTTAAAAGCCTGTGAGGCAAAAGTCCAAAGGGAAATTAAAAGACAAACAGTAACAAAAATTATTGATCTAGTCATGTGTACAGAGTCTGACAAAGATCAGAAATGCTACTGGAAAGACAAGAATGAAAGAGAACAGGGCAACCTACTGAGAGTTTGAGACATCTACACACAAGATGTAAGGGTTCCGGAGCTTGAAGAATGAAGCAATCATGACACAAATAGAATGTCAGATGATGAAACATAATATGGAAAAAGCCTGGCCTGTATAGGGGAAAGGAAGAGCAAAAATGAAGAGGTCCTACTATACACTTTGAGGCAAGTCCTGAGACTGGACTGCAAGACCTTTAGTGTTTTTTTTTCCATCTATATTATTTTTTATGATTTCTGTGCATCTGTAAGTCCAGTTCGGCCATTGGCATTTATTACAAGAATAAAATTCAGATGCTTGCTTGCCTAACAAGATATATATATATATATATATTTTCTTTTTAATTAAGAATTTCCATAATTAATACTGTGAACTCCATGGGATATACTGTCAAGCTGTTTTGGTTTGATCCAGTAGAGGGCAATGACACCTATAGACAACAGCTCTTTCAGCACACCATGAATAAACACCCTTAAAGTTACAGTGAGAATAATCCCCCCTCCGCCCCCTGCCTTTAACCTTTCAGACATCAGGTTAATTAGGCAGAACTCCAGTTCATACATATTATCCCAAGGGAACACGTTACAGTATATTTTTCCTTTTGATGTACAGCTGCAGTATTAAGTCAGGCATGATTTACATATATGATGCGATAATTAGGCCTAGAAGCGAGGATGAACCCATATACTGTGGATAACTGGTTTAGCCTGAAAAAGATAAGCTTGGTGATATTACATGAATATCATTTTTATGATTGAAAATGTGATAAATACGGTATAGTGCTGAAACTGTTACCCTGTGGCTGTGCTAGAGGCAACCTCAAACATCCAATCCTCTACAGTGTAGGTTTATTCTGTTTCTTGCAGTATGTATAATTATTATGTATCATTTATTTAGCATGGTTTGTCTCCTAAGGAATTTACCATCTAAAGTAGTCGCAGATAGGTAGGTATTAGGTAGGGACTATTTGAAGGAAGACGAGAAGGATTTGTCTAGCTAGGCTATAAACAGTGCACTTCTAAAACACTTCCTTTAATAGTTCATGAATATCCATTCATATCCATTCATATACAGCCTCTCTTTCTCTGCACTGTCTTTGCCTAGCAACATTCTCCATTCACTGACAATAATTATTATTTTTAAGATAATAAAAACAAGACATCCCCCTAATTCAAGGTGCATTTTATAATAAAGCCTTTAGCCTGTAATACAGTTTCACTTTGCCTTTCCTTGCTGTGTTAAATTGAAGGTATATTACAAGCTTATCAGGCTAGATCCTCCTGTTCCAACCTACAAGTAGAACGACATCCTCTGTCATTCCTCGAAGTGAATCATTAGGGCAGTTTATGTGACTTATGCTACCTGAAAACCTAATCTAAATTAATCTATCCTGTGTTTTTACATTACTGCATGAGGCAGGATTTCATCCAAATTCCCAGAGTTGTAGAACGTTCTATTTACTGTATTGGTTCTATTATGATATAAATTGATTATTGTTCAAGCTTGGTGTTAAAAGTTTTGTGCTGCGTTCCTGTACAATGAGTGGACAAATAAGCTTAGGAGACCTCATTCTTTTACAAGTATGGTTGATAAGAGTGCTTAACTGTAAAGAAATGGATAAAAGGACAAGACTCCTAACATGAAGATTTTGCAATTTGCTATTAGATATGGTCTAGCGGATATAAAATAAGGTGGAAACATTAGAGGGGTTGTCAAGAATCTGATCATGTGATAATTCATTACGTGCATGTGTTGACTCCTTTTTCACAAATAAGATATTTTAATTAGAGGAGAATTTCTGGCATTTCAGCTGGAGTGCTTTGGGAGAAGGATTGGAAGACAGTTGGATTCCGGGAGACCAGCTTGTGCATAGAATTAGCAGTGTAGGGTAGAGGGGGAAGAGGTCTAGGGGAAAGTGATAGGATATCAAGGCTGGCATTTGCAAAGTAGACAAGAAAATGAAAAAGCAACAGGAATAAAGACAAAAGAAATAGTGCATTGGTTGTATAGCTAAGATTTATTCTCATTTTATATTTGGTGCTGGGATAAGCTTACCTTCCTTCCTTCCCGTGGAGTTTAAATTCAAGTCCTTATCTGAACATTTAGAAAAATTAGAGGCAGAATCCGGGCTTTCATTGAGGCTACCTCAGTCAATAATGAGTTGTCGTAGTTCATAAATAATTCTCTGTTATTAGCCATGGGAACTTTAATGTTATTTAAATAACTTGGGGCTTCATAGGAGATTAAATTTTGTTTTGTTTGTTTTTCTGCTGTGGGTACATTGAGGTCACTTCTGATCAGTCTTTGGAAGGTTGATGATGTGTGCAAAGCTAAGTTTCTACAGCAGTCTGCTTTTGTATGAAACGAGTAGTATATACTTTAGAGTTTAAAATAGACATGAGTCAAGCAAATCATATGTTTGCTATTTGCAGAATTTTTTAAAGGTTTGGGGGTTTTATTATTATTCTGTCTAAAGTTATATTAGAATTTCCATAGACCTACTGCAAATCTGAATAAAATCTGTAATACTAAACTTCACATCTAAATTTATTGC
Source organism: Nothocercus julius (assembly GCA_013398735.1). Classification (NCBI taxonomy): domain Eukaryota; kingdom Metazoa; phylum Chordata; class Aves; order Tinamiformes; family Tinamidae; genus Nothocercus; species Nothocercus julius. Next base: position 6,012,719 of record VZSV01000030.1, read on the forward strand.
AAGTTTTTAGCTACGTTATAGAAATCTATACTTATGTTTTCAGCAATAAGACCTGGGTTCTGGTTTGGGATTTAAATTATGTTAAGGAATTAACAGATTCATGATGAATTCAGGAAGATTTGAAGGAACATACAGGACTGGTCAAATTATAACTTTTAGTAAATGTCCACACAGCTTCACTACGTAATCCTGATTTGTAATTTAGAGAATGTGTATAGTGTGCTCAAACTCTGATGCGAACAGGCTGGCTTGAGTGTCAAGGCAGATATCACATACAGAGTTCGGTTAGTCATCTCTACATATGCAAAATTATGACAACTGAGATGTATTCCACTTTCTCTAAACTAGATATTGTTCTTTAGATTTCCGTATATTGTGTCCTGCCAGTAAACCAAATATGGTTGTCTCTGATTTAAAGTAGTTACATACTAAAAACTCTGTAACAGACCTTGTGGGCTTATGATAGGGACAACATTGGCTTTTGAGCACACCAGTTTTGCTTTTATTCTTATTTTAGCACACATTTTTTTTTGTCTTATGGTCATGAAAGTGCCTTTTTGGAATAGGTGTGGAGTAGCTCTAAGTGTCCTAATGTGTTGACAGAAAGAAACATGTTCTGGAAACAGTATTTTGAGTCATGGACTTCACACGTTAAGAATGAGAACAATTCATTAATGCCTGTAAATTCCACAGTTGTATTTAGACTTGTAGAGCTAGTGATAACATAAATGTTTGCTTCATGTTGTGTGGATGGGACTGAGTTTTCTTAATGCAGTCACATGCCCTGTCAATCCAAATACTGGGTGGAACATATTTACTAAATTTATCATTTTGCATCTATTTTTACCCTTTCACAGATTACTTTATGAGACTGATGCCATGGAGGAAAAACGGTACAGTCTGTCTTAGCTTGGTTAATTCCTTTTCATGTATCTTCTGGTAAATATCACTATTGTCTCAAGTGTCATCCTATATTCCTTCAAGTTTTGGAAACTCCATTCTCTTTGTTTTACTGTGCATTTAAGAGCTCCAAAGACATGGCTCATATTTCTAAGTCTTGCAATACAAGTATTGAATTCAGACTTTTCTAAGTTAAAGCCCCTTAAAATGTATTTATTTGTATGTTTAAATAAACACATATTTTGTTAATCATCTGGGATTTTGTTTTTTATTCACAAAATTTGTACACTTGAACCTTCACAAAAGATGCCAAAATATGTGACTGTTTTTAAAAATATTAGTTTTTTTATAAATCTATAAAACATTTTGTTATAAACTTTATTAACAAAAGCAGTAGTTAACAGATATAAAAATAAGCAAGTTACATAACCATGGCAGGCTCCTGCAGTCTTTAACTTTTCCCCACAAATGACATACACAACATTCTTGGCTGCAGCTTTATTCAAAACACATTTCAAAGACACGACTGTAAAACATTAGATCTTTCCAAAGAGCAAATTGACTAATGGGAAGAAACAAGACAGACCTGCTATGCAAGACAGAAGAAGTCTCCACCTAACACAAATTCTAGTTTCAAAGAAAGCCACTAGCTGTATAAGTCAGGAAGAAGCAATTCTTCTCTCAAATTCACCTACTAACTTGGGGTTACCACAAATGACCTTATAAAGTCTGCAATCTCCCTATTGATATCCTCCCTTTTATTTATCACAGTCATGTATCTTGTGAGTGTCTGAACCTTCTCAAGATGGGACATCAGAAAAGACCATAGTCAACCTACATTTTAACTCCTGAATAAATACACGGTTATCTTGTAGTCTAAAGATCATGTTCACACCCAAGAATATTTGCTAATTGAAGTTCTAGCATGAAATGTAACACCAATTTACTAGGTTTTGTTGCCTTCATGCCCATGCTAAGTTGAGGTTAAATATTGCTGGACACATATTCAGTCAGGCTGTATAATAATTCCTAATTTGTCTACTTTTATGCCTGTTAATGCTGAGCAATAGCTTTTTGTCTACCTTGTTATCATTGTTTCACAAATCTAATACTATATTGATAGAAAGGAGAAGAACTATTTGTGGATAGACTGCTGAATCTTCTCTAATTCTCTCAAAAAAATCAACCATTTGCATTTAATTAGTTTGCTGATTTTTTAATTATAGTGTGGCCTTGCTAGAGCTTATTAGCATTATCTGGGTAGATCAATTTAGAGTAGGAAGATTTTCAAGGGCAACTTGGATATTCAAAGGAGATTAGCACTTTGGTCAATAATAATCTTCTCTTTAAGTGAGAATTGAACTTCTGCTTCAGGAAGGCAGTAAAGTGTATATGGTGATCATAGAACTACCACCTTTGTACTTAGAGTCACTGATGTATGTATGACCACTGGTGGCAAAAGCTGGGATGCACAGATCTCAACTCAAGCAAACTTCTACCTTTATAACTGCATTTGACCCCTCTAAAGTCTTATTGAAATTTTGGATCATGTGCATTTTTTTTTTCTTTATAAAAGTCTTTCTATATAAGTCACTGTCAGCTTTTACAAAACTTCTGGGCTTAAAATTAAACATGGCCATATTGTAGTGAAGAAAAAACATTTGTTTGTTGAATTATTTGAGAGTTCTGTAAAAAAACAGTATAATTTTTGTCTTTTGGGGCAGATTCTTTCTCTTGACACATAACTGTCATTCACCTAACACTGATAAATGCAGTGATACAAATTTTCAATGGATCACAAGAATAAAAAGCCATGATTACTTATGATTACTATGTTATTTTAATTATTTGATCTACTCCATTAATTAGAGGACATTAATGGAAAATTTTATCAGTCTTAAGTTTCTTATTTATTTTTAGATTGGGATGGCAGAAGACCGGAAACAAAGGCATATTGTAAAGACAAAGGGTTTCTCATAACATCTAATGCTTTAAATACCTGTGAATCCTGCCAGACAAAAGTGTAGGAGTTGTGCTTGTGTAGCAAAAACTATTAAATCAAAATAACTAGCTTTTCTTTTTTTTTTTTCCCTGTTGGATGAAAATATTAAGAGGTATATTCTGAAATGGGTGGTGAATGTGTATAACGAAATCATCATTCTTCTGAAATTTGTGGTGATGAGTTTGCAAATGAAATAAACTTTTAGATACATTGCAGAATTTCTGCTCAAATTTAGTACCATTAAGATCTGAAGTGTTGGCTTGGGCCTATCTTTAATCTGTACGATTTAATTTCCACAATCAGAATTTTTGGACAACGGTTATAAATAATAAGCCAAGTTTGGCCAGTCTATTTCTTTTTCCATTGTGTGCTGTAAGATGTTGAGATTAAGCAGGAAGTTTAAGGTCACTTTGTATCCTTCAGGATCATGCTAAGGCAGTACCACACTTTTGTTCACTTTTACAGAGACAGGATCTATTTTCAAAAATTATGAAAAAAAAAAAAAAAGAATGAGAATAAAGTTAAAATAGCCTGGAACAACACAAGTCGTTTCCTTCAGCTGTTATTAACTGTTTAACCAGTTTTCCAATCTTCAATAAGCACTGAAGTAGTCCACGGGTCACATTAGTTCTTTCCTGACTCTAAATGACACTAGGTCAGAAAGATCCTTCACAATTTCATTTCTTTTTCATTTGATTACATAATTCATTTTATAACATTTTAGTAAACAGTGAAATAATCTCTGATTTGTCTAGATAGAAAAAATAGCACCTGCTTGAGAGATTAATTTTTAAAATATGGTATCATAGGCCAAAATTCCTACTGAACGAAATAAAAATGCATGTGTGCTTCACTCAGTCTAGCTGACAATACCTCTTTTAAGATGAAGAATAATTGGTATTCACAGAAAAGATGAACATTTTTATACACCTAGTAATGAGCAAATTAACAAGACACCTACTGAGTTGTCTTAAAAAATACACTATGCATAAAAGGAACTAATTGCTACTCACTCTGGAATACAAATTTCCATTTGTAATAAGCACTGCTGCTGACTTTGTGTAGGCCGCAGAGGCAAATAGAGAGCAAGAGTCTGTCTATCAAATGCCATGCCCTTGTTGATGCCTTTGACAGGGGCAGTCCTTCACTGAAGCAGGGAGAGCAGTCTGAAGACTCCCTCTATGGCCCTTCATGTTTGCTGGCGAACTTTTCAGTTTCTTTAAAGGTTCGTTTATACCATACTCATCAGCATAGCATCTGATCCTCTTCCAGTAGTTGCATTAGGCAATATGACAAATATCTGTCAGATTTTTCTTCCCTTTTCCTCTCCCCAGGGGAGAAAGGCTAAATGAATATAGATGCACAGGGATAAATTCAGACCTGCTGTAAGTAATTGCAATTCCATTGATGTCAGTGGAGTTGCACCCTACTACTTTTGATTTGAAACTGGAACAGAGAACCACATTGTTCTCCGTAAAATAAAAATAAACAGTATGTGAAGATGTTTCCAAACATTTCAATAACATTATCTAGGACAGATTCTGTCCCTAGTTAGAGCTCTACCAAGCCATTTGAGTTAACGGCGTTGCACAACAGTAGATGAAATTAGAATTCTGCCCTCAAAGAAGCTTACAAATACCTGAGATTTTAACAGATAGGTCAGTGAGCTCTGAAGTCTTTGGGTAAATATCTCTTTGAAATTTTTGTGGATTGTGTGTATTCTGTCAATTGAAAATGCAAAATATTTTAAAACGTAATTTAGCAAACCTCCTGCTTAGGACTTACTGTGGCCTTATGAATCATTTGGGGCCACTGAACACAGTTTGAGAGTTACTGTGGTAGGATATACCTATGATTCAGTTCACAGTCTTAAAGAGTCTTAAAGACTCTTTCAGAATGTTTGGTGTAGCAGTGGTTTATATCGCAAGAAATTGCACTTCTCTCTATTTTGTCTGAACAAGATAGGCAGAAGATATACAAAATTTAACAACTCAGCGAGTCAGAAATACATATGGAAGTCTGTAAACCAGCATAATGTATGGTAAAATAAATTTCTGAGATTTCATTGGTAGATCATAGAGGATCCAAAAAATCACAGGTTTGATGATGACATGCTAAGAGGAAAATAGTGGTGAGATTCTCATCACACTCTGTGTGATTAGTTAGTTACTCTGAAGTAACTAATGGACCATTAGATGCATTTTATAAATCAGTAAGATTTCTACTTCATATCCAGCCGAGTAAGTTAATTAGAACTTTCAGATTTGGAAAATTCCCTCTTTTAGGAGTAAATATTTTTTATTTAAAAAGAGTCACATATCTACTTGCTTCAATCTTATTTTTTTTTAAATGCATATTCTTTGATTTTTGCCTCATTCTCCAGGAAATAAAAATAAAAGAAAAAAGACGATGCAGTGAAACAGTTTCTTTGCCTTATTTCTTTGCTTCCTTTTAGGATCACAGTTAACATCTCCACTGAAGTTTCTAATACTGCACTCTGCAAGACTGGATACTCACCCCTTATTTTGCAACCAGTTAGAGCTGTAGGCACACAGAGTTTATCATCTTTTCCATGGAAGTTATAGCCTTGAGCATTCCCTCACTCTGGTTGGGGAAGTAGCTTCCTCACACTTCTGCATCGGCAAGACAGTTCTTATTACATTCCTGGCTGTTAGTGTTTGGGCTAAAAGGGTACTTGAAGACTGTTATTCACTCTTCTCGTAATGGACTGAAGAGTCTAAGATCAGAACTTTCCAACTCTTATATATAGATATGTGTTGTTGCTCTGCTCCAACTCCGTAATATGGCATTTATGGCAGAGCACAACTGTGTGATAATCCTTCTACTACCTCTCAAGCTTTGGGAAACTCAGGAGCATGGGCTGGAACAGGGTGCTCCAGCAGTTTTTTAATGATTTTGATAACCTATGGAAAAGACCAGATACTGCCTACATGTCCAATTCTATTTTCACTGCAATCAGTGGCAATTTCTATTAATTTTGAGGGCTTGTGGTTTACGAACTGCGCTAGCTTAGATGCAACTGGAACACAGAAAAGTAACTTGTTCATGACACTTACTTAGACACAAAGAATTCATAGAATCATAGAATCTTTAAGGTTGGAAGGGACCCTTAGAGATCATCTAGGCCAACCCCCCTGCACACGCAGGGTCACCTA
>VZSV01000030.1:6019946-6113474 GCA_013398735.1 Nothocercus julius
TGGTGAATCCATGCTGACTACTCCTGAGCACCTTCTTGTCCTCCACATGTTTGGAGACAACTGCCAGGAGGAGCTGTTCCATCACCTTTCCAGAGATGGAGGTGAGGCTCACTGGCCTGTAGTTGCCTGGGTCCTTCTCGCCATTTTTGAACACTGGCGTGACATTGGCTTTCTTCCAGTCCTCTGGCACCTCCCCCGTTCTCCAGGACCTTTCAAAGATGATGGAGAGTGCCTTAGCTATGACATCCGCCAGCTCAGGCAGCCCAGGGCAAGTCTTCCTCTCTCCAGGCATCTTCTCTTGTCTCTAGTGTGTGGGATTCTGGAGGGCTGCCTTTGGCAAACAGTGAAGCAAAAAAGGCATTCAGTAACTCTGCCTTTTCTATGTCTTTCATAACCAAGGCACCCATCCCATTCACCAGTGGACCCACATTTTCCCTAATCTTTCTTTTGCCATCGACATATTTGAAAAAGTTCTTGTTATTTTTAACATCCCTTGCTAGATTTAATTCCAATTGTGTCTTACCTTTCCCTGTCACGTCCCTGCATTCCCTGACAACATTCCTATATTCCTCCCAAGGAGCCTGTCCTTTTTTCCACTTTCTGTATACCACCTTCTTCTGCTTGAGTATTGCCACAATCTCCTTGCTCATCCACGCAGGTCTCCTGCCCCCTCTGCCTGACCTCTTACACACAGGGATGCACTGTTGCTGGGTGTGGAAGAAGTGCTGCTTGAATAGCAACCAGCTCTCTCGGGCCCCCCTTCCTTCTAGAGCCCTAGCTCGTGGGATTCTTCCAAGGAGGTCTCTGAAGAGATCAAAGTTGGCCCTCCTGAAGCCCATCGTTGCAAGGCTACTTACAGCCCTGATCCCTCCTCATTGGATCCTGAACTCAACCAGCTCATTGTCATAATTCCTGAACTCTGCACTCCATTTCTGATGATAACTTCCTAATACTGCCAAAGACTCCTATGGACTTCTTCAGCAAAAAAACCATGTGCTCTAGCTGTTCTTGCTTGAGCAAGGGACTTAGACTAGACTAGAGGTCCCTTCCAACCTGAACCATTCTGTGATTCTGTGATTCTCTGAAACTCAAAAGTTTTATCTGAGGAATATTACATGGAAGAATTATGAAGTGTTTGAATATTGGAGAAGAAAAGGGTTAATATTGCTGATATGGTTGTTGTCATCAGTATCTTTACTTTGGATGACTTGCAACTTATCAGTTCCTGAACCAATAATCATGCGATTATCTTTTCAAGATTTATGATGACATGATTTCTGGAAGCAGAAGGTTGTTATACTCTTCCTTCATTGGTAGACTCTGTTGTCAGAAGATGCTTTTCTGTGTAGTATGTTTTTACTTACCTACCACGGAGGAATTCTTTGAATCCTATCTTGACCTATTATTGATCATAAAGGGTGGTCCTTTCTCTAGATTCTGGCTCTGGTCCTCTTAGCTGGGAGCAAAACTTAATAAAACTGAAACAATAAATATCTTATATCTACATAACACTTGAATCCAAAAACAGTTTAAAAAGCAAGGATGAATTCATTTACCACTGAAATGCCAGCCACCTCTGGGGTGGAACACATGGTTCTTATTTGCGCAGAACTAAGCAGCTGTTTAACAGTACAAAACAACAGTACATTATAGTTTAAATCATGAAATGAAGAATAATCCTGTATCCAATTGAGATGTAAGATTAAACTTAGATGGGGGGAAAATAATTACCCAAATTGGTAAAATGATCAGTACACAAAGACTAACCCCACTATTCTGGCACAGTGGGCCACCAAAATACTGAGGACTGAATGTGGTAAGGAACATAATTTTTCATTACATTTAAAAGCTGGTATCTCAAGTAAGATTAAAAATTTTTCAACAAAATTTCTCATTAAAAAAATGTCAGTCCATCAATACACAGCTTTTCTGTGGAAAGTACATGCCATTTAGACAGGAAAGGTTTCTTGGAGTCTACAGTGGAATTTCTGATCAAAAAGAATGTGAGTCAGAACCACTAGTAACCTGACTGTTACAAGCATCTCCCAGGATGTGGGAGAATGAAATTCAAGTCCTTGTTTAGGCTACTTCACATCATAGACTTGGACCTGGGTTTCCCATATCCCAGAGGAAGGTCCTAAATTATTGGACTTGCAGCTATTCTGATCATGTTTTCTTCTTATTTTCCCATGGAAAAAATACAAAAAATTGAAAGGTCTTGGGTTTGGCTCAGTGTAGAACGTGAATTTTGCAATTTCAGAAACTTTCCTGGAACAGGAAAGTTATTTTCCGCCCAGTTTACCTCCCGCTGCAATGTATTCCCTTGCAATAAGATGAACAGTTAGTGGAGTGTTATCTTAGGGGGATGATAATGCTTATATGTATTTATGTCATATTATAAGGTATATATTCCTCAGCATAAGCTATACATCAGGCAAGGTCAAAAATAAATTCAATTTAGAAATTAGAAAGTTTCTAGCAATTGCACCGATAAACTTCTGAAAAACTCTTCCAATAAAAGTAACATGAACAAAACACCTATCTTCTTTTAAGAGGGAGTTAATAAACCTCTGTGACCTGTCTACAACAGTCACAAGGTGTACACTGCAAGATAAGCAGCCCTTTTTAGTCCTTCAAGGACCAATAACATGGTACTTTCAGAGTACATTTCTGTTGTTCAGGAGATACTAACACTTGCTTTTGCTTTTGGCAGTCCCTTATTTTTTGTGACTTTGGTGTTCTGGTAGGTCCTGCTCCTGATACTAATAATATCTAAAAACCTTTACTTAATAGAAAACTGTAAAATAGATTTAAGATTGTTTACCAGTTTCAAGTAGCTCCAGGTCAGACAGCATCAAAATTCAATCACTAATAAGCAATGTGGTATTTCATTCAGTCATATTTTTTCTGTTCTGTTATCAGTATATGGAATCTTTGGCTCTAATGAAGTCTATTGATTTCTTTGGATTGCTAATACACATTAATGTGTCAAATTCATTAGATTATTGTCATATTGCTGAAAGAGGTGGTAAATAATTTTAAATAAATATCTGTTGCTTTCAGAAAGGTAGTTGGTGCCCAGTATATGGTTACTAAAGGTGCTGACCCCAGGCACAGTGAAGTCAGTGAACACATTTCTTTAAGATCTGGATGAGTTCAAAATGTCTGTGCAACCCCATTGGCAAGAAAGACTAGCATTGAAGAAACTTGAGTCTAAAGATTCCTCAAGTCTCTTGTTCTCTTAAGGCCAACTTTTCTCAAAGTCAATGGGAGGCTAGTTTCCAACAAAATTAATGACTACATATTAATGGTTATTCAGTAAATTGAATTGTTTTGTCTTTGAGGAAGACACTAACCCTTTCTATTAGTTTTGGACCACAGAAAAAGCAACAGTGCTATTCAACAAGGTAAGAATAATGGTCTGGAATAAGAAAGCCCCTGGTAACAAGAAAAAATATCATTATCACAGTGATTATTTAGAGAACAAGAAAAAAAGTAGTAATAGCCTACAGAGCCTTACTAGAAATCTTTGTTATAGTCTGATAGGACAAATTCTGAGGCCTTTATAGTTAAATCAAACTAAATTATAGTCATTACATATACAAACACATGTATATCGAAATATATTACATATAAAAATTCTATATAACATTAAAAAAATACTAGATGTTCTTGTTAAGAATAAACAAACATTGCCTTGTTTGGCAGAATTTTCAAATGCATATTGCTTCTTTTATTTTTTTTTATTACAATAAAAATGTGTTTTGTATTAAATCTATTGTTATAAAGAAATTAAGCCCTGAAATCTGCCAGCATGGCTTTTTTCCATGAAGTGGAAAAAAAAGCCCTCCTGTTTTAGATACTTGAAAACATTAGAAAACCGAAAATGAAAAGACCAGCCTCTGCGTAGCAAATTACTCCATAAAAATAAAAAGAATTCTTCTGTGTGAACTTAAATGGTTTGAAAGCAGAACATAGCAGAAGAGAATAGCATGCATGGTCATAAAGAGAAAACAGAGAGGGTTTAACTCAGTCTTTACAGATGTATCTATTTTGCTTAGGAAGAAAAAAAAAAAAAAAAAGGCAGCTATTTCCCAGAGATTTGGGTCTGGACCCCTCTCTGTTGGGACAAAGATTGAGCCTTCACCTGCAAGGAAATTCCAAGGAAATCCTCACAAAAAGGCTTTTGTTTGATCCATTCTTTAGCTTTAAATACTGGAACCAAAATGTTATGACCTGTTTGCTCATAATTAGGCATTTACATCTGTTTTAAGGGATACAGCTTGCAAGATCTGAGTTTCCAAAATTAATCATCCAGAGAGTATACTTTCTCCTCTTCCATCTTCTTGAATGATTTTACTATGGTTTAACCTATGCTTCATATTAGACCTTATTATTTTCTTGTGACCTTCTCATCTAAGTTTTGTTATTATCATTAGTTCCACGTATTAGGTTATATATAACTCAGAGATATCAACTGGTATGTAGATTTTACACTGCAAAGTACATTACAAATAGCTATTAAGAGACAATCCTTGCTCCAGGGAGCAGAAGAGTAAAGGAAAATTACAGAACCAAAGACTGTCCTGTCTGAGATCTCAGAGTTGGCCAGTGGCAAAGTCAGAAATTGCAACTTATCTTCAAGGCCCTGAACACTGCCTGAGTTTGTTTCTCATTGACCGTTTTTGCCTTTCTCCCTCAGGAACTTTCTCAGAATCTACTATACATATTACTAAACAGACAACTTCCTAGGTAGAAAAGATGATTCAAGTGCAATGAGCAAAGTCACTTATCAAAGAAGAAATAGTCTAAGTGTTCAGAGGGAGAAGAGATATTGAACAAATGCAAATGAACATATATCTTGCCAGAGCTGTCTGATGATTTCTTTTCCTTTGGGGAGAAATGCAGTGACTTGGCAGACAAAAGAAGAGGACAAGCCTGAGATCATTTATTTGGAGCTTAGCAAAGCATTTGACAAAATGCCTCTTACGGAGCTGGTGAGTAAGGTTGGGTATGATGGCATCAACAGCAGACAGGTGAAAAGGTTTAATAATGCACTGTGGGGCAACATGCAGAGGATGTTAATCTGTATGAAGGAGAGGTTTCTGGCTGAAAGTAACAAATTATAGGTCCTTATGACTTGATATTGGGACCAGTTCTGTTTAAGATTTATGCATAGATTTAGTGCTTGTGTATCTTTCTTGGCTGTGAGCTGAATCACTGTGGTATCCCTCTTTATCACTATGCAGCTGAGTTAAGTCTTAGAAACTTCTAATGGATGTTAAGGAACAATTCTAAAAAATAAACCAAAACAGTAGCAGCACCAACCACGTTTAAACTTTAATTCTTGAACCTTTTAGGTTACTGATCCCCGCCTTTCTCTGTATTTGTCTTCCTGCAGCTTCATTTTAACCCCAGGCATTTTTGACTATTTTTGACATTTTTGACACTATTTGTGACAACCTTGGGCTGCCACACAGCCCTTTTCCGTGGTTTCTGAGGTGAAATGGCTAGAGGTACTGCTTAGGGGAGGAGAACTTTACATGTAGTTCTGTATCAAAAATACCCTGGCTAGAGTGCCACTAAAATCTGGATATTTCTGACTCCTAAAAGAGTCTTTTGAAGACACCACTATCTGGATAAAAAATTAGAGAGGCCCATGGTTGTTTTGGACTGAACCCTCTAAGCTAATCTGTCCTTAATCTACAATGATTATCAACCCAGCATAGTCAAGGTACCACTTGTGCCCTTAGCTCATGATGAAGTGACACTGGCTGTCGTCATTGCCTGCTTAACTCGCTTAGTAACCTTTAAAACCTGCTGTCATACAGCTGGTTACCATTTTATGGCTGAAAACAGTCTTGGATTGTCTTGCTCGACTGTCTTGAATTATGGTGGTGTTCACAGTCTTTCATCTACTGCAGAATGCTCCATCTGTGTCCACACTGCAGCTCCACAATGTTGACTTTACTTTTGAATTGCCAAGCTACATCATGCTATAAAAGGAATATTAACTGGTTCTTATGATCCAGGAGGTATAATAATACGAACTCCTTGTTGGTATTATACAAGGAGTTGGTATTATTATATCTTCAAGGATGGTCTTCCAACTTAATCCCTGTAAAAGTAGGCTTTTCAGAGACTGTGTTGCGTGGGCTGGTAAAGAAACTGCTGAGCTGGGCTTAGATGAATGGCTTCCAAGGAAGGAAGAAACAGTGGTAGGGAGTGGAGGCAGATTTAACTGAACCAGATGAAGCCACCTCCAGCACATCCTTGCAGATCTGATTGTGGGGTAACACAAAGATGGCTTAAAACCAAATTTTCCTTTCCTTATGGGCAGATCTTGAGATTGTCCTAGAAGTGAGGAAAGCACTCCTGAATAGGATTAGCCTAGTTCTGGTCTTGAACAGTTTTCTCCCAGCCAATTCATAGGACGCTCTTTTATTTCATCTCACATAAGATGTCCACATGTATTATCCTTTGCAAGACAGAAGAGAGAGAACTTAAATGAAATCCAGTCTCGAGCACAATGGGGAGCATGGTGGCCCACCCAGACTTTGGAACTCTCTAGTTTGCAGTCTGAAGAACATGCATCAGTATGGAAAATGTAAATTTTGACGAAATAACTAAGGTCAAAGCCTCGCTGCTATGCAAGCTGGTATTAGAAGGCCTGGTAAACTCTTGGCATCATTTTCATGTTGCAGCTACCGAGTTGGAGGTCCAGTCTTGCGTCGTATCTCTCAAAACAGATGGCAAACACCAAAGAGAACAGACAATCTGCTACTTAGGTTAACTGTTTAAGACTCTGAAAATCAGCTATATTCAGTTTCCCATTTTTCCATTGACTTACTTTTCAATTTCTTGCAAGTCACCTAAAGTATCTTTAGATCACTTATGCATATGCACCCTCTATAGATGTCAGAATGCCTTAAAAACACATTTCATGTCCTGGCAGGATAATTCCTAATGTTCACACTAACCCTGGCAATCTGATCTTGCCACAATGCGGAATGTACAGTCCTTTGAATTCTTCCTCACCTTTGGATGTAGCCCAGGACCATGCTGGTTGGATAATGAATCATTGCACTGTGTAAGGCATAGAAGTCAGCACTTTCAAGGACTGGATTTAGAAAGAAATTGGCTAGCTTGCTAGAGAATCTTGATATGAGGCAACATATGTGAAAATGACTAACTATGGATTAAAGGTGATTTAGAGAAAAACTTCTGCTATGATGAAGGACGCCACTCCCCATTTTGAGGACCAAAGAACTGGAAGATACATAGCTAAAATATAAGACCGGGTATTATTACTACAGAATTTTAGGCTAACTGCCATTCCTTCACTGCTGAGCTGTTGGGACAGCATCCAGATAGTAGAGGTAGCACTTTCTTTTGTTGAGAGATTTCCAAATTTCTTTTATAAAGCCTTCCAAAATAGCAATTTCACAAAGCATCTTAGAAGTGCCACAGATGAACAGAATTATTGCCTGCTAGGAACATGATACTTACTTGCTAGGAAAACAACAAAGTGAGAGTACTAGCAATTCTAGTTGAACATTACTGGTGTACGCTGCCGCCTCTATCAAAACCAGAGAAAGCACTTTGTGGGAAAGAAAAGGAGGAGAAGAAACAGCAGAACAAAAGGCTTAGATGGTAATGTGCAGTTTTCTGGTTTGGTTTCCAAAAGACTTGAGTATGATTAAGCTGAGCAGACATGCCATTGGAAAAAGGGCATTTTTTTATAACCAGGCAGAACACTGACATTCTGGAAGAAGACAATACTTCTTAAAAAGACGCTTTGAGTTTGCATGTGACATAATAAAGGACATTCAGCACTCAGTGATGATCTTGCTTTTTTAAAGATTCAGCATATCCTGAGGTTTTGAACATGCACATATAATAATAGATATATATGCGTATGCACAAATATAAACAGTTAATTTTTTGTGTGTTGTTTGTCCTAGTTTCCTACTTTCTGTCTGGAGGCTTTCCTTTGTATCATGCTTACTAAAGAATTCTGTGCCCAAGGTATTACAGATTGTTGAAAAATCCATCTATATAAATAGGAGTGTTAAATAAGTGGAAGAATATTTCATGTACGTACATTTGTAAGAGTGCAGGTATTTTATAAATCCTGCTTTGAAAGAGGGCTGATCATGTCCATACATTTACCATATTATCTTTTGCTAATCCCACATCTTCAATTCACAATGACAATAAATGACTTCAGCTCAGCATCCTCTTTTCAGAATATTTTCTTCTTTACAGACCCTGTTGGCAGTAATTAATGAAACAGAAAATATTGGTGCTCAAGCTAGTCTCATTTCCCCAGGCTTTCTATAGCCAATGGAGAGGAAGTTTTATCTAGCAGGCATTTCAGCACACTTAAGTTTACTCTAGTGACTATCCAGGAATTTTAGTGAAACTAATGTTTCACTTAAATAAGGATATTTAATACAAGAGTTATGTGCCTGCATTTTTGCCATGTGAACTCTCCCCTGGTGTTTGATATTCCACTGAAACATATATTTTTTTCTTCACTTTTTTCCTTTATTTTTAATTACATACTGAAATACAATTCCTTATTGATTAAACAAATGTATTAGGACCTTATCATGTCCATTTTTGTGAGGTAAGGAATCCACAAAAAGGACATATCTGGAGTATATAAGAGAATGTCAATTTATATTATAGGAAAGCTATTTGAAGTTCCAGGGTAGACTAATAATCAAAGAAAATTCTTACAGAAGGTACCCTAGTAACTGGTTTGACTTTTTCTTTTGTCCTGCCAGAAATCAACAGACATAGCAGTTATCCACAAAATGTTGAGAAGCCACCAAAAGCCATCAGACAAGTAACTGCATTATTCAGATTAGCCTCCCATCAAGACAAAAGCATTAACTGAACCATATATTTGAGAGTAATTGAGCCAGGATACTGAGGACACCTAGCTAGAGAATAAAAACAACACAGCTAATTGACAGTGTTGCAAAAAAAACAGAATAAAATATTTTTATTAGATGAGTACAGCTAAATGCTTGTCATCAAGCATTTGTAATAAAACAAATTGTTGTTTTAGAAGATTACATAGGAAGGCAGTGTTAGAAATAATTTGCCTATTTATCTTTGGAGATAAGAAGATCAGATTTTATATATATATATATATAATATATATATATAATATATATATAGCATTTAATGTTTTCTGTGAAGTATTTAATCATAAATGAAGAGTAATAACTAAAATGGTGGTTCTTTTTAAAAAGCTTGTCTAATTTTCAGGTTATATTGGCCATGGGTAGGAGTCATATAAACCTTGAACCTCTGAAATTCAATCCCCTAAAATATACCCAGGTAATGAGACAGCACAAGCTAAAATTGTGGATGAGAGCTTTAAAGAACTGCAGGAATCACAACATTTAGAGTGCTTTGGGTACGTAACTACTCAACAAATCCCAGAGGTCTGACTTAGGTTCTGTTTCCCTATCAACTGCATTGGAAGAAGCAAGCATCTAAGGTTAAGCTGGCCTAGTGGATGCAGAAACCTCTGAGCTGATCCCACATGTGATGACCCTTGAAACAGAAAGCTTGGGGTGCCTTGTATGGAGACACTTGACCCCCTACTGTGCTACACAACCTGACTGCACAACTGACGTGGACACATTTGCCTTGTGTTGTGTCTGCACTAAAATAAAAGTAGCTGAGAATCAGTACAGATCTGCAGGCTACATTAGGACCCTTGACAGATCTGAGGTGAAGCATCTCATGTTGCTATTTTGTGCTGTGTGGAGTTGTTGGCTTGGCTTGAAAGTATCCAGTGTGCTTCCATACTTTTAAGCACTGTAGGATTCTTGAACCAGCAGAGGTTGCAGCCAGCCCTTTCCTAAGCCCTCTCTTAGGATGGAGGACATTGCTGTGGCCTGGATGGGCCTGTCTTCAAAGGAAAATGACAGCCTGAGATTCCAACTTACTTCAGCTCTTTTGCACCAAAAGAAGGATGTGGAAATATTTCCTTCTTTCATCTCTCTCATAGGTATGCCTTGGTCATCAGAACATCAACCTGAGATGCAGAAGATAGATAGAGATCAAATTCATTCTCCTGTTTGAACCTGGCCCTTTCACATCCTATATGACTGTTGAGACAAGAGAGTACAATTCAGAGGGATGCTCTCCATCCCTTCTGATGTAACAGTTCTATGCTGCATATAATGAGCAAGTATGTATTGGACAAGAGTGTGAGCATGAATCTATACCCTAGAGGTTAAGATACTTGAGTGTTATTTGGATATTAGTCATTGACACAAAGACCTGGATTCAATAAACCTTCATTTAGAATATTCGGGCATAAATTGATACAGGAATTTAAATCCAGAACTGCACCTTGTAAGGTGAGCTTCCCCAGGTGAACACTAGTCTAATAGAGTTATAGTCACACATTCCTGTACTCTGGTCCCGTCACTATTTAATTATCCCATGCAAATATAAAGAGAATAAACAGAAGACAGCTTAGAGCATTCTTATACTAATTTATAGCTTTGTTGCTTATATATTCACCAACAAGATAGGAAATACAGCTTGTCGTAAATGAAGTCATAGAAGTTACAGCTTTCACATCTTGACAGGATGAATGCCATGAAGCTACTGGATAGTGGGGAACACTATGTAAATTGCAGTCTGCGCAGGGTTTTTAAAATCACACTCAACTACACGTAGACTTTCAATATCTCCTGCGCATCAGTGAAGAGAGAAATAAAGCTGTTGGTCTCAGTGTTGTGTAGGTATAAATGCCAATGTCTTTTGGTGGAGATATGTATTGAGTCAGCTCACTGAAGTACATATTTTACACTGGACACTAAAGGTGAATGGTAAACCGAAACTCTTAATACTCAAACAGAATCATACACTAATTTGAAAGTAAAGAATGTTTCAAATATGGGTCTAATACAATGGATTAAATGTACTAGATAAATGTACAAAATTAACAATGCTCGGATACAGAAGGTTATTTATCAAATACTGATGGAATAATGTGAATACAATGCACCTACAAATTAATCCGATCATAAATGAAAAGCTCAGTGCACGTCCTAATTGCTGATGGTGAACTCTGATGACCTGTAGTTCCCACTCAATATGGGCAGTTTTCAGTATAAGAGTAAATAAATTGGGTCGCACTGTGTTCTCATTTACGTATGTGTAAAGAAGAACTTCTATTACAAATGATGGATCCAGACAAAGATAGCAATGGTTTGAGATCATAACAGGATCCATGAAGTGTTTTGCTTTATCCAAGTCAGCCTCTAAAAGAGATTAAATTTAAATATCAGAGAGATCCTTCTTAAATAGCATTGTCTTCATTTCTTCTGAAGGTATAACTGCTAGCTCATATGCTGTCAGAAGGAAATGGGTGCAAAGTGAAATCTAAATCTAGATTTGTACTAATAATAGGCATAACTTAAACATGGGACATGAAATTTAACAGGCTCAAAATAATAGCAAGACAGTGACAGTCCTAAAAGAAATCAAAAGTTAGCAACAGGCAGACTAAAATTATACATGGATAAAAATATAGTCCCTTTTTCATCAAATACAGTAAAATATGTCTTCATGCCCTTAAAAATGGACAGTTTGAACTCTATAGTATGAAATGAGGATATTAGTCTCATTCAGTTCAGCAGAAATCTTCATCCACAATGAAGGATGAAAAATCCCTGGAGGTGAGAACTTTCCCTTCCAAACATTCACCAGCAGAGCCTGGCAGCCACTGCTACTCCAAGCAGAATTGCTATGGGCATAGCCCACATGTCTTTCTCTTCCTTTCAGGAAAAAAGGAAGGAAAATGACAACTGATTTCTTTGACAGTGGGCATGCAAACAGAAGAGTGTACCTTGCATGTCTTCTGACACATTTATCCAAAAGAGGTGTGGCAGGATACGACATTACTCAAATCTGAAATTTGGGGTTTACTTTAGTTCTAGAAATGACAAGAATCTATGTCAAGTTCTGACTCATAAGTACACAAAATGTTGTGAGGCCAAATAATTTTGTGAATTTTGTTATTCTTAATTAAATTCTCATTAAAATTCCTGTGTTTAAACATACCTTACTTTGCAGATGTTATGGAGGGGGATATGACTTACAATTTGTCTAAAAAGGTTTCTTGACAGGCCGTAAACTCCTCACAGTAGTATCTGAAATCAATCTAAAAACTCCAAATATGAACAAATATGGATCATGTTAATAACTGGTAATGCACAGCACTGCAGAAGCACAAGAAAAGCAAAATTAAAACTGGTATCTCCTCTTTGACATTTTCTGAGTTGTAATTTGTATATGAAAAGAAGATTAATGTGTTCCTTACTGTTAAGTTTTCACTTTAAATAGAGGCATTGATTATGGGAGCCTTTAAATGATAAAACCTAGTTAGGATATTATGTCATGTGTTATTAAAGTGTATTTGGCACTGTTTAAATTTAGCTTGCCAAATAATTTGCTGTAATATTAATGTCTGATATATTGCGGACCCTATAGTGGCTTTGTTTAGGATTAGTTCTCTAAAAATTTTATGCTTTGATTGCATATAAACCAGTGGTTTGCAGAACAGATACTCATGAAGCTTTATTTCCAAACACATAAAAATGATCCAATGGTCTGGAGATCTCTTGTAATTTGAGAAATATTTTAAGAAGTACAGTAAGCTGTTCGCCAAAGATTTAGACATTGACAAATAATCCCTTTTGTGTGTGTGAGTTCACTGCCACTCATCCATTCAGCTGAACCAGTGGGAAATTGGAACTACTCATAAGAACTCTACTTTAGCAAGGGAACAGCTAGAATCATTTCGTCACATTCAGAATGAGATCATGTGGCTTGATCTCATTCAAAACACCTTTTGTTTGGGTGTGCCTTGAATCTTGAATGTCAGGAAAAATGAAAAAAAAAAAGGACAAGCTGGAGGATCACAAACTGGGAATTTTGGAGTAGAATCACAGAAAAACAAAATAATCAGCACAGATGGTTGCATATAGGTATCTGCTTACTGATTCAAAAGAGAGTTTGAAAAGGCTCAAAAGGGATAATACTTTTAATTAAATATATTAATTATAACAGATTAGTACATTACCAAAAAGAATGGCATCTCAGGAGAATTTGGACACCTGCTGAAAATATGTCATTATTTAAGTCTTATCAGTTCCTCTCTGCAACTATAATTGTCTTTATCATTGTGTTTACAGTACAGGTTCAGTATAGACCAACACATGGAGATTTTCTGGTATATTTAGTTGCATTATGTCTTTAAACAATATAAAAATTTTAAATTTCTCACCTATGCCGAGACTTGGAGACATTTTAAGGTCAGCTTAATTGCTCATCTCTCTTACACTGTGAACAGATTATTTTTTTCTAGATGTGGTCTGAGTGTTGTCTTCTAGCTCTGGGGGCCATAACAATGGAGTGGTATTAATATGTGTCTGGACTCACGCTACCAAAGTAGAGATTTGTCTTTGTGCAGTTAGGATAAAGACTATGAGCTGGGCTGTTCAGGTGCCACCTGATGAACAGGAGTGAGTCATTAGTTTTTTTGTGATGGTAGTTAAGCATGCAAAAGTAGGAAAAACACCAAGAAAAGAAAAGAAACAAATCTTCTAGAGACCATGAACATGTTTAAGTGTTTTGGTAATTTTAAAATCAAGATTACTAAAAAATGAAATAATGTGGGGGAATTTTTGTCTGATTTGAAATTTCCCTCTGCAGACAAATATGTCTCTGTTTTGGCCAAGGTGTTTGGCAACGCATCCACTGAGGGAAAAGTCAGAGTTAGCTGATTCATTTTCTGTGGTGTTATGTGCTACTTTAGCAGTCCGAGGAGGTTTTTTGGTTCATTGTATTTTGTTTTTTTACATACTGCTGACAACCTACAGTGAAAAGATTAATGCAATTACATTGCTCCACAGAAGATCACTGGGGTAGTGGTCCCTATCATCTGAACAGAGGCACTGAAACAATTGCCATCACTAATACCACTACTCTATCCATCAGATAATGATGTACTTCCCTCATGCCAGCCCTCCTCCCCCCTTTAGCACTGACTGTGACTGAACAGTGACACGGTCATCAGGAACACTGAATGTTCTTTTGAGAAAAACTCCTACTTTTCTTTGAATTTTCAATAAGCAAACAGGCCTTTTCTCCCCCTTGTGCCAGGAGATGGTGCCTCTGCAGTACTCCATTGCCGAGTGGCAGTTTGGCACCATTACCTACATCTCTGGCTGGAGCAGGAATGAGCTATGAAATGTCAAATAATATCTCTGTTTATAGACTGAGCACTACTGAAGCCTGCAGGTTTGTGGATAACCATAATAATAATAAAAAGAATGCTTTCACTTTTCTAGTGGCTGCTATAACTGCCTGCTGAGGCTCTTGGAGGTGAACATTGCAGACATGGGTTAGGATCTGCACGGGTTCACCCCTGCTCTCCGCAGTGAACTAGGCAGAGGTCCTATGTTTTAACTAGCCCTTACTATGGACTGCTGTGGTTTTGGCAAAGTCATGTAACCTCATAATGTCCTGACATTAATGCAAATCAATTCAGTTAATGGAGAAAACTTTGCTCCTGTTGGCAAGCTGTCATTTAAGTGTGGGGTGTGAGGAGGGAGACGGGGGAATTTCCATTGACCTGTTTTTTGAAGATGCTTAGGCATTTTTCCTAAGAAGTTACAACTTGTCATTGATAAATGATGTTCTGTACATCCCAGCATTAATTATTTAAATTCCATTAACTTAATAATAGTATGCAATAAGTCTGGCCGCACAGCCTTTTAGATTTCCTGCTTTTTATTAAATTGGTGCTTTGATTGATTTGGGTTATTTTAATATAGAGTAAAAGTGGGGCTTAGGCCATGATCCTGCAAAAACCTTAGCACCCTTTATAAACTCAGGGTGATATTTTGTATTGTGGGTGAACTACAATAACAACCCATCACTGAAAGGGAGGGATCTCAATTGCTCTTCCCTTCTCTCCTGTGTTAACCTCTTCCTCCCTTGTTTCTCACTCTGTTCCGCTGTCACTTAATTTGCTTTGATCTTAGAAATTTTCAGACATTTTAAGAGGACATCTGTGTTCATGAGTCAAACTGAAAGCCTTTCACATTTGTATTGATGACTTTCTGTAGTTTGTTTCTTTCCAGGTTAGTGGGCTGGTCTGACTTACAGAGGATCTAATAACTTGCTGGGATATTCTGGAGAAGCAACAGGAATCTGCAGTTTAAGAATGTAAGAGTTCAGTAAAAGGTATCACCTTGGTTCTCTGCCTTTTGACTGAGGAAATATGCTTGGGCATGTTAACCATAGTGAGTAATTTTATCCTTAGCACCCAGAATCAAGTCCCATTAATATCACAGGACTCAGTTCAGCTTGTCAGAGGGACTTGAGCATTTCAGAATGTAGATAATGGCTGCTCAGTTTAATCTTATCAATTATTTTATATAATTTATTTGGAAATGCTTAAATTTAGCCACTTTTATGTTTTATTTCTTCTTAACAGAGCACAGCCTAATATAGTTTTATTTACTTGAAAATCTTTTCAGAGCTAATTTTCTCCACTACGGTGTTAAAATAGCAATCAATATAGACATAAATGAAGAGACGGTGACAAGGGAGGAAGCAATCAGCTGGGTCCAGCTACAGGGCTGAACCTAAAGCTAAGTGGGAACCAGAGATCCTTTGGTCTAAAATGGAAAATCATGATCCTATTGATACCAGAAGTAAGAAGCTGGATAGCCGAACAGGTAGTGAGTGTTCCTACTAAATGGTGCATTCCTAATTGGTTTTATCTAGAGGTAATCCACATATCTTTTCGGATTTGTGTATTTTGTACGCAGGGGATACAATACATGACAGTGGTGAAATGGTCATTCTGCAGGTTACAAGACACAAGCACATTTCTCTGCCCTTTCACTGTTATAATTTCCTGTGAGTTTATCTTTACTCATTTCTGAGCAAATGGTACATTTCTTCCCATTACATGATAGCCATATCATATTTGCTTAGCACTTCAGAAGTTTCCAAGTCTCTATATCTGTTTTAAAAACAGTTTATGTTTAATATTGAAAATAACTGTGCTCAGCCGTGCAATGCCTGGCATTGATGCAGGCCTGGCACCAAGGCTGACCCTCTGTCTTGTTCACTTGTTACTGAGGCAGATGAGCACATGATCCTCCAGTCCTCTTCTCCCTGACTTTTATGATTCCCTTCTCATTTTCCTCCTGCTGCTATAACAGCATTTCTTACAGTGGGTTCATACCTCAGATTTGTCTGAGAGCCCATTCACATGTCCTGGTCTTAAAAAACTAACAATAGTAATAATAATAATAACAAGAATAATAAATAACTGCTTGGCCTCATTTGCCTAATTGAGTCTATTGAACTGAACCCACAGAGCTCTGCACAGAACTCACTGGAAATGAAGCAGCTGTACCTGGCTGATACCTTCCTGGGTTAATGTCCCAGCTGAAAAAACTTGGCCAAGGAGCGAGCCAAGCTGCTGGCCCCTTCTGTGGCTGATTTGGGAACATGAGTCCATACAGGGCAGCTTGCCTACTTCTATAGTCTGCTCTCTTGAACAGCAAATGCCTCCATGGAATCACACCAGAACTTGAATATCTCAAGGAAAAGGAAAAGGAAAAGGAAAAGGAAAAGGAAAAGGAAAAGGAAAAGGAAAAGGAAAAGGAAAAAGAAAAAGCCTACTTTGTCTTCATGATCTCAATTGCCTATTTGGCAAATGAGAAGAAAATACCAACACCTACCTCAGAAAATAGCATCCATAAAATGTTGTCAGGAAGCCATTAGACAGCCATGATTTGATATCCCTGTTTTGTTTTCAGAACTGACATAATGAACCTCCTCATACTTGCATAATAGCTAATTAAATACAAAGATAAGTGAGAGGGATTTTCTTAATTTAAAACTACAAATATAATTATTTTTGCAGCTATGACACAAAATGGCAAAACACTTTGTATTTTGCATTTTGCAGTCTTACTAGAGTAATTAATTTTGAAAATAAAAAGGTTTGTTAGGGGCAGGGTATATACTGGTGTATTATTCATCCTGTAACTTAAGCAGAGGACTTCATTTTACAATGATCAAATAATATTTTTGGAGAGGAGATATTCAGCTAGATGAATTATTTATTTGCTTCTGTCAGTAATTTGTTGAGCAAGGGTGTGGATTTTTCTAAAAAAGAACACATTCAATTTGTACTGTTTATAGAAAAGATAATTTAGCTGCCCGCTGTTTTATCCCTGTCTCAGCTTTAAAGATATTAAAGGTGTGTTGATAAAGGTGTGTTGAACTGTTTTCTTGCATTCAGCTAGCTTCGGCCTGACCGAGTGTTTTCAGTAGGAACACTCAGATTTAGTCTAAATACATTACCTGGTATCATGGCCCTGATCTCATCCATGCTCTGGGCCTCCTTGGTTCCTGCCTGGAAGGAAGAGAGTGGGTTGGAAGCTGGAGCTCTTTGCCTGGAGAATCCTGGAAGTCTTGGCGGCAGCTGGCATGACTGTTGTGGGCAGAGGAGCCCAGGCCCGTGAGGAGCGGTATGGAGCCAGGCAGATCAGGAGAAGCTCCGCAGGGACCGCAACCCCTGAGGCACAATCCCTCGTGCACATTCCCGGCGCACAGGTTTCCGCACGCAGGCTGCACCATCTCTTCGGTGCATCCAGCCAGCTCTGCGGGCTGGTGCAAAGGTAAGTGGATTAATGGTCTGGCTCTTTTTCACTCCTCTGGGGGAACTTGGGAAGCCAGGAGAGAGCAAATCTGCTCTCATGACACGACTTGCCCGTAATCCACATCTCACAGGTAGCCACAGTCTGGTTTGCAGAACTCCTTCAACACGGGCACAACCCCTCTCAGCTCAGCTGGAGGCACCGGTCATAAGTAGGGCCAACCATGCTACAGGTCACGATTTCCTGAGCTTGGCTCCTCTTGGCCAGGGCAGGCCCCTGAGCCTCAGCTGAACAGCATGCCGTGGGCTGAAAGCCTCTTGTGGTGCTCAGCCTCTGCCTTAAACCTCCCCTGCGCGGCGAAGGGCAAACATAGATGCTTGGTTTTCCCAAAGAAATACTTAATTCTCTGCCCCCTCTAGGAGAAGGGTGTTTTAGGAAGATTAGACCTCAAACGTTTTTCCTTCTCACAAAGACACGTATTAGAACAAGATGCGCTACAGGCTATTAATATTTTGTGGCTCTCCCTTTCCTCTCCTGCTCGGGTGGCTGATTTAACATCTTGCCTAACAAAATCCATAGAAAAATAAATCTTCACAATGCCTTTCCTGCACCTAATAAACATCCAAGTGATTGAAATTTCAAATAACCTAGAAAACTAAATTCATTTCTTTAATTTGCACTTCCAAGTGAAAGGGAGTGCCTTTGGGTCCTTGGCAGATAGGATATTTGTCTTTTTTTTTTAAAAAAAAGTATGCAGATGACTTAATCTTTCTTTAGATTTAGAAAAGTAATCTCCTATAAGTGAAGGTAGGGAGTTCACAGGGAAGCCAATTCAGCCTCTGTTCTGTAAGACCTGGAACTTGCAGAACTAGTAAACAGAAGATGACCAGGCAGTTAACTATGCAAGTGTATAGCTGCAAATTAAATATTAAATGATATTTAAATTAGAGCATAAATATAGCTATGTATAATTCAACAGCAGGATGCCTTTGCAGTCAGAACAGACAGGAGGTCAATGCCCCTTGATGATAGTTCTTTCAAGTGTTAATATTAAGTCTTTGTAATGAAGTCAGTCCTTGCACAATGTAGATTTCATCCTGGATGGGGAAATAGGTGCATCATCCATTTCAGGCACATGTGCAGAGCATGCGGTTTGAGGCTCCCTTATGTGCAATTTGATGATTAACCTTCTCGGCTCACCACGTTCATATTCGTTTTGCTAATGCCATGGCTTCCATTAGCAAGGCTATGGTGAAAATATATCATGTGTCACTCCAGCATTTAAACAATCTTATCTTGACAACTAATTCTAACCCAGGTAGAAGTATATTTTATCTTAAATATTTCTAACACATCTTTCTTAGAATAATATCAAGGTGTTTCATCAGCTTTTCAATTCACTTATCTGGCTTATAAGCATATCTTTTATTGTCATTCTTGCTCTGTTATAAATAATCCTCCCTGAAGTTAGACATATTGACACTATCTGGTCTGCAGTGGATAGAAAAGGTCTGTACTTTTATGGCTCAGCATTCAAAACAGCTGAGAAGCAGTTAAAACATATCCCATTCTACAGCAATTCATTTCAGCCCTTGACAGATTGATTTTCATGGGGTTATTTGCTTCTTTCTGCACCCTACTTCATAACAATGCTTACTAGAATGATTTATTAACTTAATGCCAAATTCTTTGATACCTTAATAGTTAGATTAACTTCAGGACATGAGGCTAAGTTATTTTTTTCCCAGGTGCTTGGGGTGATGCATTTCAATAATAAATGAACAGGGTCATGAACTAGTAGCTCTTTGGTGTTTATGTGTGCCAAAAATGTGCTTTCTTTAGGAGCATTCAAAGCAGACATAAAAAAATGGATAATAGCTGTTATTCAAAATAATATCGTTATTCTGTGTGTATCACTGAGCACTCAAAGAGGGCACCTAGTTTACAGATCTTCCCCATTCCACTGCCTTTTGGCTTCCTCACTTGTTAGAACAATATGAAGCAGCAACTGAGACACTGAAATCAAAATAGGTTAAACATAGCTATATGAATATATGAATAGTTGCTTTTTCAGTTCACTATTGAATTGGAAAAAAAAATCAAAGAAAAAAAGGAAGCTTGTTTTACTGCAACTCAAAAGCAACTTTTTATTCTTTTACAGAAATGAAAAATAATTCAACTTGGTTCAAGAAAAACTTGGCATTTTTAATGTCTTGTTATACTTCCTTCAGTTAAAAAAAAAAGTAGACAAGTTGTTAAAAATGAGAGATCAAAATGTTTTGTTTTAGACATAGCAAAACAAACATTTTCTGAAAAATTCTTTAAATTTTTTTTTAAACCCCAAAGTTATGACAAATTCAGAAGACTCAAAAAAGCATTTAAATTAACCTGAGTCTAAGTTTTTGTTGAGTAAAATACAGCAGCAATACAGAATAATACAGAATAAGCAGCAAAAAGAAAAAAATTGTTCAGTGATCAGCTTAGATGTCTGTATTCAGGTGCAGAATGAAACTAGTAACATTAGCAGAACCTATCATTTATATTCCTATCTCAGGCTAAATTTTTTCTCTCACAACCTTCCAGGAGTGCCAATTTAATGATGTTGACACATCACTTCATTTTCCAGATAAATGAGTGCAAACTCAAGTAACACACCACTGCCAAACCTAAGGTTTTAAGATATGCATGCTAGGCACTTATTAAGGGAACTGTTTAGCAACTGCCACTGCACTATGATTTTGGGTTGCTTATTATAGTCTGGAGTTTTGAGAAGTTCGTACCTTTCTGATATATGCCCTAAGTGTCATTTCATTTCACAGTCATCAACAATACGTGGTGTAATAAGATAAGCTGGAGAGTATTGATGAATTAAAAGCTTAGTCAAGATCATTGGTTTATTGAGCCTAATAAAATTTAGCATGGTGGTAAATGCTGATCTTAGATTGCACTCTAGATAACTGTGCTTTTGGGAAAACATGAGTTATCAGGTTAATGAGTGACATGACCTCAAAATAGATGGAGATGAGCAAAAAGCCCTGGCGCTAGAGTGAATGCTAAGCTATAACCATGGGGCATGCAGGATGGAAGGGAAGGGCTAGTCTAATCTCGTGCTCAAAGCAGGGCCAGTTACAGCAGGTCTTTAGGAGCCTATCTATTTGCACTATAATTATTTCCAAGGGCAGATATTTGGTCAAAGGAGAAAATGCATTATGTTTAATGTACATATAAAATTATATGCTCTTTGGTAGCTTGCAAAACTAAATACTAAGAATATTCATCTTTGTTCTCTTCAGCTCTGCCTATTCAATTCTTTCTCTTGGTCTTCACAAACTGCGTTTATGTGACCATTTCATTTCTTTCTCTTGCACTTGGCAAACAATGTTTACTTGACTATTGCTATTTTGTAAACATTAATCATAAAATTACTCCCACCTTTTTAATTATGAAATCGATTCTCTTAATGATGCCAATACAATGATGCATCTCAGATTAGGAGTAGTTTTTATATGAAAAATTTCATATTATTTTATCATCAAAAAGTTTCAATTTTGTATTTCATTGATAGTGGGATTTTTTTTTATACTGCTAAGATTATTGTTACATTCAGCTCTGGAAAGTCTTATTACAAAAAACAAACAAATAAACAAAAAAATCAACTTCACACAAGACAAAGGAAAGCTAGCCAACAATTAATGTATGAGACCTTGACCTTCAAAACCTTAATTGGAAATGTGTAAAAATCAAGAATACGAAAATCAAGGCATGTGGTTTTCCAGAGGGGAAGATATCATAAATACAAATTTTCAGTAAGGAGAACAATGTCCAGGTAGATACGTTGTGGCAGATACTTGAAAAAGTTTATATGTATAACAGACCTTCTGAACAGGTGATTGTCTGGAATACTAAACATATTTTATTGTCATTCCTTTGAAAATGACTGTTATAATACACTGCTTCTGTTACTGATAAAACTTTCAGGTGATAAAATTATAGAATAACATGTCTTGGGAGGAACTTATGGAGGTCATATGCCCTAGCTCAAAGTGGGGCCAGTTTAGACCCTGGCTTGCAGTCGTCTTATAGTAACATCTCCATTGCTTAGTAGGAATAGAAAAAGCTGACTTAAGAAGCTGTGCAGTTATAAGAATACAGCACTTGCACAGTTAGGTGGAAAAACAGCCTTCTGCTTATGACTGTTTATAGACAGGGTAATCAGATCACTGGAGTTTGGTAAGGTGACATCTGATATGATTATGCATTTACTGGATTTGCATGGAAAAGTAAGTCCATATCATTTAAAGTCTTTAGGGATGCTTTGCAGCTTTCAACAACTGTAGTATATACTTTTTTTCTGTACTGGCTAGAAAATTGTAGCGCAAGGAACAGGGAAAGTTAAAGAATAGCAAGCAATTACTTCCTTTTTTTTTTTTTTAACTTATCTACTTTTGAAAGTTCAGAGCAGAGTGACTTCCCATTTCCTAACACCAAAACTGACTATTTCAAAAGTGGCACAGTGAAAATTTAGTATTTTTCTTCCCTCCTAAATGAAGAAACCAGTGATTTTGGTGATCTTTTCTCCTTTTAGTTCTGAATGGAAATTTATACGGAGAAAAACAGAATCTGGAAATAAGAGCATAAACTTGCTGCATATGGTCCACCAGACCATGGCTAGTGGGCACCCCCTGAAATGACACCCAGCACCTGAGTCTCCCCCAACACCCTGTGCTGTGATCCACGTTCCCTTTCTGCAGGTCTGGCTCATGATGTAAATTTGCTTTCTTATGTAAATGATTTGGAGAAATTAAATTTTATAATCTTCTACGATCTTCCCTGCTTGGCTGAGCTTTTCTCAAAGCCTCATCTGCTGACAGTGTGGGCTGTCTTTTTGCCTGGTAACATATAACATTTGAGAGAAGTTGGTTTATCTCTATCACTGGTCATTTGCAAAAGCTGGGCTTCAGAGCACTTTTCTTTTCCTTGTAAATATTTGGTTGCTATGCATTAATTCCAAATGGCAACAGCTATTCTGCAAGGTATTGCAGAATACCTACCTCCTCCTTTTCTTGAGTTAAATCACCCTCTCCTTCAAGATAAACTAACAGCCAAGTCTTGGATTTACCTAGCGTAGGATGAGAGAGAGTTGTAAATATATTCTTGTCTTCAGATGACCTGATTATTTTCTTTTCAAACAAGTGGGGGAAAATCAATTCTTGCCCTTGTACTATAGATTGATAGACAAAAGCACAATTAATAGAGCGTCCCAGGAGGCATCGTGCATGGTCAGGATATGGGTATTATAATTCTCCAATTTCTTTTCACTGGGGAAGCAATCATATTGACTAGATGAATAGATAGCTCCTGAACCACTTCTTTTTTTTCTTGGAAATTCAGCTAGTTTCCTCTGTATGTTGTGATCCTATTTGCAATGAGGGTAAACAATTCTTTTTTTTTTTGAAAATTTGACTAAACGTAATAGGAACACAACATATAGTCTAAAGCTAGGTATTTCAGAAATAGTCTTTCTCAGTTCCGGGTTGCCTGCCTTTTGGCTTGTTTTCCAGAGTTGCGAATGACCTCAAAATTCCACAGAATTCAGGTGAAATTTTGAGTAAACTCCTACTTTTTGACTCAAGTTATTTCTCGAACGACATCTAAAGCCAGAGATACCCATAGCTGGTAGCCCGTTCTAAAAACAATTCCCAAACTGTCTGAGTAGCTGTCACTGGAGATTACAGATATTTATTCAGGAGCAAGCGTAGATGCAAGCAAACAAACTGCCCTTGTTTTGTAGGTTAGAGGCAAATGCACTAATTGACTCTATTGTGTTACATCTTATTAAACCCATTTGACTTCCATGCACGGAACAGCTACAGCATCAGATGCTGTGTGTATTTAATTAATTAAATGTGATTATTTTGATTCACAGAAAAAAAATGCTCTCCCATTGTTCTGGGTGCTTTCACATTAAACAATAAAACATTCTAGAGCTTTTTTGCTCACCCTTTTTAACGGAGCTGTTAGCCATTAATGGGCATCCCAAACTGACTCACTCATGAAGGAGCATTTTCTTAATGTAAAGTACAATCCTACTCAAAAGGTCTGGTTTGTGGTTTTTATTTAATTATAAAAAAACTGTGTTATAGTTCTAAGAGGAACTAAAGAAGTAAAAAAAGGGTGTGGATATGGGTGTTGGTATTCTTTTAAAGCAGGTTCAAGCAGCCTAGGTAACTTTGATTTTTCCTTTCAGCATTTTAATTTACATTAGCTGCTTATAAAAGCATTTGATTAAATGAACCACCACTCTATTCTTATGCTCATCAGTCAAGTTTGTCTTGCTGTATTACATTTATGTTGTGACTCAAGCCAAACTGTCCTTTTCTGTGTAGCGAGAAGGAAAAGAAATATAATGCTGCCATAAAGGCGCTGCCTCAGCTGCCTTGTGGTTCAATGTGTTTTGTGTTCTGTGATGGGTTTGACTCTGGTCTAGGACTGCAGGGTATGCTGGTTATTCTGCCTGCTCACCTAACTGAGGCACTCCAGTCCTGTCAGGGATCTCATGTTAGACGAGAAATCCTTTCAAAATCTTCCATGGAAGGGCAGCATTGGGTTGAGCACCCCAGGCTCATCTGCATGGCAGGGTGTACCTGTGTTTGTGCCTCTGTGTGACTGTGTACACGTGTGTGCTGGTCTGAGCATCTCTAAAACAATACTTCTGGGTGGAAGAGACTGATTTTGCCATTGGTTTTCACCTCTCTTTCTGTGGCAAAGAGCCACTCAAATCTTTTAGTCATAGGCCAAGCATAATTCAAACAGCCTAACAGTACTGATCTGTAGCCATTTTGGCTCAGAGTTGGCTTTACAGTGGTGGCCTGCATGTGAGCAAGGAAACTGGACCACGCTTTGTACTGATCAAGAGGACAGATAGATATTCTCTTATTAATCCCAATAGTTAGTCAGGGTTTATAAATATTATTTTATGTCCTGAGAGTGTAATAATTTATGTGCTTATGAGAAGAAAAAAAGCCTCTGTTCCTTTCTGTTTAGCTCTGAGAGGTTCCTGAATGCTGTAAGGAGGAAACGAAGTTCAGTGTTTAATCATACTTGTATTAAATTGGTTGCAGCATTTTGCCTCAGAGTTATTAAGTGAGTGCTTTATTAAGAAGTGCCTGATGTGACACAAAGGTCTTTTCTTTAGGTGTGTACACATTATATCAAATAATGAGAAAAGACTTTGCTTGCTCATCAAGTTTTTCAAATTAGGAATGTCCATCACTGTTAAAGGTGCATAAATGTTACATTTAAAATGGTCTTTTTAAAGGTTTCTAAGGGACTTGCCTGACATTACAGCACGGGTTTTCAGATCGGAGTTCAAGCAAATGTGGGTCCTGTCTTACCATCCTTATATTAGAGCTGGTTGTGATTTATTGCCTTGTGCTCCCTAGAGGTTGTGCCTGACAGAGGGGCCCTGTCATCCTACATGTGGTCACAGTCCCACCTGAAACACACTGAGGTTTTATTCCAAGATACAGCAGTGAGAATGATTCAGAAGAGGGGCGTCAGGAACCAATGTTTCAAGTAAGTCTTGTTCAGTCTTCAAAATCAGCTTTACCATGGTGGATCGGAAATATCCGGTCCGGCTGTGAGACTGGCGTGAGCACTAAGGAGGACTTGGAGGTTAACACAGTTACCTCGTGAATTTCATTTGCATAATGTGAATTTGTTTGTAACTAAAGAACAATTTGAATCTAGCTCGCCATCGGCCCTTTATTGCTTCCTATGAAGAAATAAAACTTATTCTTGGCTGGTGACTTGGTAACTTCTATTTCAGACTCAAAATGCGTATTAGTGCTTGTCCAGCAAGAGCTGGAGCCTGCATAGGAACTCCTTCTCCTCAGCGTTTTAGCAGACTGCTGTACCAATCTGCCGAAGGAAGACTATTATCCTTTAAACAAGAATTAGAGATTCAGAAATCTCTGGTTTTGGACCAGACAAGGTATACTGTCTTTGCAAAGCACAGACAAAAGATGGCTAACAATATTTTCCTTCAAAAAAGAGCTGTTTTTATAAGTGTCTTTGTATTGTTGATTATGTTTATTCAGTTTGAGGAAAAAGTTTGCCTCTGCCAGAGGAAATTTTAAGTATTCAGAGCCACGAAGCTTCTCCATGAGGAGCTGCATACACATACTTTCGTACGTCTCAGAAAAATGCACCAAATAAGAGAAACATCGAGTTCCAGCAGGACTCTGACAACAAAGTTATACATCTTCTGCCAGGCTGTTTGCAGCATCTAAGTCAATTTTAGAAATTAAAAGTAAAGTGAAATAATTCAGTTCTTCCTCAATCCATTGCGTGTTTGGCAAATTAGGTTTTGCTGCGATCCAGGAGCCACTTCATCTCAAAGTCAGCTGGACGCTTGTTCGAGTATTAATGTTTCTAGATAGAAGAAGAGGACACAGAGTTATTTTGTTTGTTCAAAACAGACTTTAGTGTTTTCCTTTTATTTTTGCCTAGTGCAGCTTCCTGTAGTGAAAGGTTTCCAGTATTTCTTTCATTTTGCCTGGGTTTTATATACCACAAGAATAGAGTCTTTTGCGGTACCCAAAGATTACAGAGAAGCTAGAAATGAAGAAATGTTGCAAAATACTTTGTTAAGGAAATTAACTACATTTTTGAAACAAGTTTTCCCTTTCAGGAAGAAGTCCTGGCTTTTTATGAAGTCTTTGTGAGGCTTTTAGAAATCATACTATCTACATATGTGTTATATAGGTGTTTTTATGTAAAATAAAATGTAATTTTTCTCCTGCTTTTCATTGTAATTATATCCAAAATTCTCCTTTCTTTTTTCAACTCCGATTTTGTGTTTTATGTGTAAGAGAGTAACAGTCTGTAGCAAGCACGGCAGTAGTAAGTAATGAGTATAAATTCTCTGTACTCAAAATGTATTTTGTGCCTAAAAGCACATTTGTCAGCTATATCAGTTTGTCTTACAAATTATTTTGCTGTGCAGACTTTGCCTAAGAAGTTATCTATAATAATTTGTAACAATTTTCTGTTCTGTACCTGAGATCTGGCTGGATGCTTTTAAAGACTGTCAGCTTAATTTTTTCAGACTGAGAAAATTTAAATAAAATTCTTGGTCAACAGGCATTTTAATAATTTCCATTTTATAATAGATACTCAAGAAAACAAAGTATTCTGAGCTTTTCTCTCGTTCTCTGCTGAAGTCCCTATGTGTATTTTTAGGAAATTAGAAAATGCTTAGAGAGTTGATTTCAGCAGGATTACTCAGAGAGGTAAAGCTGGGTGTGAGCACAAGCGTTTCTAAATTGGGGCCTTAGCTTTTATTTATGACTGTAATTCCTTCAAAGTATTCAGACAGAAATGTGCTTTTCTGCATACTTTTAGCTGATAGTTTAAAATACATAAAAACGATCGTATTAGCCTATTGACAAGGTATGTACAAATGAGGAAATGATTGGATTATGTCAAAAGGAAAATTTGCCTTAAATTCAAGCAACCCCAAGTTGGGTGAAGTTAAGACTGAATTCAGGTCCCAGCTTTAGGACTCAGAGGCGTAATCTAACCCATACTTTTAGCCCACTCTTGTTAGTTCATTTGTCACTATTTACTTCCCTGCTAATATAAGATTTGATAAAAATGCTGTTCACTTTGCCCTTAGAGAGACACATACTTCTCTGTAAAAGAAGTGAAATGAAAGATAGAGAGCCATAAATGACCATATATCAGCAGAAAATCTTCATGTCATGTGGGCATATACTTTGGTTTCTCTTAACCATTTCTGAGATGATATCACACTCAGCAAGAGCCACCTCCACACTGTAGCAGCAAGCAAGACTGGGACCTTAGTAGAAGAACTGGTCCTTATTCTTTCAAAATTATTACAGCAACCTCAGGAGTTTATAATGCTTTTTGGTTTAATTTTGTTTGGATGTGTTTGCTGAAGCATCAAGGAGTCACTAGGAAATGCTGGGAAGGATCCCGGGCAGGGCTGAAACGGGAGCAGCAGCGCTGCAGAGAAAACAGCTTTGTTTTTATTTAATAAAGCTGCTGCTTCGATATTGGAAGAAATATTTTCTCACAGGGATTTTTTTTTTCATGTTGTGGCCTGAAAAACTAGACTTATTACCATCTTGAGTATAAAAAGGGTTTGCATTAAGAAAAAAAAAAAAAAAAAGATATATAGCACCAGTCTTGATATTCTTGGACGTTGCATTTCCCCCTGTGTGGAAAAAGGAGGGTAGTCAAGTGAAAGTGGTGGCGTCTGGTAGCTAGGAGTACTTATCCAAACAATCTGTCCGTGGAGCGGAGTCAACAGGCAACATTTAAATGACTTGTTCTGAAGCCACGTTTTCACTGAGAGGCTTTGCTGTCACTGGCCAAGCAGAGACATTTGAATCGACTTCTCATTCAGCATCCAGCTTTAAATTGCAGCTTTACAACCCTGTTGTTTGATGATGTTACAGGGCAGAAACATAACCTTTCTGGGAGATCTTGTGTTTGCCTATTGGAAACATCGTTTCAGAGACAGAGGGCTTGCGAAAGAGGAGCCAGGGCCAAAATACTATGCTGGGATAGGATCAGACATCCTGCATCATAAATTCCAGGAAAGGGATAGGAAGTCTGAAGGCATGATTGCAAAGCACGGTAGCAATCAGAGGAAGATACTAGTGCTGAGTTTACCACAAATTCTGTTTTCCTTTTTGGTGTTAAAAAAGCAGGTAGCAAGGAGAAGAGGGGTTGTTCAAACCATGCAGATGCATAAAATAAATGGCATAATAAGAGAAGCACCTGTGTCATATCAGCCAAGAAAAACTGCTATCTTCGTGGTTTCTCAAGAAGCAACGATTGATTCTTTCATGGATTTTAATAACAGCTCCTGAATTTTCATCAGTGAATACTACAAGCCCAAACTCTTGAAAATTCACACACACTTCAGCCGAGTAGGCTGAGAATATTTACTGTCTGGTACTGAGGGGACATTGTATTTGTCCATAATAGATGTGGGATAACTATATGGGGATAAACCTGGTTAAGCAGATACTCTGTGGCTTTTTTATTGAAACTGGTAGATAGTCAGCACGCATTTTGCTCACAGTGATAAAATGTTGTGTAGTTTATTGCATTATCATTGTGGAACTGAAATATCATTATGGATCCCTTGATCTGCTGGTACTCTTGCCTACTGGACCTTTTTTCATTGCTTCCCAGTAAAGAAATGTTTAACATTTCTCCCTGCCACCACTATGTTTTTTACCCTCCTTTGGCTGAATCTGGGCCCGGGCAATGGTTGGGGAATGATGTGGGCTGAGATCCCGCAGCCCTGCCGTGGCACAGGGCTGGCTGCAGCCGAGGTGCAGGAGCTTTCACAGACGAGGCATCTCCACTCGGCTTTCCCAGCTCGCATGCGCTCCTCTCTGTATATTTTGGCAATCTCCTGGAGTTTTGACTCTCCTGACTGGTATGTGAAACCTTAAAGAAAGACATTGTTTTTTGCTGAGCTCTGAATCCCAACTGGGGGTGTTGGAAATTAAAATTGCATTTTCTGAACACGTAGCAAGATCCAGGAGCCTAGCAACTGGCTTTTCAAATGGATTTACCAGATTTGTGTGTTATTTAATAGCTTGTGTCTCGAAAGCCATTAAATTTACATTATACTTTATCACATTACAAACAGTAATTGTTCAAAGTTATGGTTTTGCAAGAAGTCACAAACTTGGCTTTGGAGATAATTTGTCTTTCTCCTCTTTCATTTTTGATTAAAAATAATTTTTGGAATACTGCTGTTGTGATAGAATTGTAACTCAAAACTGTCATCTTTTTCTGAAAGAGTTATCTAAGCTGCTGAGCAATGTTTTATTTGTAGTAAGTATTTTGCACCAGTTTGTTCAGTGCACCCCGTCTCATTTTCTGCAGCCCTTGGAAACTTATTGAAGCAGCAATACAAGATTAGACCCTTAAACAATGTCACAAAGAACATTGTACTTCTAGCAGTGCAGTCCAATGTGCAAAAAGCATGAGTATGAAAATGATTCATGCCATCTATTAAAGGCTAATTTAAATACTGGAATACCGGTTTACCATTCAGATGCTATAAATTACTGCATCTACTGTAGTCTAAGTTGAGCCAGCTTTTCCAATATGCCAACAAAAGCCAACCGCAAAGGATCTTTTAAAAATTGCAATTGTCACAATAGACATATTATTTTTTATCTTACCTATATGGGTAATAATCTTTCATACATTTTAATACAATCCTAATGAAATCTAAAAAATAAATTTCATAGTTCATCTGCTGGTTTAGTGCAGAGACTGCAGAGCAGTATATTAAAAATGTATTTCTCTTTCACTCTTACTCTTTTTATATTATCAATCAAGTAAATCAAACTTAGAAGTCTAATTTATTAGCATAAAATCTCATCCAGACACAATCTGCTTGATGAACAAGCTTCTAACTTTTTTGTTATGGGAACATAAATTATAATGATATTACGAGGAAAAAAAAATCCAATACTTTGCTCAGTGCCTTTGACAAGATCCTGTATCAGGTTAAGACTGATCAAGAAATAAAATGTTTTGTTTGAAAAACACAGATCAAAACTGCTTAGTTTATTAGTCATAATACCTATTACTCATGTTTCCTGCTTAAATGTTCTCTGATACAAAGCAATTTAACATCCGTGTGCACAACACACTCACACAGAGCGGTGTATGTATCTCTTATGGCACAGGAACCTGTCAGCTCTGTAAAGTCATGTGAAAGTCTCTGAACGATTTTGTTCAGCTGTATTGACCATTCCAACTTAGTATCATTAACAAAGTGTTCCTTCTTTGGGCCTGATCCTGTACTTCTTGAACAACTAAGGATTTTTGATATTACTATAAATTAAAAAGGGATGAGCACACCACTTGTACACATATTTACATCTCCTATATACGCAGGGATCCATCCTGTTAGATGCTGAGTACATCCAGCAGGGTTTGGAGGAGATCTTTGTTTGAACTGTGGTTACAGAGGCATTAAGTAAGTGCTGAGACAGAGCCTTAAGAAATCTCTATTGATTATGCACCACGCATGTCACTGAGCATCTTTACTGAGCCAGGCTGCTGACTTGGTCTTTTCATGGAATTTTAACATCTCTTTTATACTCCTTGTCTACCTGTACAAGTGGATATGTCTA
This sequence comes from Nothocercus julius, assembly GCA_013398735.1. Classification (NCBI taxonomy): domain Eukaryota; kingdom Metazoa; phylum Chordata; class Aves; order Tinamiformes; family Tinamidae; genus Nothocercus; species Nothocercus julius. The sequence continues at coordinate 6,050,875 of VZSV01000030.1, forward strand.
TCTCTCAACAGCAGATGTTCTTCTGCTTACTGCTTGGCTCCCTTTCCCCTTGTTTTCTTTTTCCCTTCTTTTTTATTTCCTCATTGTTGTCTTGGAATTTATATACAAATAAATATTGAAAGATGAGTTGTATTTGTACAACTATCCTTCTCTTCTCCCTAGCAAGTTATTCCTCTGTAGACAATTGGAGTTCTTTGCCATAAAAGTGTTTCTTAAATCATTGCTACACCCTGCTTTTGGAAAAACTCAGGCTTGAAATAAAGTACTTTTCTGGCACAAGTTATCATATTGAACTTGCTCACCTGTGCCAACGTGTCTCACTGTAATCTGATCAAGTGCAAAAATATGGCCCCAAATGAAGGTGCTCAGCACTAGCAAATCTGGCCCTCGAGTGTCCAGACTGGTGACTGTCTTCCCACGCATTCATGGTGTTACTGATGGGGTGGAGCGTGGGAACATCACCACTAACTTCAGCAGTGCCAGTCCCAGGCTACTCAATCGTTTATCTTTTAGGAGGATCCTTTTGTCTGTCTTTTGAAAAGCCACAGTGCCATAAGAAGGATCTCGGGCTCAGACCTTCCCTGAGGAACACAAGAGATATGGGCGTGCTCGTGCCTCCCTCTCTGTGCTGATGTAAAGCACCTCCGTCAGCAGCCACACTGCACTGTAATGGGAAATTAAAGTGAGAAACACGCTACCTGCTGTCAATAGTTCCAAAGGAAGTTTCTGTTCCTCCCTGCTTCACAGGGGAGTGACTCATCCTGCATCTCCGATGCTGTCAGATTGTCAATGACCATGATAAGGCTTTCACTTATCCCAGCTAGGGAGACTTAGAAGCAAATAAGAATTGCAGTGTGAAGCAGCTGCTCATATTTCTGTGATGAGCAGACTCATAAGATGATTTTTACTCAATTTCTGTGTCTTGCATTATTTAACTTACCACCTGATGTTCTTGTAATGCAGTAAATCTAGAAAATTACTATTTGCTGAGATTTTCACTGTGTCAGTTTGTGTAGACACATAAGATTGTCTCCTGAGCATTTAAGATTATACAAAGAAATCTTACTGTGATATTTTAGCTGGTTTCTCGTGCACAGTGTGGTGTTCCAGCAGTGCTTGGAGCTTTCACGTAAGTCTTTGTTACTGCAGCCTGCTAAGGATCTGCAGTTTATCTTTGCAGTCTCTGTACAGACAAGTCCTGCAGGTTGATAATAATCAGGTACACATAGAGAACAATGGTTCTGATAAGAATCAGTGTAGGAAAAACAATTTGCCTGATGATCACAAATGTTATTAATTGATTACCACAGCAGCTTTACTCTGCAATTTAAGACAAAGATGGAGTTTTTTATTTAAAAGGCAGTGACTTAAAAAAAAAAAACAAAACAGATAATAAAGGGAATACAAAACTGCTGTTCAAATATAACTGAGATCTAATTATAGCACCCTTGGCAAGATTACTAAATTTCTACTGCATATAGAACATTGCATCCACTCACAAAATGAGAGCAAAAAATATGAATAATATATTTTGAAAGTTATAATTTAAGCTCTTTGTTAAGCAGCTACATATTTTGCAGGCAGCATTAGTGAATACTTGGATTAATTAATTTTAAAGTTTAAGTAAACCTCAAATTCTGACCCAAGCTTTAGCATCAGCTGTGTAGTGTTAGACAAACTGAACCAGATAATAACACTTTTATTCAGCATAGAGTATATCTTTTTCTACTTTTACAGCTAGTACTTCTGTAATTGTTCAAATGTGGTACTATTTATGGCATATAATAATTTTTAGTGTGAATGTGGTTTATGAAAAATGTTTACTCAGCTACACAACAGGCAAAGGGAGAGCTTGCAAGATTTTGCAAAGATCAGTTAATTTACCATTTCCTTCCCAAAAGCCTATCTTTAACCTTGAGCGTGGAGAATCATAGTATGATATCTTTTAATAAACTCTTGAAGAGCAAATAATAATTCTGAATGAAGAAAAGAGTTACTAGCTCTTTTGTAACATGTTAGTATTTCGGGGGAATAATGTTTCAACACAAATTCTTTGATAACACATTTTCAAAGTCACTCAGATCTAATATTTTATTTGCTACCAATAAAAGTATTTCTGATCTGTAGTAAGTGAGGACTCTTCTACCAATTCAGATTACATTCTCATCCTTTAGGGAATTTCTCATGTCTTAAAAGTTAGATGTAGGGTCTGGTTGTAGGAAAGATTGATCATTTTGATACAGAAAGACTTAGAAAGAGTTATCTCTTGTCTGGAATGAAGGAACTGGTAATTCAAGCTTTCACCCTCCTGTAAGTCATCAAGCAAATAGTCCAGGAGATGGGTCTGAGGTTGTCTATGACTTGTGAGTTCCTGATGATTCTCAATATGCTCATTAACCTTGTGCTTTTGAAGAGAAACCCTTGCCGATGCCTGAAGGCTTTCTATATTGACATTTCTGTTGCCAGTAGAGTTGAAGGAAAATACCATTTGTTTTTCATGGGAAAGTAGGAAAGGAGAAAAAGGATTGTTTTCAATTTATTATTGAAGTTGACATTTCCCATAAATGAAAACAGGGAACAAGTCAGTTTTTACATATTAATTATATTTTTAAAAACTTGTTTTTCACTCTTTAAGTCAAATATTTTCCAGCATTCAACAAAGAGAACCCAGTTTCATTGAAAATCGTTTTGGGGGAGCAGGGAGAGGATAAGCATTTTCATTTACAATGAACAGGCACTGTGTGTATGAATATGGGTTCAAACAATTATTTAACCTTAGGTTTTGGTGATTTTTTTTTTTTTTTTTTTTTTTCCAGATTTCACCTCTCTTTCACATGTCTGGATAAGACAGTGGTTTTTTTTTTTTCATTTTTTTTTTTTCCCAATAAGAGCACAATAGTAGGAAAAAGACAACTGATGTTAATTTGCCCCTTCACTACACAGACTTGCCAGAGGGTCCATTCCTGAGTAAGGATGCTGCGTGGAAGATGCACTGCAATCTCCAATTTTCCTTAAGTTCACGGCAGAGACCCTTAAACAAAGTCTAGCTGCTTGGATCATGTCTTTGGAATCCAAATGCTTATTGCAAATGGACACATATGGAATCTAATGTTAACCTCAGAATATGAAATATGATTTCTCTGATCAGGTGTGTCAAGAACATATGCTCTTGATCAACATCATGCAACAGGAGTAATTAGCGAGCTTTTTCTGCTGTTTTCTTAATGCCTATATATATATTCCTCCTTAAGGCAATATTCTCTTTAAGGTGTTTATTGCAAATTGATTTGCTGAGAAACTTTGAAACAGTAACACACTTGTTCAATAGGACTCTCCGAGTCACATCAGCTTTCACATTTACAGTATTCCTAAACCGCACAAAGACCAATACCAATATATGTAAGCGATGGCTGCCTATAGGAAAGTAGGAAAGAGAAAGGGGAAAAAAATCAGAGAGGGTAATCTCATGCTTTTGAAAACAACCTCTGCCCTTCTTACAAGCTTTTCCTCTCAAAATCAAGTGCTAGAAGTGGTACTCATCTCATCTAACTGCAAATGAGATTAGATTTTTTTTTTTTTTTTATTTTTTTTTTTAACATAGGTAGCTATTCTGGATTGCTCTTTCTTCAAAGGAAAAAAACAAACAGGATGAATAACACTGCAAAAGTGCCCATTTGGTTCTTTCCATGTATCATAGAAAGTGGTGAATCACATCCTGCAGATGCCTGTTCCTCTCTACCAATTTTAGTGAAAATGTAGGTGACAAACTGAGACTTGACAAAATTTAGGTGTCTAAAGTGAGATGATATAAATTCTGCCCAGAGACAGTGCCATATGTCTTGATCTCTGCCCAGGCTGAGTTGATGCTGATAGGGGCTGCAGGTTTGCCTAGCCTTGCAATGTCCCTCATCATTTTTGCCTGGGCTTGTTGCAACTGCTGTTTTCTGTCTGGTGTAGCGTCTTTAATCTGCGTATAAAGAAACTAAGACAAGCATCTATGGCCCCAGGAAGAGCTGTAGCCATGAACCAGGCCAATTTTTAGTTCCACTTTTCAAGACTATAATGGTTTACGATGTCTGGCTGTGTTAACTTCTAAAGTGCTTCGGTTAGTAAAGATAATGACTAGTATTACAAAAATTGACGGAGTCTCCAAATGATGTTGAGTAGCAGCGGGTTGAAAAGCTAAAAATAAGAGTAGTATTATTTATTCTTTCTAAGGGAACAAAACAGAAAATGAGAAACATCTTGGTATAGCCTACCAGGACATTAACTTGTATAACATTAGTTTGTTGATGCCATTCAGTGAAATGTAATACAGAAAAGAGCACAATAAAAGGTTATTAATGCATTTTTCACTCTCTTAATTATTTCAGAAGTTGTAGCTACACTGCCACACACTCACAGAGAGGCACTTCTTGCTACTCTCCTCTTAATAGTGTGTACATTTGTGTGATGGCCAGCTTTTTAGCAAAATGATAATGATTAGCAACATTCTGTGAAACCGTTCCTCATTATACATTAATCCTGCTGCTTCTAGCTGAGACTCAAGTATCAGTAAGAATAAAAGAATGACAAGAAGTGACAAATGAAGTTGGGATCAAGGGAAAACAGGATACTTCAGTAAAACAGCTCAAAGAACTCTTTAGGATTACCCTTCTAGATCCCATTTCTAAACTGGATATAAACCATTTATGCTTTTTTTAATGCTTTATGGAAACATAAGTAAACATTAATGCAGTATAGCACAGCTACTCAGCTGCCTTTTGTACTTATCACCTTTACCTTGTCACAGTCATCTTACATAGCAGCAGTTACTGTAAGCAATAAAAAAATATCGTAACAATAGTACTACCAGTATTTCCTAAACTGAGGGATTTAGGACCAGAATTCTGCCTCTGGCAGCCAAGCACTTGTCCCATTTTTTTTCTTCTTTGTTTTAACGCTAGAGTACCTCTTAATTTCCATTTTTATCCCGCCCAAAATGCATGCAGAAGTCAACATAGCTCATGTACTACCTGATAATGTCAAATGAATCAGGCTGCGAGCTGCTGTCTGTGCTTTACTGACTCTCATCATTCCATGCTAATAGCAGAGATCAATCAAATTGACAGAACATATGTTTGATGAGTGTTTCCCAATGAGGCCCCATCTCTGATTGGTATTCATGTCAGGTAGACCTCAGAACAGAGAGCATCAGTGCAGTGGGAAACTATGCTTATATATATAACTATATATATATATATAACTATAACTATATATATAAAACTATATATTATATATATAAATTATATATAAATATATATATATATAACATATATAACTGTATACAACTATAGATGACTTGTGCACTTGCCCAAGGGGATGAAAATTCCAAAATATTGTCCAAAGGTGACATTCACTGCATAATTTTCAAAGGGATTCAACTTCATATCAAAATCCTGGAACTTTTTGGTGTGTTAGTTCAACAATTTGACAACTAATAATAGTAATTATAATGTCACTGGTATGAGCAACAGAACTCAGACTAGCTGGAGAATCACTGTATAAAACTAACAGAAATGACAAAAAAAAATCACAAAACATAAATTTGAACTAAATTTGAATTTTCAGTATTTTCTGGCAAAAGAGAAATTGCAAGAAGAAAAAAATATTGCCCTTTAGGTGTTTTTTTTTTCACTGACATATCTCACTTTTTGAGCAGAAGTGCAATGACACCTATTCTTTGCCCGTACTCCCACTACCCATATGTGTCTGAGGAAGTTTGGTTCTTGCTATTCCTATTAGTCGCACTTCTGTAAAACACGGGCCTAACCAATGCACCTCTGGGCAAGAAGGCAGCCCCTTCGCACGCGGGGCTGCCTTAGTTTCCAATAAAAGTATTTTCCTGCCGAGAGATTAGAAAGCAAAACCTGAGACAGTGTTGGTCGGCAAGCCAGGCAGCAGTGTGAGTGACACATCTAGCTCAATGAGACATTTTTGTGAGGAAACCACTAAGGAAGTTTCATTACATGTGTTTAAAATAGCAGCCGAAGAGGAGGAAAATGACAAGTGATACAGAAAAGAAGGCTACTCTTCTAATGACGAAGTCCAACACCTTTGCTTACACTACAGAAGGAGGCATCAGGAGAGGTGCAAACAGGCACGGGCCTGGGTGCTTGTGCCAGCTGTGGAGAGATTGGCGCTCGGCCTGGCAGGACACCGAGTGCAAACAGCCCCTTGTAAACTGCCCTAGGAGCTTGTGCTGTAAGGGAAAGGCAGTTCGCACGTAACTCGTGGAGAAGAAGCAGAGAGTGAGCGCTACCACACACGGTGGTGTGGAGAGCGCTGGACACGGCTGTTGTTCCCCTCTCATGGAGAAGAGCGGGCAGAAGCAAATCAGCACACCGAGAGTTTCTCTCGCTGCAGGGTCACTCACTGAGAGGTCTCCAAGGAGGAATCTGCTGGTGCCATCTGCACACAGAGACTGGGAAACGAGCTGATTCGCATCTGCAGGGGGAGATGAAACAGTTGTGTGCGTCAGAGTTATTCCTCATTAAGCTGTTTGTAAACAAGTCGTTCGTTCAATCTGCCCTGCAGTATGTGTTTGAGGATAAAATGTTGCTGGTGAACCAGCTACCACAATTATAAAGGGCCATAAGAAGATGCTTTGCAGCATAGAGCTGATCGTGGGCAATTTACCATAAGGTGAAATAATTATATTTATTTCTTGCTTAAGTCATCATGAAGATCTGCTTCAGGGAACTGGAGGATTTTCAGTGGAGAGCTTGACCAGTCAGAATAATTGAAAGTAGTTCAAAGATATCCTGGGAGAGTAAAACCAGTCTTGGGAAAGAACAATACGGGTGTTTGTGAGTTTTTGGGCAAACTAGCAGAGGAAAGTTACATGGTAATTTATCTAGATAGCTTCTCATAGTGACTGAGAAGCTAGTGAGAAATCTTCAACTGAAAAACATCCAGGGTTTTTATATTAGTGTAAGAATGAGTCTAAAACATGCTCTGAGGGATTCTGTAAACTGGGAAATACTGTATTTTAGGAACTCCTTTCCTATATCAGGTAAACCAATCTCAAAGTGATCAGCCATATCAAGAACTTTCATTACTATTAGAAGTGGCAATAAGCATGCTGTGAACCCCGAAAGTGAGTGCTATAGGTGCTCGAGATGCATGCGGGCATCTAATTTCATAGTGGATTCACCCAAGAATGAACATAAAAGCAGAAAGATAAAAAGCACCTTTAATCTCAGCAAAGGATAAAAGAAATGAGCTAGTGAGAATGTCAGGTAGATTAATTAAAGGAGTCACAGTGAACAATATTAGGCAGTAAATAACATTAGGGCATAACATAATTACCATTTCTAAGAGTTATTTATCACCAACTAACCCTTTTTGGTGTAGGCCAGTCTTAATCCCCCTGGGCTCATGTACTTTTCTGGAGCAGCCACACCTTTAATTATGTAAAACCTTAGCTTTCTTAATTTTTAGGGCTGATCTATGCTTGGACAAGTTATTATTCCACTTTGTATCCTTCCAGCCCTCTGGCCTGAGTCCCTCATTTCTTTGTCAGATTTTTGAACTGGAGGCCAGGGCAATGCTCTCTGTGTGGCATCGTCTCTTTATGGCTCACCAAGCCGTCCAGGGTGCCGTGATGCCCCTGACAGTGCATTTCTCAGGGACCTCCTTGTGGCATTAATTTCCAGTTTGCTTTGAAAACTTTTTATTTTTTTTTCTAGCCTCCATCTTCTCAAAGTGGCAGTACAGGAAGGTCTCCTGGGAGGAGAGGGAAGAGTTTCCCTGAATACCTGCTCTTTTAAAAAAACAGCAAACCTTTTGATTCTGATATAATAATGTTCTTTGTATTATCTTGTAGAATCAGCCAAGTAAGTGCCACAGGCTACCCCAAAACTCCCAGGGCCCAACAGTTTTGCAGGTCTTTCTCTAGCAGCCAAATAATTCCCAATGGAAAATGTTTATTTGGCTTAATGCACAATGCTTATAAATGTGGATTCTTTACCGCTTTTTTTTTTTTTTTTAAACATAAAGAGTAAAACATTTTGAGGTGGTCAGAAATACTCAGGTATGTTCCAGTTTCCAAAGATCCTTTTTTGTAACAGAGTTTATATTTTTTATGTATATATATAAAAGCTTACTAAAACATTTTGAAGGTCAAAAAGACAAGAATAGTCTGATTTTACTGAGGCAGCGCTCTTGGTTTAATCCCAAAACAAGTCTTAAAATTACTTTAAAAATTGATTCTTCAAGATGTATCAGAAACAGTATATTTTTTTTCCACTTGCAAAGGAAAGGAAGCTCCTTTTCCTCTTACTGGAAAAGCCTGTTTGCTTTTCCCAGAGACTCTCTCTATAAAGCTATCATTGCAGTAGACATTCTTCACCTCTGCTCTTCAGGTTCTGGACTTGCACCTGGGGTTTCATCTTTCTTTACTGGTCATGTAAGAGTTTAGCCAAAGTTGTTGTGCGGTCCCTGAGGAAAGCTAGGGAACCCCTGAGAGCATTTCCTACTGGCTCAAGAGACTGGTACAGGTAGGAATGAGGACCTTCCAGAGAACTGTCTGCCTTCATTGATGTAGAAGGAGCCTAGACAACCTGCTGAAGTAAATGCCAGGAGGTGAGCATTAATGGAAATGTGTTTTGTTGTAAGGCTAGACATAAGTGCAAAGGAAGTAGTACCAGCCTTTTTTTTTTGAGAAACAAGGACAGTATAAAAATACTAAATACTAGAAAATCCTAAATGTGAGAAGATAATGTTTTCTTCTCTCTTCATGTTTTCCTTATAACTATATATGGCTATATATAGCAGTTAACAGTTTTGGTTTTGCCAGATAACTTGGGAACTTCTTTCTCCATGTCAGAGGTTACATACATCTTCACTGCTGAAATTCTGCTAAAACTGAAATCAGAACAACTTTAAGTCCATTAACATAGATGCTTAGTTTACAAAGGGTTTCCTAAACACTTCAGTGATAACTGAAAGTTGGGTTTAAGATGTTAAACCACTAAAATTCTTTTAAAAACATTATTCATGTTTATACAATGATAAAACTGTACTTTTAGTTATTGTTTTCTGAGGCCTCGAGCCCATTAGGCATAAAAGCTACATTTTTATCACGTGTTGGTTAAGACCATAATAACTAGCATGGGTGAAATGAAGACAGAAGGTATATTTAACTACATTCTAATACGGTAGTTAAGAATCCCTAAACTCCTACCTAAAGTTCTCATTTTCAGTTTGTTTAAATGTGAAAATTGACTCTTCACTAAGATTCTATTTCTTTTTCCTTTTTTTTTTCAACCTAGCAGGAGGTAAGAACATACATTTTTCTAGCCTGGGTACAGCGTAACATCTAAAGGGTCAAGATGTGTAGTGTACTTTGTTTTTTATGCCAGTTAAGGTAAGGAGTTAATTCTGAGAGAAGTTCACCTTTATCTTTTTTAAGTTTAACACACATTAAGAATAACCTGATCTGCCTACACTCTACTCCTCACATGCCTTAACTGGAACCTACTAGCAGTATGTTTAGAATATGTTTATATGCTAGGGCTTCCAGCACTTATAATGCTATAGCTGCAATTCTTAGTTATACTGTATAGCCTCTTTTCCATATAAAAGGGCCTCGGAATGGTTTTAAGTGACACAGCAATGTGAACAGACTTTATTCTTCATAAATAAGAATCAGTCCCTGTGGCTGCAAAAACAAACAGGAATAAAAGGTATAAGTGTCAAGGAAAGATGTACTTCCGGTATCAAACTAGCAGTGAAAATATCTGTGTAAAGATGGAGCAATGAAAGGAACATCACAATATCCTGTTGTCTTCATAATAATATTCTGCATTCTCATTGTAATTTAGAACCACTGCTAAGTCAGCTGTACTGGTTTCATTTATTTTGCAAATTGACCAAACCTTTATATTACCTAGGTAAGAAAAGATATAATACTCCATCAATAATTCCATTTGCATTTAACCAAAAGAGTTGAAGAAGCCTGCATTCTGGATGGTGTTAAGCATCAGCCAAGATGACACTGGTCTTCAGCTTCCAGGCTGGTTTGAAGGCACTGAGCTTCAGGTAGGATTGACCCCTACATAGAGAGGCAGCATTCAAGGTCAATATGTGGGGCTGTGCCACACTTCCCTTGAAATTTGAATCTATTGGTCTGAGAACAGATACGCAGATATGTTCCTCTCTTGAGAAAGGGCTTTTTTTTTTTTTTTTTTTCCTCTGTGAAAGAGGAGGTAATATGTCTAACATTCCACAAATAAATATTTAGCAGTGTGCTTCATTTAATGAGGAATCCAAATGTCATTGAGGACAAGTTACTTATAAGTTATATGTATTCATAGTTTCAACCTAACAGTTGTTCCAGAGACTCCCTGGACAAAGGTGATCAGAGCATGGGATTTCTCTTCACATCAGTCCCTCTTATAGATTCTCCTCACACCACAGTGGGTAGACGCATACTCAGTGGAAAGACTTACTTCAGGTATCAGGTTAGCACTTGCTCCGTTCCTGGAGCAAGTGGATTTGAGGACAACATTTTGGCCTGTAGACTTAGTTCCTCACGACAGAAACACTGGAGGAAAGGCAAAACGCCATTCATATTTATAGTGCAGTATAAATAAATAATATTGGTGGAAAGTGAAACTGCATTGAAAGTCATCCTGGCTTTTAGCACAAACAAGGAGCTCCCTGTGCAGTGGAACGAATGAAACCTGGTTTCCTATGGATTTGTGCCTCCTGGTTTGATTTTCTCGTGTCTAGTAAAGTGTAAGTCCCATTTGAAAGTTTTTTTCTTGCATTTCAGGCATTTAGACCTTCTCTCCTCCGTGGTCTGAGCTCATCTCCAGCCTGTTCCTAAATGGAACTTTCTAAGGACTTGTTTTTCTTCTTCTTCTTAATTTTTATTAAATTTTCAGAAATTTATCCATGAGACTCATTTTTTCTCTGACTGAGGTGGGCCAAGAGGTTCGAAAGTTACAGGGTAATTCAGATAAGCAGAAAGAATGACACCTGCAGGTGCAAAACACATCTATGCACACATCTGTGTGGATGAGTCTGGACTACATGCTGGGTCAGGGTCAACGCCCACAGATGGCCTCATATGGAAGAATTTTTACAAGGCCAGGTGGGCTCTATTGTCCTCCCACAATAGATTTCTCACCTGCAGATGAATTCTTTAACTGGCACAAGTGGCCACAATGAAACACCTCAAAATACAGGCAGGTCTGTTAATGGTGTCTTTTGCCCATCTATGTTTTGTGAAAATTTCCCTATATTAGAGAAATTTCTTTTTCTTCTTTGAAGAGACACCCAAAAAAAATCTGATATATGTTAAAGCCCATTAAAATCATAGAATACATTTTTTAGTTATTTAGCTCTTTAAAGACTGTTTGTTTGTTTGTTTTCCCCTCCTCCAAACCATTAGTCCATTAGTACCCAGGAGTGATGTCTTTTGTGATATTTCTGGATATATTTTCCCTTTTAAAAATCATACCTTGCTCATGGCTCCTAGTGACATAGCCTGGAAATTTTAGTGTCCATCAAAATACAGAGAAAAATGGAGTTCATGCAAAAAAAAGGAGAAGTTTATTAATTAACTTAGCTTAGGCCCTCATCTGAAAAGTCTTCTGAGACTGTGAAGGCTTGTACTTTCTACTCTCAGTAAGGTTATGCTGTGTAGACAGATTGTGACCAAAAAAAAAACTACTCAATTATATAAGACAAATGGATGTTGTCAGTTTATGATTGCTTTAAAAACAAAGTATCATCTGGTCACTGGCAATTTAACACAACATCAAAAGGATCAAAGCAGTTACCTGATTTCTCCTATATCTGTTGAGTTAATCTAAAGTCTTTTCTGGACAGTCTTAAAACAGAATGAGAATAAATATTATAGGAATAAATTAAAAGAGATCAGTGAGAAAGGATGTTAAATGCTCCTCATTAATCTGCCAGAGAAGCAAGATTAAAATAATTACGATTTAAAATTTTACACAGGTTTCATTAAACTGCAACCAGACTTTTCAATAAAGGATTACTGCTCAGTGACAACTGTTAGAGATGCCATCTAAGAGGGCGGATGTATTATCTGTATTTTATAGTCCTGTAAAAATGTAATAACTTTTGGTCACAATTAACTAATACAATTTTGAGCTGCAATATTGATTGGACATTGCACACCACAGTCTTAGGTGATTAAGAGGAATCGTTGGGTTCATCTAATGTTAGCTGGACAGGAATATTTTAAGGGCCTTGTTATCAGTCACCCTGTGGCTTTTGCCTAGGAAGGAGAGCAAGTTTGCAGGGCTGATTTTCTGTCCAGGTTGGAAGAGAGAAATGGAGCACTGGCTCCATGAATACTCAGCAGAGGCAGGCAGGTGTGGAGGAATAGGTAAGCTTGGTTCACCACCCAGCTCCCTTTCTCTCAGAATCTGGAGGCAAGGGAGAGGCCAATGTTGAGTTCAGGGCCGTGCAGATGGCACGGCTGGCGGTGGCCTCCAGCGGGCAGCTGGATTCAGCAAAACGGGGGCAGTGAGTAGAGAGCCAGCAACCATGGCTTGAGGAGAAGAGATAATCCCATCTCTAATTCCGCAAATGTTTTGAGAAACTAATACGTTAGAAGATTCATCTTTAGAAGGAAGCAAAACTGCTGCTCTTTATCTTCTTCGTCAGTTGACATGAAGTTAGGATAAGAATTTGGACTTAAAGCAAATTTTTGGATCTATTTTTAATGGATGAACCATTGTTTTCCCTCAGGATGAAGAAAATGAATCAGGCTGGCAACCCTTCCAAATATTTTCTTAAATCACTTTACTATTGTTTGTCATTTGTTTTTCATTTGAGTTTCCTCTTGTCCTGCTTTATTCATGTTGACATCGTTCTCTCAGAGGAGTATCTCCTTCCTGTAAAATTTGGCATTTAGAAGTTGTTTGAAACGCAGAGTTTCTGAAGATAAAAATTAAAATATTTTAGAAGTTGGAAACTAATAAATTAGTTTTACCATAATATTGTTTTAATTTAAAACTAGAAAATTTTACAAAGGCAGAATCTATTGCCCTGCTCACAGAGAAGATGAAATGATACATACATACTTGTTTGCATCATTCTTAATTATATCTTTTTGGAGATTCTCTTGTATCTTCCTCTGTTTTGATGATGATCTTTTATTGTATCTCACGAAAGTTGCATTTCATTATTATGATAAAAATTAATTTAAAAAATTAAGGAGAACAATAACTATAGTTAGAATAACCCTGTTACGTGGGTCCCCCTGTTACGTGGGTCCTCTCTACCAGTGTAGGATGTTTTATTTTCCTCTTAGCAAAATGTCTAAATCAACTTTTTTCCAAACTCAGCCACAAAAGAAACCTAACACAATTTAAAGTTTAATCCTTAGAGTTTTCAAAAAAGACAAGAGATTGTTTTTCTCTGTTGTTAATCACAAAATCAAGTTTCATACAATAGAAGCTTTCTTTTTTAATTTGCTCAAATGAAGTACCATGATTTTTGAATTTTTTTTTTCAAGTACAAGATGGAAATAGACCTATACATTGGTGACATGTTTTGAAAATAAAGCCATATATAAATATTTTATTTTTTAGCCCTCTATAAAATTCCAAACCTGACATGGAGGGCTAACTGAACTTAGCATGTTTCTGATATGGGGTAAATATCTGCCATACCGTACAATCCCGTCAGATTTACTCCTATGTATGTGGGACGTATATTTCTTTGCTTAGAAGAGAAGGAAAAAAAAAAAAAAAGAAAAAAGAAGTGTAGCATTACAAAAGTGATGACTGTCTTTTGAAGAATACTATCAAAAGGCATAAGATGTGAACTTTTTGTACTTTTAGGTAAGCTCAGTCCCAGCAGGAAAATCCTGCATACCAGTCAGTTAGTTAGGGTTTCCTTTTATGTGTAGAAAGTTAAATATTTGATAACATGAAGCAAGGAAGTGGTAAAGAGAAGATCCTCCTCTCCCACTGCTGCTGTGTTGTGCTGAAATTGGAGTCAGGTTCCAGCCCTGAAGTCCACGCAGCTGAACCCAATTTTACCAAGTTAGGAAGACTAGGATCTTCAGTTAGCATCTACCACATCCAGGCTCATAGTGGCACATCTCACAGTAAAAGTTTTAACACTCCTGCAGACCTTCAGACTAATTGTTACTGCATGGCAAACACATGGAAACACTAGTGTGCTAGCTGCTTGCACTAAGTATATTTAATCTTGTTCTAACAGCTTGATTTTATTGTTTAACACATCACTCTGAAATAAATTTCCTTCAGAAATTCAGGTTACTGTTTCTAGTATTAAGGTATGTTTTCCAAAACTTGTTATTGAAAAAACAGATTTCTTTTGAAGGTAAGTATTGTACACTATAAGCAAGAACGATAAAGAAATAAAATAATTTGATAAAGTTCTTCCACAGATATCTTACTTTTCTGCAAATCTGCCTATGTTCTCAGCATCAAAGACTGCATGCAGGGGGCTTCTTTGTGCAACTTTCCACAGACTTTCAGGCTGAGCTGTTCATACAACCTGTCCTCAATACATTTGACTCATCATGAGTGAGACGAGTTTCAAATTTTAGATAGAAAAATTTGCTAGCTTGATTTCAAACACGGTGAAGGAGAGCTCACATGAAGAGCTCAGAGGAGATTTCAGGGAGCTGGCCAAGACTGCTTGGATGGTACCGAGCAGAACAGATATGCTGGGAGGTGAGCCCAAGACCAACAGGGTTTTTCTGACATTAGAGCTGAATACTTTCTAATCTGGTGGCTCCAACGTGGGATAGGAGCACAAAATGTCATGGATCATTCCCCGCCTAGTAGGAAAGTCATCACATTTTGAATTCAGAACCCAAAAGATAAGATTATCATTGATTAAGCTTATTAATAGTCAGATACTCTTGTTATACCCTTGGTGTCTGGGAACACTCAGGCTGGGAGCCTGAGTTCATAGACATCTTTGATTTGATTCACACTTGCTACTTGTGTACTTGCTGCCAACATTGTTTAGATAATGCAGCACATCTGACAGGCTCTGTAGGAAAAGCATGTCAAGCAACGATGCTCTTTTTTGTGGCCAGGCTGGAATGTTAAACCAGGCTTTAAACTATAGTGGAGTCAAGACAAGATTAAAACATTTTTTTTTAACAAAGGCTTCAAATGCAAAAAATAAGCAAGCTAGTCCTTCCACATTACAACACTTGGATCACTGCCAGGATAACATTTATAATGTATTGAGGCTCATTCATTCTACAGATAAATATTTTTTCTGTTTCATTTTGCTTTTTTTTTTAAAAAAAAAAAAAGAAAAAAAAGAGGAATTTTTTTGTCAGTGCAAAAATTTGATCTGCCCAAGTGTGTCAAGTTCACATTATATGCTAATTCTTAAAACATTTTTATTGCTTGTGGGAATATAGCAGGAAAGATAGTAAGCTCTTTTCATTATACACTTTTGCTTTGTATCGTTAGATCTCTGCGTTTGACTCCCAGCGAGGTCACTGATTGCTTTGTTTGACCTCCAGGGTGACCAAGACCAAAGAGCCTCAGCCCAAATTTTGCACTCTGTTTCAGGTAAACCATCTGATGTTGATTTAAAGTCTTCAAACCAGATCCCACAAAGACATACAAGCATTTTTGAAAGTATTGTGCAGGACTCATTTTTAAAACATGTTTCAAGAATAAAGCACCTTTCATGCAAGGCTCTAGTGGTTACTGCTCTCGGGAAGTGTGGATATTTGGATCTTTTCACTCCAGAGGCAAAGGAGTTTTAAGCTGCTGTTTTCAGACATTAAACTAATTGATGTGGGAAGGGGAGAAGGGAGCATCATTCTGTTGAAGCCAATTCCTTCTACCAAAAGAAGAGCGAACAAATACGCACATAACTTTACCCTAGTGAAAAGTATATCCAAAATGAAGCTTGGAGAGCATTTTTGGATAAGAAACACAAATGGAGGAAGAAGAGGACTTTATCCATTGGGTTTCACCTGAATAGGGGCCCCGTAGGTTGAAGTCTAGAATTTGTGACTCAGTTGTACCTCACTCTTGACTTAGATGCCAAAAAATTTATTTCTCATAGAAAACAACAGGATTGAAACCATCACATGTCTAGATAACTTAAGTAGGGTTAAGATATAGGTGCTTAAGTGCCTTCAACACAGTGGAACATAAACTACTCTTATTTGTCTAGACATACAAAATTTCAAGAAAAGAATGCTTCTTCTTCTAGAAAAAGTACAAAAAATCATATTTTTTTTATATTTTTTCTTTCTGAAAGAAGAACAACCAAATAAGACACCAATAATGTTAATAAGGATAATGTGTATATTTTTGTAAATGAAGATGTCTTGTTCCTCATAGACTGTAGCATTATCAAATGGCTCCTGAACACTAAATAATTTTAAGATTGAATGAACAGAAAAAAAATGCATCACAGCTTTCTAGCTATATGCTCATATCAACAGACGATCCAGCTAGCAGACTAAATACCACAGTTTGAAGTTTATATGCACTTGCCAGTCACCTAGCAGTCTCTCAGGTGACTCAAGCTTTTCAGAATCTGTCTTTTCAGATGTACAGCTCTCACCTCGAAGCAAACTGAGGTAGAGTCACTCCATCCTCTACTGAAACCAGTCTCACTCTGCCCCAGTTTTCACCTCCCTGCTCCATCTTGACCTTATATTCAACATTGGTATAGGGACTTTTCTACCATGCAACAATGGGTCTTTTATCTGACTCGTTTCATCATTGTTTTCTAAAGAGTATTGTTGGGATTAAACACCAAAGAACTATATTCATAAATGAACAAATCTCACTCCCAGAACTAAAACTCCAGTCCTTAATTGTTTATAACTATGCAGTTGGACAATTCATTCTACAGGTGAATCTTTAAATAATTGACTTACTGTGGGATTTAAAACAGTATGTGGAGGACTCCAAAATAACAGTGCACTAACATTTGTAACTGTATTCAAAGGTCTACTATTTTTGCAATACCGTTCTTCAGACTTTTTCATATTTTGTATTATCTTTTTCACAAAAGTTTTGAACTTTCATTGAGTTCAGTAGCAAACATTTGACTGCAGTTATTGACTACAGATTACATTGAACATTAGAGCATCTAAGAAGGGTTATTAAAAAAGAAAATTGTTTCCACAGAGAATAATTGCAATGTCTGTTTGGTAAGTGTCATCTCAAATTAGAATGGACAAAATCTTTAAAAATATATAAATGATATTTAGCTGCCAGATTCTGGTTGTTTCAAAGTTCCTCATGAACATATGTGAGAAAATAATGGGGTGTTTCAGTTTGATGGGTTACATACCTGACAAAATATAAGTAGAGAAAATCAGTTATGATGAAAGCAGAAATTTCATTTGAGGGAGAGGGAAAAGTCCCTCCTTGTTAAGATTTTATGAGTTCAAAACATGTTCTTCAGCCCACAGTTATATATTTTGTTTTGTTGCATACAAGTTTCAAATCATTTAAATCTGTATTTTTCCTTCTTTCTTTTGAATTTTAGTGGTTTCTTTAATGTAAAATGTTGCCTGACACAAAAGCCCAAAGCGTTACTTGAAAATGTCAAAGCAATTTTTTTTGGCATTTCATAAAATTCCCAGGTATATTTTTTCTTTCAGTCAACTTTTTTTAAACAGTTTTGGTTTCCAAAATTTTTTTTGGCACATATACTATTCATTAAAAATTGTGCCACACCTCATTTATAAACATAAGCATGCCCACGTAACACCCTTTGAGGTAGCAAAGTGTCATTGGCCTATTCCAGTAAAGCAAGATGCCAAATTATTTCTGGGGAAGGAAGGGAGAAATGAGTTTCATCCATTGAAACCTCTCTAGTCACTCAGTTTAGGTTCCCACTAAAGGCTTCTGGCATGCTGCAGGTTTCAAGCTCTTACTTGTCTACAAGTTTCTCGTTCTGAGGTTTGGTGTTCCCAGTAGTATACCTCTAGGTCTCATCTGCTGATGATATACTGCAGCTCCCTTTCACTCTCCGTACCTGAGCTTCCTTCCCATGTACGCTGGATGGGCAGGAAGGTACCTACCTAAATCTTACCATGAAACACAGCCAGGATCAGAACCTGAGACACATTTCCAGGCCAAACACTACAGAAGTGTAGTTGAGTCTGTCCATCCAACATGCTTCTCCAACACCTTCCTAGAGGATGGTCTCTTAGTGGAAGAGATGGCTGGAGCGACAGCTGTCAACTTGGACAGGCATCTGCTTCATGAATCTTCTCTTCACACAGGCTGTATCACTGATTATTACGAGACAAGAGATAGGAAGGTAGAAGCATGTCTCTGTCCAGACAGGAGAGTGGATTAAATTCGAGATATGTATGCCTAGGGTGGAGGAGTTTACTCCACCTGTGTACATATCAGGATGAGCTATGTGCACATATAGGCTTTGGGTGGGGATGCCAGTCTTGTCTTTATCTCCACTCAGATAAACAGAGCACACTGTTCTGGAGGTCAAGGGTAAAGCAGGGAAATAAAAGCAAATTCATTTGTAAGTAGGGAACTCAGTTCCAGGTACATAGGCTCCTGCAGTGACAACTGCCAAATGTTCTTTCATGGTCCCCAGAAGTATCGTTCCAAAGAAGAGACACAAAGGACCTATCTATCCAGGCAAATGGATATAAAATGCACATATCAAACTAATGAACTAAAATACTTTATTTGAAAAATCAGCTGACTATAGCAGTGTTTGACACGGTGAATGACAGCTAGTAGTGGTGGTGCACTTAGTAGCAAAGTATTTGACCTGACCTACCTGGCTTTAGAAACTGTCCTCAATTATTTTCTTTAATTGAATGAGCTAGTCTTATCAAATAGTTTATCTGTATGATTTTTTTTTCCTGTAATGATTAAACAATGTGAAATGATTAGAAATGAGTTAGCACTTGCAAGACAATTCTGGTTTTATGCCAGCTTTTGTATCAGTCAGCTTTCAGTTACAATGCAGGAAATCCATGCAAGCTTTGTGACATTTAGCAAATATTCTAAATTTGTCTACTGCAAATGTGAGTACATAACTTACAAGAGTACATGCTGTGGGATTAAACAGAACACAAAACCTAAGCCATACGCTGCCTCAGGACCATCTCAGACACTTAATCACCTCCTTGCAACGAGCAGCTGCCAATATGCTAAAGTAGGCTCTGTGCTTATGATGTATTTGCCTGACACCCTGTCAGGTAAATCACTCGTTTTAACTTGTTTTTCTTGTGTGCTCCTTCTTCCCATGGGTTAGATGGCTCCAGGGATTGCTAGCAGAATAGTGTCTTTCACCCATCAGGGCTTGCGGCCGTCTCCACAGTAAGCTGAAAGGTGCAAAAGCCTCCTTATCTCTGTGGATGTTCCCAGAACATATATTGTTAACAGAAGACAGAAGGAGCCATTTTCTGTGCACAACAAGGTGTTTAATTACTTCTGCAGTCCTGTGTGCCATTTAGGGCCTTAGCTGTTTAGCTGAAGCTTGCATAGGTGAAGAAACCTATCAGCACTGGCTCTAATTGGAACTCCAGTGAGCAGTTTTAGCATTTGTCTTTCTGCTCAACACTTCAAGATGCACCACTGTGCTGCCAAAAAGATACCTCCTACCAGGTGACAATGAAACAAAGTGCTAGCACACCATGAAGGAAATACCAATGAGAAATTACTCCTCATATATAGTGAGACTGCATAGATTTAGGGGAATTTGGATTCCATTTCTGTCAATCTGGATCATTTAAAAATCAATTTATATAGTCTAGAATGCTTCAAATTACTGTAAAAAAGAAAAACATCCTCATATATAAAACTGCTTCTTCTATGCAGGCTTATGCAAAACACTCAGCTTTACTGAAAGAGAAAACAGAAGTAGGAAACGATGCCAGCTTAGAATTCGTAGGGCTGAAACGGAGGTTTTCAAGTGCTGTGCAGAAACCAATAACCGTGATGATAGGAGTTTTGCTGGCAAGCAAACAAGAAAAACATTAAACGAGATATAGAGTAATTTTGCCTGTATTAGTTTAACATTTGCACTACTGGGAAGAAAAGGACCAAGCAGACCAAACAGTTTTGAAAATATTCTTCACTTTCTGTAATAGCTGCATATACCTTAGCTATCAACTACTATTAGTGTTGATGAAGATCACAAAATGATGTGACAGAAAAAGTGGACAGTTTAATGAAAAATTATAGTAACAATGAATAATTTTTAAAATTACATCCATTTCTACTGATATTTCTTCCTATAGATTTTCTACCCTGTCCCATAAAAATCAGCAAATATTTATGTTCTAGAATTTATGACAGAGGCTTAAAAATGCAGTAATAATATAATAATAATAATTATATTAAATTCTACAGTATTCTTTCATGGCAAGAGGAAAGTGCTGAATATCATCATCTTATATGCAGTTTTGTCCTTTCTCTGTTAGGACTCAAGAATTGCCATTCCTTCCATGAGATCTGAGGCAGGTTCTTCTCTTAATAGGAAACAGTAGACTCAAAACAGTAAATATTCTTTCTAAACCTTTCCCTTGAACTAAGAGCTGAAAAAAATACCAGGTA
The DNA here is from genome assembly GCA_013398735.1 of Nothocercus julius. Classification (NCBI taxonomy): domain Eukaryota; kingdom Metazoa; phylum Chordata; class Aves; order Tinamiformes; family Tinamidae; genus Nothocercus; species Nothocercus julius. The sequence continues at coordinate 6,071,466 of VZSV01000030.1, forward strand.
AAATTATGTTTGATGCTTTTCACACTTGCTTTTCAGAGGTGTTTTCAAGTTTTGACTGTAATAGTAGACAGGGATGCTCAGACCCCTCCAAAAAGCAATACATAAAGAATTAAAGCAAGATACCAGCAGAAGCAACAGAACTTTCCTACTGATATGAAACCATGGGCTTTAAGGATCTCATCTGAGCAGCTAAATATCAAGAAATAAAAATAGAGCTGTGTACAGTACTTGTTTATAGGGGCATCAAAGCCCTTGCTGTTGACTCAGATTGGCCTATAAGAATTTACCACTTCACTTACAAGAGAGCATGCTGCGGGGTTACAAAGAACACAATACCTAAACCACGCACTGCCTCGGGACTATCTCAGCCACTTAATCAGCCCTTTGTTATAAGTGGCTGCCTATATCCTGAAGGAGGCTTTACTCTTTACAATATAAGAGTCAAGCACACTGTCAGTATGCATAATGCCAGAGTGGAAGAACTTGTTTTTCTGTAAATATTTGATTTCTTATTCTCGAAAAGCTAATATGTAGTCTTTCCATAAATGACTGAGTAAAAAGTTCTCTGCTACTAATAAGGTAGCTGGGACCTGGTAACGCACCATACCTGGGGACATGAAAGTCTGAAGCACATAGCTGGGTATATTCGGCAGGGGTCTCAGCTAGCCTCATCTGAATAGCCTTCATCTGCTTCACTGAACTAAGAGCTCCCAACTGAGAGCAGAGTTAAAGTTCTAAAAACTAGAGATAAAACTATACATGAAGAACAAAGATTTCAGACTTTGCTTTGTCAAATTTCCTGTACATTTCTAATGGTATTTGATCAGCATGATACAGAATTGAATGTCTATTTTCTGTCCGATCACATTTCAGGCTCTCCTAAGCCCCTGAAATACAAAGAGTATCTGCTGCAGTAACTATTCACTTTGGTTCTCGTCTATAAGCTTAACTTTGGTTCTGCTGTATAGGATTAGCTTGTTGGTATGGCAAGTGTTGGGAAGAGTCTGACAACTTGAACAGGGAAAGACCAGGCAGGGTTCTTGTTTTGTTTTTAATTCCTGTATAGGAAAAACTAATCTTTCCTGTTTTTAACCCACAAGCTCTTTGTATATGTGACAATAGGCTCCTTTTTCAAGAAAGCTTGCCTTGGTACACCAGATGCTTCCGCAAACAATGAGACACATACTCATTCCCACTGACTGTTATGGGAAGAGAAATCTGGGAGTGGAAATCAGCAGAGAAGAGCACAGAGGTGCTCTAGAGTAGTGAAATGATAGATTCTTGCCCCTAAAAGATCTACTATCATATGGTTTGAAGGAAATAATTATTCACATGATTTTCAGTGAATTTGAATTTGAAGCCATCTGTTAGCCTGTCAGCTGCACTAAAACTGGGTACAAGTCCTCTTGTCCAGCATCAATCCTTTACAAAATACTTGTTGCGACATAAGCCCATACGCAGATGCTGGACCTGCTGCAGAATTCTCATATGCTTTTGTTCAGCCGGGGCCTGATCCTGGAGAACCAAACCATCACAAAATTTCCTTAGTTCAGTGGAAACTAAGGGCCCCTAAAGAATTCTAAATATTGTGCTTTATTTTGCCTTTTTTTTTTTTTTTGGTTTTGGAGTCTTTCATTTTCAAGTTATCTTTGAAGCCTTGGTGCTGCTGTGGCTTTAGATTTAAGGAATGGATGTGCTCCATTTTAACCTTTCACATTTTATTAGCAAAATCAAAACCAGGACAATTAGATACCTCCTGATTTTCATTTGTTTTAATACTAAGAGAATGTTTGAAATGGCACAAGTCTTGGGGAAAGTACTTCAAGACGTGGTTGCAGCAGCACTGGAGTTGCAGACACAGACATCAAAGATAACTTGAAAAGAAATAAAAAAATGAAGCTGGTAATTCTTTACATTTGGGGGTATTTTTGTGTAATTCTTTTTTGTATATCAAAAAGAAGACTGAAAAAAAGGGAACTCACTACTATTCAAGACAAAAACTTTTTAAATTTTCAACTAAGCCAAGACATTTTCCTGTTTCATCTTCTTTGTGCAGGGTATCCTCAATAAAACTTTCCCAACCTTAGTGGATGTTTGAGTAAGCAGATCTTTAGGGACTGGAGAATCTGTCGCTGACTTACTGTATGGCAACCAGAAAATTCTTTAGTATTTTGTTTTTGTTATTAGAATAGGATTTCTCCACCTCAAGAATCGATACACTAACAGTTATTAATTGACTAGTCTTTCTGTATTATCTTGTATTACTTGTATTTAATATAGACCTAGTAATATACCAAGTCCTAAATGCTTATATCTGAGTGTTTGCTTTTTATTGCTTAAATAATTGCTCCAACACAAATAAAATATGTCAATGAATATGTGCATCAGTCTTTCAGTCTCTCTTTTGTTCATATTACTTGCCTCTTATGCTTGGATCTCAATAATACAGACCCATAAAGATCCCTCAAAATATACTGAGACACATTACCTCATTTTCGTTTGTCTCTTCATTCATGTTACTTGCTATAGCTCATCAAAGCTCAATTTGCAAGCTCCTTAGACTGGAGGTGAAGCTGTAGCATGATCTATTGTGTTAAATTAATTTTTCATTCTACAGTATTTTTAAGTACTCAGTATCCTTTATGGTTAGGCCTCAAGGGCATTAAGGAAGATGAGTAAGGCAAGGAGGCCTTCACACTGAAAGGAACCACCTGGCCATGAGAAGGAAATGCAGCAGGAGAACTAAGTGAGGTCCCATGTGACAATCTTGGAACTTCAGCTCCTGTGCCAGTTGGGTTACCTGTTATCTCCATGCTCCTAATGCAGACACCACAGCTTCCAGGTGCATAGGTTCAATCATTCATCCTTTCTGTAGGATTTGCCCTCCTGAAATTGCCCCTGTTTGTTTCAGCAGCCAGGAGGCTGCTGGATGCTTCAGGGGTAGTGTTCTTCGTGATGCTGCTGTTTGGCTAGTGGGGCAGAGGGAGTCCCCTAGATCCAAGACTTCCACATTCAAGACTTCCCTCTGAGAGGATTTTGCACAGAAATCAAGGAGAAAGGTTGTGCTGTTTAAGGTTGTATCAAGGGCTGTGTCATCCAGATCTCTCATGTTTGCAAGGCATGAAGGTGCCAGCTTCAAGCTGACTTTGTATTTACTTCCCTTTTGCAATCAGCCTCTCAGTCTCCTACACAGACCCTTTATTTGCTCTATTCAGACTTGATTAAGAAATATACTTATCAGTACTGTTTCTCAGGCTGTGTTACAAGAGATCCCACAAAAAGGTCCTGGATCGGTTCAGGAAGAAATTTCTAAGGAAGACATATGGAGTAACAGAGATGATAGGAACTGAAAGTCCGTTGCAGTTGCCTAGCTGGGCAGCTGGAATGAGTCAAATGCTAGAGGTGTTTGCTCACAAGGAGGCAGCTCATTCCTATTTGGTGATGACCCTGTTCAGGGTCAGGCTATGTCTTACGGCAGCTGAGGTCATAAGCTGCTCTGCTACTAACAGCAGAGGTTTGAACATGACATGACATTTCACCACTGCCTTCTCCAAGAATTCCCAATGGTGAGTCTCTGCCACACTTCGTCAGATTATGGGTCCTTCTGCCGTAGCAATAATGTCATAGATTGCAATAAGCTACATTTGAATATTTTTAATCTTACCTGGAGTTGCCATCTTTGGCCTCAAATTCTGCCCCAGGTTGCCTTCTCTGGAGCTGTGAGAGTGATCAGGAAAGTGGTCCAGATGCTAAGCAGATTGGATGAAGAGGGAACTTGGCCTGAACAGAGACAGTCAGCCACGGAACAGGACAAGTTCAGCTCTTGGCAGCTCAAGTATTCAAAAATGCAGTCCTTAGTGGCTTGAGGTATATCTGAGAAGGAGTTTTAATGATTTTCATTTTGTACTCACTCAACAGGCTGGGATGATTTTAAATACCTTATGCCCTGTCTAAATGACAAAGATTTCCCAGCAAAAGAACTGGCATTGACACAACTCTGAGAAAGAAGAGTTTTCAGTTTTTGGCACTCCTAGATGTCATATAAGTTTCTTAGAAATGTTCCTGTCAGCAAGTAGTATAACTCTGCTGGAGGTCTCTGCTGACATAAAGGTGCTGCTGTAACCATAATAGAAGGAACATTTTAGTGCAGAAAAGGCATTGATCTTTTTGCAATTCTACTTCCTCCTTTGACTAGTGCTTGAGTTCCTGACTTGTAACATGAACGTAATATTGCTCTAGTACCACTTTTTTTGAGGATAAAATCTGGTAAAGATAGGTAGACATTCCTTTGATATGGTAGTAGGGATCTTATATTTCACGGAAATTTTCTGCAGAAACAAGGATGTTTTTCGTATGCATGATATACATGTCATATAAGAAAGAATACATGAATAAAGGAGAGCCATCTCTGTTTTATTTTTCAGTTGTCTTTTACAGAGACATCATCAAAGAGGGAGATTTATTAAGCATAAGTTTATTTGCTTACAAGGCATAGACAATCTTCTAGTAGTTACAAGGTTATATACAACTGGCTTAGCCATTTACAGCTCTGAGGGTGATATTACTTGCTGATTTTCTATATTTTTGTGTTTCCTCACAGACACACAACACAGATGATCTCTGCATACCTGTTCAGGGCAGTCCTGCACCACTACATGTAATCTCTCTGTAAGACATTTTACTGGCTTCTAACACCCAACAGATATAGTTTTCTCTTTTCTTTTTCATTTTATTGTCTGTAGCACTTCAAACTCTTCAAAAACATATCTGAAAAAAAATTCTGCAAACTAGTGAGAGGCTCTTTTATTCTGCAACATTAAATAGCACAGAAGTATGACATTAGACCTATGGGTATTCACTCTCTCAAATTTCTCAGTTTCTTGCAGTTTAGCACCTGCTCTTTTTTGTTCATGAACGTCTTTGGAAGTTGGATATTGCAGCACCTTATTGGTATCCATTTCTCTTTCTTTCATTAAACAAGAAAAGAATACTCAAGTCTTGGTTATTCTATGCCATAAATAGTTTTGAAAAGTAATTAGAAAATATGGTAGGAAAGTATGGATTTTGGAAAGGACTTGCCTATAACCACAGAACTTGCTGTGATAAGGTACTGTAGGCACCTTACAAAGTGCTTGAAACTCTCTGACAAACTATTAATTTTGATTTCTTAATTTTGGAATACAAAATAAACACTAAATATTTTCTATGTCCCCACTCCTGCATTTCAGGTGTGATATGAATAATATGATATTCTCAAAAAATGCAAAAAATACACCTGTCTGAAATACCAAAGGCTCTGGTGTCATGCTTCCACTCTGTTTGACCCGCAGGATAAGTCTTTATTCTTTCACAAGGCACGTGAACCATGGAGCGGTTTCCCACATTGACCTCCTGCTGAAGATATGAAGCTGTGATTCTTCTCTATCCTCCTGCAGAAGAAACACTTTCCAGTTATTGTATCACATAGATTAACCACTTCAAGATGAACAGGACACTTTCCTTTTATGTTTTTGCTGTCTTTACATGACTGTTTTCCACAGGATCTACATTGCATTATCAGTGAAGGAAGTCTTTGCATCTAAAAATCTAAGAATGGCTAAGAAGAAACTGAGTTTCCATGAAGAGTAGTAAGGAGGATGAAAAGATATAGGCATTAAGATGGCAATTATTATAGTCCAAACTAATTCATTTATTCGTAACAGAGTGTATGGATACCAGTGGGCATGTCTGTGTGGATGCAGTAATCGTTATAGGGAATTTATTGCAGTGTAAATAAGATTTACTGAAGATAAATAAACACAAAACTTTCACATAGAGAATAAAATCAGTCAGTTAGTTAAAAACAAACAAACAAACAAAAAGCACGTTGCAATAGTTCAGTAACTGGATCTACTTCTATGGCCTGTCATATGCTGGAAGTTATAGAGGTTGTTCCAGTGACGTCTTCCAGCCATAATCTCCGTGAATACATCTGTACTGAAGCTCTCTTTCATGCAGCATTTTCAGCCTTTATCTGTGCTCAGTAAATTTTTCTTTTTTATATTTTTTACTTTCCTTTTGGCAAAAGTGCTACTTTTGCTGATCGATCAGTAATTACATGGCTGTCTTAAGAAGTCCTTCCCAAGGAGTCTATTCCTTCCACCTTGCTCCACCCCCTGAATGACATTTGGACTTGAAAAACTAATATATCAAATTATGTGGTGGGGAATGGGATATTCTAGCTTCAAACTGACTTTCATCTCCCAAGCTTTCTTCTGTGTCCCATTCCAACTGGGCCTCAGTCATAGCTCATTGCCACTCTGCTCTGCTGCACACAGCTTGTTCCAGACTGGGCTGGTAATAAGATACACACAGACCTACAGTGCTCAAAATACAGTGCAAAAATACAACCCTATCAAGAAAGCAAAATGGTCTCGTTGTTCTAATGAAGGTAAGGCACAAGGCCAATCTGGTAAAGAACTGTATTTTTTTTATTATTATTCCAGATTATGCCTGGCCATTAGAAATTTTGAAAATATTACAAAGTGGACTGGAATCTCCAGAAAGATTTATTACTTTACTAAAACTTGAAATGGAGTCAATTATCTGCTGGCACTCAAAAAAGAAACATCAGGAAGATACTGCATCCTTTAGAAATAGATTTTTCTGCTGAGGTATGAATTAATGACAAGGACAGGATCTCTTGGAGTTTCAAGTTGAAAAGAAGACTGTTTTCTGTTTAATTCTCAGGTTGTGTTTTGCAAATGTGTGCTTAGACAAAGCTGGGTGGTGCATTGGCGACCAGGTCTGCCAACATACCTTGGTCCTGATCTGTTAAATAAATCACACCTTATATTTATTCAGCCACTGGACTTGGTCTTCTTTGAATTATAAAACTACCACTTGAATGACAAAGGTCTGTGAGATTGTAATGGGGTTTTAGTTCTTAAATTCACATTTATATTTGCTTTTATCGGTATTAAAACAGTCCTGGCAATTCTCATTACAAATGTAATGCCTATGACAGGATAACCGTTTTTATTACCATTGGAAATAACTTGGAGTATTTTCAGTAAAAAATGAATATAAACCAAAATACAGGTTCCAAACAGATCTGTGCACCTTCTTGCCTTCTAGCAACTGAAAAAGAATATTTTCTTTGTTTCATTTTAGCAGTCAAGTATAAAGTATCCTACAAAAGAGATAAATGGGTTCTGCAGAGTTCTTTTTGTGGTTTGTTTGAGAAGACTTAAAAAAAAATCTTTTGGGCTATTTTGGCAGGTTTTGCAGAGTCTATTTTTTCTAATATTGTACACATAAATGAAACGAGTATGTCATGCAGAGAATGTAATTATTTTTGAGGAAAAGGTACATATTTAATTGTGGCTAAAATATTGAGATTTTCGATTTGTTAACACAAACAACTAAACAGTTGGATGAAAATATAACTTGGAGACAGTCTGAGTTTTCCAATTAAAGTCAGAAATAGGCTATAATTACACCTGAGATCTCGAACATGTCCTCTAGAAAATTATCAAAAAGCAAACAAACAAAGCCTTAGATCTCAGCTCGTTCTTAATTTTGTTGTCATGTAAGAAGACTTCAGAATCAAATGAAAAAACATTCTAGTACTTCTCACAATCTGGAAGGAAATTTTTTATCAGTTCAAGCAACAGGTTCAATACTAACCTTTAGGATGTGTGTGATGGCCCAGGTGATTTGCTGCTGTGTGTGTCAGGAACCAGCAGTGTATATCTCAGTGAAGAGGACCCAGCAAAGCCACATTCAATATGTCTCATAAATCCGAGGATATCACTCCTGATACTTAAAAGAGGTGACTGGGCACAGTTTTCATTAATGTTTAAGGACATCATGTGTTTAAATCTCATTTCTATGGCCATCTGAGGCTATAGTTTTGCCTGTGCTACATTATATCCTCATCTTCAGAAGAGAAATTGTAGCCGTCCTCCCAGTCACTGAGCTCACTTATCTTCCAAACACTGTGGGTTTTGCTACCCACTCAGATTTCCAAAAGAAGAATCTCATTTTTTTTCAGTTAGCTCTTGCTTGTTGGTGTCAGGAGGCTCTAAGGTGCATAGGAAATCGCTTGTTTAGCCTATTATCTTCTTCTGCTATGCCATGAAATTCTTGGCTTCAGCAGCACAATGCTCATTTTTCTCCTACTGGCACTTGCTCACTTGTTCCCCATGGTCATAGTCGTGAGTAGGAGAGCCATGAACGTGAGGCAGGGATACTTGCATTACAACCCAAGATACCCTTGAGAATCTAATTTTAAGCCTAGATTAGCCAAGATATATACAGTGAAAATTAAAATCCAAGCTGATACTCTTGTCATAAATTAGGTAGGAAGATTATATGTATAAAAAATTGAAAGTGTATATACTTCCCTTCATCCCAGAATGAAAATGCCAAAATGTAATCCAAGATTTTCACCACTAATTGTGTTTCTGTTCTTTGTCTGCTGAGGCCAGAATTATAAAATATCTTAAAGAGGCTGTCTGGAGTTTGGTTTTTGCTTTTGTGTGTACAGAATAGTTTGTATTTTAAAAAATCTGCTAATCAGAAATTAGATTTTTTTTCAGTGAAAATCCTGTGGCCTTCTGGAAGGCTATTTTAGCAATGGAAAAGACTTTGCATTCAGGTATGTTTTCTCACATTGTAGATATACCTTTGGTTTTGTCTGACACCATGGAAAAAAATGATGAGTTTGTTTTTTCCATAGATGAGGATGGTTTTATAGGTGATTCACACAAAATCTCCCCTATGTTCAACCCTATGTTCAGGTAGAGGATATGCAACCTTGAGCTGGGACTCACAAGCCATGGCCCCCTTCACTAGCTTCCTGAAGACTGTAGGCAAACCATTTTAATGTGTCTGCCCTCAGTTTTCCTGTTTGTGAAATGAAGGTTGTTGTGCTCCCTTCCCTGGTGAATGGATTTGCTATCTACCAGGCAGAACAAAGTATGTTACCAAGAAAAGATGGATTGTTTGTGTTTTACTTTTTAGTACTTTGTGATCTACTGGGATTCAGCCGATCACTCCAATTCTATAAATAATGTATTAGAAAAAAAAAATCAGGTTTAGAATTTTCTCTTTTCATATCTTTTTCAGACACCCATCCTCATCCCAGTAAGAATCTCATCAGTCAACTGACTAGCATGAGTTAGAAATTTATCCTAGTATGTGACTTCTTATGAATATAACAAAGACAAGCATAATGAAATGTATATGCAGAATGCCCCATTATTTTGTGTTCTGTAGAGTAAATAACAGTATTTATTATCTCTTTTGAGTAATTAAACTATTATCATTATTTCCATAGCAGGAAAAATAAGGAGGAATCATTTTAGACTAATTTCTCTAGATTAGCTGGTGTTTAACCAAAGACAATATTCTTTTCTTTGGATGTTTCTGACATTAAAATTTTTGGTTGTTGCTTTCCTCTAAGAAACCCACTTTGATTGTAACATTTACTTGAAAGACATTTTACTGGTAAATTCTGGTATTCAGAGAAAAATCTTACATAAAATATTGCTCTCTAGCTATTCAGTTGCTGAAGAGGGCTTCTTTCTGCTTGTAGTATAAGCCGCCCATCCATTTCTTTCTCTAAGCTTGGCAAAAGCAGGTTCATTTATCACTCTGACTCTTTTAGCTTTCAAGTCAGCAAAGCAGAGTTTGAACAACTCTTACATCTTTTTCCCCCTTCCTATTTTTGAAAGACAGCCACAAGTACTATACAGAAATAAAGCAACAGAAATAAAGACAGACTTTCTCCCAAAGATTTTACAGGTAAACACTTTAAAGACTAGACATTCTAGGAAATTCAGATATTTGGAAGAACATGAATGAAGAAAGGACGAAGCCTTGGCTGAAGCTAAACACGAATGTTTTTACCAAAATATACAACTAAATTTAGCCTAGGTGGCTCAGCAAATTTTCCTTTGTTACCCAGAGATTTCTCCCTGTTATGTTTTAGCAGCTCTAGAGCTCATAAAAGGGGCGAAATGAACAGTTTTGGAGATCAATCACTCTTTGCTTATTCACAGAGTGTGTTTCAAAGTACTGGAGTGCCATTATTTCTTTTGTCTAACTAGGAAGGGATCACTTTCTCATCTCTCTTTAAACACTGTCAAGTTAGTGCCAACTTTACTGAGAATGACAAACCACTGGGTTTGTCTATACTGATAAACAGTCCTACTAGAAGCTTAAACATAAGTCCTCTGTGAATGCTACTATCCTACTTAGTATCTATATGTAGTTAGTGCAGTGAGGCAAAGTCCTGCATTTCCAAATCTATCAGACTGTAGCACCTTAGCTCATTCTTAAGATGAGGCAGCATATGATGGTTCTTACTTTATTCTGTCAAAACACCAACTGCTTGTCAAGTGCACAGAAACAAAGTTAGGATTTGGGCCCCGTTCTGTATTTGAACAGGCTTCATGTCTTATTGGAAGTCTTCTGAAGTCCAGTCATTATACTGTTGCATTATTGCTGTATTATGGAGTGCTGTCAGCCTTAAGTGCTAGGGAGTCTAAGTCACATCTTCCTCACTGTGGTTTGTTACTGGTGCAATCTCAGTGTAGTTGTGTGAATTCAGTGTAGGCAATCCTGAGGATGTGACCTGAAAAGCCTGGTCTCCCCTTGAAATTTATAACTCTCCTAGGAGTTATATAAGCACAGTTCAAGAAGAATATACTCTACATTTGCACTGCAGTAAATGGATAAAAAAGAAATATAACCTTTAGACTTTTTGGAATGTCTTCACATTTATATCAGTGTGAATATGAATAAAACTTGGCTCCCTGATTGTTTTAAATAGATTTTTATTCCATAAATGGCTTTAAATCTATTGACACAGTTTTAGGGAAGAAGCACCTTTTGCTGATGAAAAATTCTTCCAAAATAAAGGAGCAACTAATTGTTTGTAACTTCTGAAACATATTTTAGGGTTGTGTTACGGGTGAAAACCCCTTCATATGGAGGTCTCAGAGGAGATGCTCTTCATTAGTGTTTTAAACAGATGCTTCACTAAGCAACATATTTAATTAAATCCACAACTGTTGTGCTTAAACAAGAAAGATTTTTACTAGAGCAAGCACAGAGTTGAATGCACAGCAACCATTAAATAGAATTGTTTGTACAGTATATTCTATCAAACAGGTAGAGTAGCTTTTCAAAGGCAAGGCAAATTACTTTAAGAGCTGATCATTAAAAGTCCCAAAATAAAGCTCAAGATCTGAAAAAAAAAAAAAATAAATAAATAAATGTTGGAGGCTATTCTCTCTGTATGTAAACTTTGATGCTATTTCCATGGGACTTCATGGGTCCCAGGTTTGGCTTTTGCAGCTGTGAGGGATACAAGGGATACAAATTAAACAATTGTTTACATTATAAATAAGCAAGCAGGAGACACTTGTTCTTGGCTTAAATATGCAACCCATAGGAATGCTAAATGGATCACTGACTGTACACACAACCCAAAGTCCTAATTACATTGAGTATCATCACACAGGTTCAGCCAGGATTAGAATACAAAGTGCCAGTGACAACTTCTCTTACCTCAGCTCTCTACCACAGCAACCCCATCAGGTTCAGAGAAATTGCTCCAGATTAGCACAGGAGTTGTACTGCTGGCGTATCTGCGTTAGTCTGCTGACCTCAGTGGAGTTTCTCTGGTATAAATGGCAGGCTGATAGGGCTAAGATCTCTATGTGAAAGGATACCTTAAGAGATATCACTTTCTGCTCTGTGCACTGCCTTATATTTCTTGGTCCTTTCAATTGAGCACCTTTACTCCTCCAAGAGCATAACATTTTCCTAAGAGGTTGGAAATTTAGAGATTTGGTATTAGTGGGGATCCCACTTTCCAATGCAAATTCGGAGAGAATGTTGCATTTAGTCTGCAGTAGTGTTGTGACATGCACCACTACCGTGCGAAGTGGCAAAGGGACATCGGGGATTGACATCGGGGATTTATTTATTGCAAGGTGATTAGAAATACTTGCAGACTCGGTTCTTTGCAGATATTTCACGTAACTAGTCCTCATACATTTGTGAGGCTAAAATGCACTGCAAGCAACACTAATGCTTTTGAGGAAGCCTTAATTTATGACAGCATTTATATAAACTAGGACTGTCACAAAATAAAGAGTAAGGAGATTCTGTCCCTGTTTTGCCTCAGACTCCCTGTGTCAGCAGAGGAACAAACATCTTGAGCCCCCTTGATTTTCCCAGTACTTTCTAACTCATTAATTTGGACTGTAAATATTTGGTAAAAAAAATTTTTTTTGACCTCATTTTTGTTCAGACCTTTGACTGTCATTCTAATACAAATAATAGCACAACTATTTTCTATAAAATTTCACCTGAAGTACCATGCACGCTATTTATTCTATATTCAGAGAGCAGCAAAAACACTGTTTTTACTCACTGTTAGAAATAAATTACAATATGCTGCTGTATTTTGGAAAAAGTAAAAAAGGGTTTGTGTCAAATCACTTGTTGCTACAGAGCTTAATAATGTTGCATATAGAAGGAAAAACCTTATGTTTACCTTATTTATTTATTTTTTTAAGCACCAGAAAACTAGCTTTTCTCCATTCCAGAGAAATATCCTACCATATTTTGCCACAAAATAATTGCATTGTCTGGTAAAATGACTGAGTTGTTGCCCATGACAAAAATCTTTGATCTTTTGGGAACATGTGGAGAAATTTTGCCCTGGGTGAAATTCTCAGTTTTGCTTAATCATTTGCTGTTGTTGATATTATCTTTTTTTATAAGAAAAAATTAGAATGAGAATGGTAGTAGTTTCATACTTTCTACAGCTCAAAACATGCCTGAAACATAGAATATTTTGGTAGCTTGTGCTCCAAACAATAAATAAACCGAGATTTATCATATGACATTTTCTTGCACTATTTACAAAGGTCTAAGGAGAAAACTAAGGATATTATTCAGATGTTTTGACAGATTTCCTTCTGATTACTAGGTTCTGAACATAAAATTGCACAAAGTCCAAATGAGTTAAAATGAACTACCTTTCTACAAGCAGAAATAGGAGATCCTTTTCTTCTTTCTTTCACTCTGTCATTTATTTTCTCTGTGAAACAACATTAGAGTTAAACAGAAGAATAATGAAAGGTGTGAAGACTGCCAAGAGAGTTGTCATGGTTTTAAAAGCAGTTGTACCCAACAAAGCCAGAAAAAAAAAAAACCTCAAAAGAGGAGAATAGAAGGAGTCTAAGGAATAGTCATAACATTATAGGATATCAAGTCAGAATTCTGACGCAATGTAAAATGCAGGGACCAGTTTTAGTCTCCTTTAGATTTAATGGCAAAAATCCTATTTATTTCAATAATACAGGATGGAACTTCTTTTTGGAACAGGATTATCATAATTATTTTAGTTGGCTACAGTTCTTGTTTTCATATTTCCCATAACTTGGATGTAAAATGGTTTTTCAACAATAGATACAGTATAGTATAGCAGCAGTATTCTTGTTTATAGTAGGAGATATCAAAAATTCAGTCTAGAAATAATTGCTCTTTTTTTACCTGCAAACGCTACACATAATTTTGTGAAGCAGCACTGTGTTTTCAAGCTATGCTGTATCCCACAATATCCTACTAGGTGTTTGTGTGTATAACTAGTTAAGGTCATATGTATTAAAGTTCATTCTCTGTGTCATTTGTAACTTGAAGATACACACTACTCATATATTAAAGAATCTCTAATAGTTATCCTATGTTACTATATTATTGAATTATCTTAGAGTCTAGAGGACAGAAAATCCACAAAATATGTATTAAAGAGCAGGTCAGCCAAAGAAAGATGTCACAGAAAGAAAAGTTCAACATTGTTACTTGGAGTTTCCAGGCAATACTGAAATTTGATTAATAATTAATAATAAAAGATAATAAAATTGATAATATAAGATAATAAAATAAAATAAAATCCTTAACATTAGAAATATTGTTTATAATACAGTAATGAATGGCCTGATGTAGGTAAAAATGTAGTTGCTTGTTCCATTTGTCTTTAGAACCAGTTACCATAGAGATCATTATTATTATTACATCTACTATTCCTGTTACTATTTTCATTATTTCTATTATTCTTCTGTAGTATCCTTAAACAAAATGTATACTTCCAGACATTTTCCAGCTTATCATGCTATGTTCTTCCATGAACATCCATGAACTTCCATGAACAAGTTAACTGGTTTTAAAGAAATAAACATTTCATATATCAATAGCAATAATGCTTACATGTATGATCAGTCACACAGTGCTTCCTACATTAAATCCAAATGGGAAGCTTTGATAGACATAGCTCTTTGGAATAAAATATCATTCTAATGCCAAGTGTTTGATGACATAGCAATTGAAGGGTCAATTGAATTTATTGGGTTTAATTTTTTACTACCAAAGCAATTTTGATAATGTTTAGTTTTAGTAAAAAATTGTAACTACTTTGGTTAAATATATTGAAAGATTATATTTTTAGAAACACACAGATAACTCAAAATGTCCAGACTCTGAAGTATGCCTTTGTACACAACCTTTTCAAAATAAGTTCCATCAGTTCCATGGTATTTACACTGCCCTTTTCTGTAAACCACAACAGGCCAAGGTGAATAATTGAGAAGACTAACATGACAGTGTTGTCATAGGCAATTTTGTCCCTTGGGTGAATTAGGTGACCGGGGATCCTCAAAGAGAGAGTGGAGTCCTGGTTACTTGGGCAAACTGGACAAGTCATGTGGCTGAAAGACCTACATGACCTGATGCCTTGAGCTAGTAATGACCTCCAAAGCCCATGTACCTTGGGCAAGACATGCTCTTCTCACTGTTATGACAGGAATGGTCAAATGCAAACTTCTACTTTCATTAGTTACTGAGATTACTGAGAAGGTCTGATAACTACTAAACTTGCTTTGGAACTCTAAAAATCTGATCCTTGAGCTGCTTGATGTGATCTTCCAGCAAAAATCTCCCAGAAGATAATTAGTGTGAGATAGACTTAATTAACTCCTCTGCTGAAGGGACATGACTGATTCCTACAGGGCGGTGATACCATAACTAACACCGACAGTCTACAGAAGAAGGACACGTGGAAACACGGGGACACCAAGCACTGTTGACGGAAGGCATAGTTCAAATGAGACTCTGTAAATCTACACTCATTACTGGGCTAGTGCAGAAGCATTTTTGGTAGTAATAACAGAGAAAGATGTGATGAGTGGATGCAGATAAAAATGCAGCATTAAATGCAATGCACTGTTCTATTGTTGAATTTTAATTCTTGCCTTTCTGTGACCAAAATGTAGCATGACTTAGGAAAGGAGTCCAATGATATTATGAATGAAATATAATCACTTTTATTTGCGCAAGCCAAAAGTATATTTAGACTTGGTACAATAAATCCATGTTTGTATTGATGAGAACAGTGAAGGCATTTTAATCAAAGCACATATTTATGAAGAGACAAAGTAACTATCTCTGCAAGCTTGTGCCTCTAGGTTAATGCAGGTCTTTTTTCTTCTTCTTTTTTTTTTTTTTTTTTAAGGCAAAAGGGTTCTAAGCAGTGGACAGCTGCTGCTCTTTTTTTTTTTTGTTTTGTTCTTTTTTTCAGATGGTGCAACAGAAGGGTCTGTAGCATTACAGAAGGGTCTGAGCAAAAGTAGCAATACACTACTTTTCACGCTCACAAACATGAAAAAATAGAGTGCAGTCAAGTAAAGCCTGCCCTCTAGTTTACCCTTTTATATTGCACTTCTACCCAGAGCTTAATGGATTTGGATTTAGTGTTCCATGGAGATATGTGGAAATACCATTATTTGTCCTGTTGCTTCCTTTTATCTTTGCCTATTTTGCATTTAGATCATAAAAGGAATAGTGTTCTGGATACAAACCCATGTACTTACTTTAAAAAAAAAAAAAAAAAAAAGAGACTATCCATATATTTAAGGAAATATTTAAATCATTGTTTTCATTATGAAGCAGAGATTTTAGGCTAAACTCACACGGTCTTACAAGTATTAAATCACCAAGACTAAGTTTCCCCTATTACACTGTGGGAAGTATAGCAACAGAGCAGCCAGTCATAAGTGGTGCTGATCATCTCTAGGGAAATGTTAAACAGCCTCCATTCTCATTGAAGCCATTGATTTGTTTTGGGTTGGTTTGGATTTTTTTTACATATGGTCAGGTTGTACATTCTAGTTAAAGGAAGTGAAAATAATATTAGTGCAGTGGTGCAGCACATGAGGATTAGTTTTCCACCTGGCACTGTCAAGAATGGAAGGTTTTGTTTATGTGTGCAAAACCTTTCATATTATAAATCATTCCTTTATCTTATTATCCAGGAACAGCTGAGACCTGGTTTGATCATCTCCTCCTATGAGTTTGATCAGACTGTCTCACGTGAAGATTCAACAAATGTTCTATCACAAGTGTATGATGATACAATTTTAAGATGAATCTTTGGTACCTCAACTCTTGGAACCGTGAATGTACTGAACTTTTTATTAAAGATCTTCTTTCACAGCTCAGATGATCTCTGTACTGAAAGCTGTAATGAAATTCGAGATGTGCATGCAGAGCTGAACAGCCTGGAGTGAAGTTGGTTGTGCAAGAAAGGTTTATGATGAGGGAGGATGAGAATGAATTAACAGTGAAATTGTATTATACCATTCTCAGTAGGAGGATACTTTAATTGACCTATATATGAAAAACAAAGAAATGTTAATAGCCTTATTTACTGAAAGATATCAGATGTATGATATCTTTGTCTGCCTCTAATATGGACATATACATTATATTCAAACACTTATGGTTACAGCCTTCTTTAGTCCTTGCCACTTAACAAAACAGAATCAACCAGGTTTTAAGCCACGCTGCATGATACTGTGATAAGCATCAGGGTGTACCCACACACTGCAGCAAACATTAAAGGGGTTGAAGGCATGAGTCTGTGCCGACTTTTACACGCTGTGCAATCTTTACTGATTCCTCCAGGCTGTGAGTGTATTAGGAATATGGGAACTGGGATTCATGTCTTCCACAAAGCAAATGCAGAAGGAAGTGTATACATATGTCTGACTGCTATAATGACAGCATGATTTTTTTCAGCAAATCTGGATCCAGGGAAAGTATTTGATGATGTGCTGTCTTTTACTCATACTTGTTCTCATACTCATATTCTATTTCTGTATTTATTTGCAATTCCTGCTTTATCCAGTTCAGAGTACTTTTCAAGACGTTTCCATGTCAATCATAACATGTATAGCTATTTGAGTGCCAATAGTAAACTCTCATCTATCACTTTTCCACTTTCTACTCATGCAGCTGCATCACTTTCCTAGATTGTCCCCTACTTCTTCAGCTATGACTCAGAGCCTTCCATGCCCTTTTCTAGCTCTTCTGCTGCCCCTGAGCACAGCAGCCCGTCATGCTCAGAGTGTCCAGGGACACCCTATTGCACCATCACCCTGGCTAGAAGAAACAAACTACATAGTGGGGTACTGGAAACTTTTTTTTTTTAATGTTGTTTTATTGTTTATTTATTTGTTTATTACTGTGACAAATACCAGAATTCTGTTCTATGTATTTACCCCAAATGGAAAATAAATGTTTTGGTCATAGTCAAAAAAGAGTTTAATGATGGCCAGATAAAATGTAATGAGATACAGAGTCTGCAAGTTGGAGCTAGGAATAATCAGAAAAACTAGAATTCTTTTATTTGATTTTATAACAGTCTTGATAACTAAGCATGGGTAGAACTAGCCTGAAATTATGGTAGATTTTTTTGTCACACAAGATCTTTCAATGAAAAATCAATATAGTTCAAAAAGTGATATTGTAACTTTAAGAGAAATGAATTTACTGCAGCAACTGCTTAGAGGAATGGCTTGTGTTATTTCAGGAGGCAAATTAGAAGGCTACAGTCATTCTAGTTTCATCTATGAATTTATTATCAGGAAGCAGCTAGTCATCATTAAACAACACTCCATTTTTGTTGTAGCCTTTTTTTCTTGTCCCCCTTTAGGCCATTATGAGTGTTACTGGAAACAAATAAAATTCATGTGTAAGAAATATTTTTCAGCAGATATAGCTGTTTCAAACAATACAGCAGGAGCAGAAAATGCACTGCTGTTAATAGCATTATTTGTACCGACTGTTCATAACCTGGTCTTCCTGTTAGAATCACTAAATGACATCAGTACACCAAAAAAGAAAGACATTAAACTATTGAATAAATTTTTAAGAATGCTTTTTCTTATTTTTACCTTGAATGTAACCTGTTTTCAAAAAATAATAATTGAGAATATTTAATCAATTAAAAGTTCATAATGAATCTCAAAATATTTTCTTCTGTGTTTTTATAACATGTTTTATAAGTGGTTTCCAGTTAATACTTGCTATGAAAAGTAGCTTACATAAAGAATGTAACATGTAACTAATGTTAAAAACTG
Organism: Nothocercus julius; assembly: GCA_013398735.1. Classification (NCBI taxonomy): domain Eukaryota; kingdom Metazoa; phylum Chordata; class Aves; order Tinamiformes; family Tinamidae; genus Nothocercus; species Nothocercus julius. Next base: position 6,089,945 of record VZSV01000030.1, read on the forward strand.
AAGCAGTGAATTAAAAAGTCATATGTATTTTAATTGCAAGAGAAGCAATGCTCTGGTTTCATGCACAATTGTGAATACCTACAATTTTGCTGAATACCCAGTGTTTTCCACACCTTATTATTTTTAATATCTTTAAAGAATATGTTAGACCCCAAAGAATGTTGGATATTTCCTCAAAGCTATTAATAAATATTACTATTAATTTTCTTTTTCTCCTTGATAAAATAAGAGGTCCTAAAATTCCATCCAGTCAACTCGTATATAGCCTGAATGTAGCCTACATATACCTGTACATAGCCTTCTAATTAAACTGTATCTTCCAGAAAGACATCAACTGGAAAATACTAATATGCATCAAAGACATTGATTGTAAGAAATTAGATATTGCAGATGTCTTCTTCATTAATTATTTTCCATGATTAATCAGTTAAAAATATGTTGTTTTTTGTATACTGAGTTTCTTTTAGACTATTGTTTTATAGTCCAGTCATTCTTTCTTACTAGTTTAACTCCTGTTCTAATATCTACTGATGTATTATTCTCTAGTCCGGTATCTCTGGTATATCATGTCACTGTAAGACATAATCTGCTTTACAGGCATACTTAGAAAGTATCTAAAGGTTTTATTTTGCACTTAAGTCTTGCTTTATCTGATTTTCTGAAATCTTAATCTCCCACTAAATATCATAGAAATCATAGGATTTGGGATCCACAGCACTATTAACTTCCAGAACCAGAACTTTATGAAAAGACTGGCTTTAATTCCTCAGGACATAAGATTTTAGCAGCAATTGTTGGGAACATTCTCAGGGATATGAAATTTCAAGGTTTTCCTTTCTTTGCACCAAGCTGGGATGTACTGTCAATTCTTCCTCTTATGTAAGTGCAGGGATGTGTGGGACTCACATCACTAATGATCCCAGAGGAGAAAGAAAGAAAACACGCCATGGTGGATTGCAGACTCTGCAGCTGCAAGGCAGCAGGGACTCCAGCAGTGACCTCACAGTGTCACATTTTTCATCTGCAATTGCCACTGCAAAACTGCTGTATACTGGACTGATAGTGCTTTGGTGGTCTGATGCAGCTTTTAATCTATTATCAGGGCCAAATAAGAATCTAATGCAATTTTTGCAAGCTTTTTACCATAAAACAGATTGCTTCACTTAAGCAGAAAATGGTTTCATGTTCATGATACTCTCTGGCTTATTGTCAGGCTAATCAGTCCTTTGTTAGTCCAAACATGTAGTAGTTTTTTCCTGGTATTCGCTGAGTATTTGTAAAACTGTTTGATATACAGTCTACCACCATTCTTAAATATCTTGCCTTATTTTCTTCTCTCTCCACCCCATGCTTTATTGTGCAATGATATTTTCATGAATAAATTCCATGTCAAAGTAATTCACTGAACATGTTGGAAAAAACATTAGTAATAGAGAGCAAATGCAGGAATATTTTATCAATTCCATACATTTGCTTCATGCCCTAAGGACACCTTTATTTGTATTGGAGAGTGTCTCATGAGTACTTCTAGTTACTGAAGTATGTTTGTTGTTTGGTTAAGTGGCTGTATCCTGGGATAGTCACAGATGAAACTAAGCAAAATACATAAAAATATCTCCTCAGGGCACCATCAACTTCTAGGACCAAATCCTAGTGTCAGCTACTTATGTGCAACTCCCAATGATGTCAATGGAAGTTTCATGTATACATCCGAAAACAGATGATGTCCTTTATCATAGCAAGGAAAATCATGAGTCAACGAAGTTTCAGTGAAACCAGAAGCTGGAGCTCATCAGGGGAAGAACCTGAGAACTGTTAGTTCCACAACATCAGGCACCTTCATACACAACTCCATGGTCAGCAATATTCTGCTCCTTAACAGTCAGAGAGGCTGATTACTTTCTAAAAAATCTCTGCTTTTCCATAGTTCCAGTTTACAATTCAGAGGGGGATACGAATCAGGTGTGAAATACTCTGACTTCCCGGATTCCATCTGGGCCTGCTTCACTCTTTGGCACTCTAGGCACACACAGTGAAGCTCGGAGAGTTTGCAGTCATGAGTTCTTGTCAACACATATTGCATAGAGCCAAGCCTCTGCCTCTACCTGGAGATTAATGATCCCACGTCTCTCTCTTCCTACTGCTGTTTCATTCAGCTCCCTGTAAATGCAGACAGCACCATCTGCACAAGCAGGTAGTCTGGATCCACCCGACCAGCTTTTGGCAACTAATGAAGACTCGGTGGTCAGTGATGACAGGTGGTTGTTTCTAGAGGCAATTTATCTTATATTTGAACTGAATCTTTCTCTCAAGGCGTGTGTTCCTCTTCATCAACTGTAGGGAGAGCCAAGGAACCTAATTCTGAACTGAGGCACCATAGCTTAGCCCCTAAAAGTTGGTAGAGTGAATCTAGAACTGAGTGTTCATATCACAGTTTTCTATCCCAGACCTAGCTGCAGGACGGTGATATTATATAGACCTATATATATGAATGTTTGAGCTGAAAATAAATGTTACCCATACATTAATATACTGCTATGGGAATACAAATGTATATATGGGACTACATCTTGCACTGAAGCAGGAATTTGGTTTAAGAGTATCTCCTTGACTTCCTCGGCTCATACGGTTGCTGGCAACCATTGTTGAGCTCTAGAGAGAGCAAAGGTGCTTTTTCATGACTTGATTAGCCCTCCTGAACTGCCTGCCTGTCAGTTCCCCTTTGCCTGCCTCCCCTTTGACAGAAGGAAAATTCTAGTCCTGCACATTAATAGAGCAATTGGAGAAATTACACCAGGATCTGTGGGTGAGAAAACTGTACTGACAACATTTGCTTACTCAGCAGCACATTCATTCAATGCATTTTACTAATTGTCTATTTATTTCCGCACTCTTTGGCTGTTGAGAGTTTGTCATGAGACAGGCCAGATGGCAGAGACATCGGCACCTGTAATTAAGAGAGAAATAAAGGCTGCAGCATCATGGCTCCTCCTCCCTCCCTCCTTTTTTTAATCCTTTTGGCTGTGCTTATGCGTTCTGCAGTTAGCGACATTGGGCTGTATTCTGCATGCTAAATTTCTTAAAAAGAACACATAACTTTTGTAACATGGCTCCTAGGAATCAATTTTCATTTCCTAATTTAGCTGATGACAGACTTGGGAAGGCCTCTTCTGAGACTCCCTTCTTATTGCACATAAAGAAGAGAATGTATTTAATGTAACTAGCCACTCAGTAGCGCTTAAACAGCAAAGTTTAAATGCAGTCAGTGATGAAATTCTGTAGACACAGCCCCCGCTGATATGTATAAGATCAGAGAGTCAACCACCAGATTCAATTTTCTACAGAATTTCATTTTCCTTTTGCGGTGTATGCAAATATCTCTTGAGGTGTTTTTCTTTATTTTGTTCAGGTGGCTGAAAAAGCAATGGAGGATGTTGCCCTTCCATATCCTTTCAGGGCTCATGTTTCAATACATAAAAAAAATCTGTTTTCTCAAGTCATAGATGTGGAAACTCCCCCACAATGCCACAATTTCTACTCCCTTCCTGAACAGAAACAAAGACTTTTACCAGTCCAGTTAAACTTTGTGTGACTGACTGATTGCCCTGAGGAAAGAACTGGAAAGATCAAGGGGAAAAGTACATACAGTTTTGACTATATTTATTTTTGATCAAAATGCTTGAACATACACATTCCCTTTTGAGTTCTGAAGTCCATAACTAAGAAACTGCTCTAACACCATCACATTAAAGCACCTAAGCCGTTTACATTAGTATGCAAACTGTTTATTCAACCAAATGTACTACATATAGGATGTTTACATACCTTGCTCTGTTTATATAGACCATTATTTGTTTTAAGCAGAGAAGAACCAGTTAAAACTTCCATGAGACAGAGTGTTGACAGTGTTGGATTTCTTTCCCTTTAAATCTTCCTTAAATAGGGGTTGATCTAGCCTCTGTAGATGACTTATAGAGGTAAATGCAGAGCTCGGATCATTTTTGCCTGCCACCCTATGCCTATAGGACCTATTGATCCTGGAAGTATCATTTTAGCTTCCTCAAGTGTTTCTGGCTTGGTGGGGTATGCTGCATCAGTCCAACCTTTGCATGCTGACAACTTTTCATTTTTCTATAACTTAAGCTGCTCGTCCATGACATGAAAACTCCCATCATACTGAAGTATATTATCCAAATGAGATGGGGCAGGCAGAGAAACCTTAGTTTCTCCCTTTGTGTGTGCAGCTTGTAGGCAGTAATGCGGACACAATGAACTTATTTAAGTTGGGAGTAATGGGGTGAGATTGCTCACACCATTACTTTAGATGGAAATTGAGTCTATTCTGTCTGCACTGAAGTCTTCTTGAGGCTCTCTTTTCTGCTTTATTTTAATTCTCTTTGCCTAAAGGATAATGAATATGAAACTTTGCAAAGCAGACTTTTCCAGCCAGGAGTCATTCCAAAGAATCAGTTATATAACTCTGGGATTTTTCTTTTCTTTTTTTTTTTTTTTGCCTGTGAGAAGGTTGTTTATTTATTTGCTTTACCTTTCTAGTATCCTAATTATGAGCTACCCTAACTCTCTGGGGCAATCATTTTACAGCTGAAACTTAGTAGCAGAAGCTTTCATTTAATCAAATTTTCATTGTTCATGCATTACAAATTAAAAGCTTGATTCTCTCCTATTCACTAATTACATATTGCAACTCCAGGCTTTTTCTGTCAGTAATCTTTGTAGTTAATTTCAACTCTGATCACTGGTAACTGGAACTTTTCACTGGTAGCAGTTTACTATCATCACTCGTTTATTATGTTATGGAGTCACCTGGGAAACCCAGGTCCCTTTATACTGGATGCTATACTAACACAAACCACAAAGACACTGCCCAGCTTAAAATGGTGTAATGAGTTTCTTTAAGGCCACATATTAAAACACTATGCCTACAAGATAATAGCATATTATTAATTAGTTAAATGTCCATGAGAACAAAGTTGTAGACCAGGATGCAATATGTGGAAGAAAGAAGATCATGGAACCACAATCAAAATACAAGAAATAAAAAGTTGCTATCAGCTGTGGCTTAGATTCAGAAAGTATGCAAATATATAAGAAGTAAGTATCCGATGAGAGAAAGATAAATATGTGTTAAAGTACATATTTATCTAATACCCACAGATAGGTATTCTATTTGCAGATGACTAACCTGCTTAGGAAAACAGGTATTTTTCCTTGACAAACACATTGCCTAGTTCAGCTTCCTGATACTTAATGCATTCTGTGTCCCAAAGCAGGAAATTAACTGCAGCAGGAGACAAAAAATGACCACAACCACATTGCTTCCAAATCAGATCTATGATTCATTTTCACTTAGCGTTTGTTGAACAGCTCCTTGGTAAGTCACACCACACCCACTTGCATAAAGGATAGAAACAGACCAATAAGCAACCTATAAATTATTCAGTTTCTTTCTTCTACTATGAGAGCAAGAGTTTTTATTTATATTCTTACATTCATGAATGATATTCAGGTTAGGAAACATGTATGGGTTTGTGTGTATAATGGGGGAGATGCCAGGAAGATGAAGGCACATTATCACATTATCATGCAGGATTCACTTTAGATCCTACAAAAAAGGTAACTGACAATTTTCCTTTCACTTTGCATAATATTTGAAATTTCTTCAAGAGATTGAACTTGTTATTTGTCATGGTAAGGTGCGTATTTAAGGAAATGCGCATTATAAAGTTGTATAGAGCTGTATTAAAACACATTTCAAATCTTAATGCAGGAAAATGAAATATTGAACTCTTGAGACATTTGTCCTCATATCATCTCATTGAAACCTATCCTGAAGATATATATTGTTTAACAGATTGAAAATTCAGTTCATTTGAAAGAAGTGGTGTATAAAAGCAATCTTTATCTTACTTTGTAAAAGATACATAAGCTTATATATGCCAAATAGTCAATGCTTTGAATTCCTTACTTCTTTCCCTGAGTTTGACATGGCTCTTGAATGTAGTTTGATTCACATGGAGGATCCTCCCCTGCCAACTTAAGAATAATTCTCTCTCTCACTGCAGAATAATAACACGGAAGCTGAGCAGATATTATATAAAGTGAAAAATCCATAACTTTCACCAATTGCTCAATGACTTAAATTCAATATGTCCCAAAACACTGAATTTCTCTTCTGCGGATTGTAGAGAATTGCGCTTCCGGACTTGTACCATCTGCTGATCTGGACTCTCTCTCTGGCCTTCAGAGCACTAATAGCAAAGGAAGGAGACAAAAGCATATAGCACATGAATCTTAAAGGAAGTAAAAAGAGGTGAAAAGCATTGACACTAACAGTATCATGGAAAGAAGAGGCTTGATCTTGTCTCTATCTGTTTTTCTTTGTTTTTGTTTGTTTGTTTCAGATTTGCACTAGCAGAATAAAATGGGTTCAGTGCAGGAACATAAGTTTTGGGCTATGTCTTAACTACAAGTGAGCAGCAGGCAAGGACAGAGGCACAGACAAATGGCGGAGAAGAGCAGTAATACCAATGCTGCAGTGTTTAATCCCAAACCAATGTGACTAAGAAGAATAGTCATCCTGGCTGTGGTCCTTGTTATGGGCAGACCAAAAGGAAAAGAGTACAGCACCTCAACAACTGAAATCCCTTCATTGCCAACAGATGTGAGCACAGCTGCTCACAAAACACCGGTGTCAAAATGAGCACTCAGGCATTGGCTAACATGTGTTTAGGGCAGAACAGGGCATAGCAAGTTTAGAAATCAAACTAGGGGTTGGGAGAATATTTTCTGTTCACAGAAGGCCTGATCATATGTTTAACAGGTTCAATATGTTCTCATACTGATATAGTAGCATAACCACATGGCTTTGTTATAGTGGTGCAGCCTAGTAGAATGAAAAGGATTTTTCAAATTACAACCATATTCCAGCAGTTTCCTCCAGTCCATAACCCATGTTCCTCCGTAATGATGCAGGGCTTGATACACAGTGTAGCTTGGGTTAGTGGCAGGGTAATACCGTCGCTCCAGATCTCAGAGGACTCTCAGACTCTTTTTTTTTTTTTTTTTTTCTCTCTTGCTCAGTGTTTGCTCAGAGTTTGTGAATAAAAAGTTCTTGGAGCTTTTTATTTACTCTAGCAACTGCTCCCTTGCGAAGTCTGGTTGTGAATTAATTGGGTGTTCCCACTGTTTTGATGTAACAGGAAAGAGAAAGCAAGAACTACTTGCTTCTGTTTTTTGTTTGTTTGTTTGTTTGTTTGTTTGTTTGTTTTTTTAGGGGTTGCATTTTCAAGACTTGTTGTCTTTCATGTCTTCCAGAAATAAATACACCTCAGATCCCCTTCTAACTCTTACTTCTGTTCCAGTCCTACTCCTGACATTTGCTTTTCTCCAACACCTACCCACAAGTGCTTGACTCTCCTGTTCTTCCATGTCATCTTCCTCTCATTTCTGACCACTTTTCCAAAACTTCTTTTTTTTCCCTGCAATCCATTCCTTCCAATACACTATCAGTCTGGAAGAGACAATAAACATCTCTAGTTTATTCTGTGTTTCTCCAGTGTCTGTTCCGCTGGCTTCTGCTTTTTCTACAATACTTCATTCTTCTGCTTACTCTTCTGTTTCTATTTTACGAGGGTAATTCCCAGGAAATGCTTCATCCTGCTACCGCTATAAGGGAGCTCATCAAGGGCGCAACACCATTGAAATACCTGTAGGTAGCAATAATAATTTTTTTCTTGAATGGCTTATGTTGCAGCTATTTTCTGAAGATTTCAAAACATCACATACATTCTTTCCTCATTTTGAAAGGACCCTCATCCTGCTAAGTTAGAACTGTTCTCTATCCTTTGGAGATTCCCTCCCTCATTCATCAGTATCTTCAATTTAGGTGCTTGAATATGAAGCTGGATGGATAACTTGAAGCACTTAAGTTTGACTTTGTTAGAGACACTTTGTTCAAGGTTATAGAACAATTAAGTGCCAGAAGTGGAAATAGATCCAGATTTCTTTGTTCTCATAACATAGAAAAATCACTGGCTCATGCTTCTTCTCCTTCTGCCAAGGTCAATCCATATCTAATGTAAGTATTGCATCATTCAAAGAAAACACAAATGGCCCCCAAAGTTTACAGGCATAATTCAGTTTACAAAAAATTGACAGATTTCCATAACAGAATATACGATGGTGTCTGCACAAGTATTCAGCAATGTTGTAACCACTGGAAAAAAAAAAAAAAATCAAATGTATTTGAATTTCTGAGGAGGATAATATTGGCGCACATTGCATGCTCAATTACACCTGTGCAAAATTTAGGGATGATTCTTTAACTGAGTTAATTATGAGAAGGCTTCATTTGATAACATGCTAATTTTGATGCAATTTTGGCTCTATTGTTTCTCTATTCAGACAAATAATCTGAAGAAACTAAATGAATGGTCAAATTAAAAAAAAAAAAGAAGTAGAATAATACCCGTATATAAAAATAGTCAGCATCATATTTTGGAGACGAAACTACTTTTGTATTTGTTCCCATTAGAATTCTGTCAAAATTAATTATGTGGAATTGATATTATTATTACATATTGAATTCAGCCTATTGAAATTTATTCTGTTATTCAAACCTATAGGAGAGAATTAACCATAAAAAAAAAAGAAGGAAGGGAATACCGTAATCTAGGAAATAGATTTGAGTTATTTTTTTACCTAGAAGGGTTTTGCTTTGAACCTGATCTTTTTTCCAGAGTTGATCTTTCTATTCATCCTTAATAAAAGTGTAAAATGGAACATAACTGCTGCTTGTTCTGAGATATATTGATTATTTCCTTCTAGCTCTTGAAAAATGATGTCACTGCTGTACTGGTACAATATAGTTTTTGATTCCCTGGGTTAATATATTTATTTCAGAAATTCCCTGTTTGAAATTTTCTAGCTTTAGAATCTTTTATTCAAGCAAACAAACAAAAAAGGCCAAAAAAAAGAAAAAAAAAAGTGCCTTGGGATCATCAGTATTCATAATGATATGAAAAGCACTTTCCACTTCTTGAAATTTGACTGCTGAGCTTTTTTCCATTTTCAGTCATTCTACTAATACTCAATGTTATCACAGCAGCTGAGCCCGAGAGAACAAAACAGGCTAGTAACAAAATGATGCCCAAACATTTACACTTCAAAGGAGCTTTGCAAAGAGCAAACTTCTCATACTTAATGCCACTGATTTATTACTCCTTAAGAAGTCCTCTTATTCCCCAATCCTTATTATTCACGGACTTGTGAGGAAACCCAATATATTCAAAGTGGCTCCAAGTACATGAAGTAAATTGTAGCATCAAAGCTCTGAACTCAGTGAAATTGCTGTACTCACAAAGTCATTATCATGTGCTTGCAGGGCAGTGATCTTTATGAGCATGTAGGACACTGTGATCTTGTCTTTGATTTATCCACAGGCCTTGCTAATTTTGACCAATAAGCCATAGAATGGAGTGGATCAATTGCTCATGTTGGAGTTTGCAGGGTCTGCAGCAAAATGTGTCAGTGAAGGGAAAGAGGAGATTAAAGTAATCAGATAGTACTAAATTCAAGAATCAATCAGCAATTTTTAAACTATTATCCATTCAAAGAAGTTTGAGAAAAGACAAAATAATGAAACACAAAAAAATGTCTTTAGGCCTCAGTCTGCCCAGAGTGCTACAAATGGGGAATTTTGTTCTTGATTTTAATGGGAGCAGGAGCAAGTTCTTTTAACTTTGGAAATTATCTGATCTAAATTGTGTTTGACGGAAGAATAAAGATCTTGAAGATATCTGACCCAATTATTTAATGCCTGTGGTGTTCCATTTACATGTCAAAGCACCTGGATACCACAACTGAGTGTTCTGTGGGGAGGATCTTTCCACTCTGAGGATAAACTCATGTATTGCTCAAGCTACCTTCCCAGAAAGTGATATGCAAGAGTCAGTTTAATATGATGACCTTCACTTTTTAAGCAGAAAATACATAAAGTTCTGCAGGAGCTGAACATTTTATTTATTTAGTTTTCAACCGAATTAAAAGTTTTAGTATTATATGGACTGACAATAGGTATTTAAACATGTGAGAAAAAAGAAATGCCTTTCCATACGCCTTTCCAGTAGACCTCTCAAAAGTTAACAACTTTTCAAGTACGTCATTGAAGACATACTCAAGAAATGATGAGACACAATTATTTAAAATATAAAGAGAGAGTTCTATTTTAATAATTGAGTCTCATTAATTCCTGACTATGGAGGCAAAGATGCCTTCAAGAATGTATTTAACTTTAAATACAACATTTAAGAATATGCTCAGCTTAAAACTCTTTGACTTTAAATAGGGCCTTCATATAGTTTCTCTTGCTGAGTTATGAAGTTTGGTTTCCTTTTGAGATTTCAAAACTCATAGTTATGATCGAGATGGAGGAAGGTGAATACCAGAAGTGAGAGTCCTGATTTTTTGTTGTCTCACATCTTCCACATTTCTGAGCACTTACGAGTGCTAAAGACATTAAATATAGTCTTCTCTTTACACTAGCAGGAGTAACTTACATACTGTTTTTTGCATACACTTCACTAAAATTTAACATTCAAACTGCAAGGCACTGGAGGATCAGGATTTGGAATTACGAAATTTACTGGGGCAAAGAGCTTTGCATGCAAATGTGTGTGATTCTTTCATAATGAATTCTCACATAAAAAGTATCTTTGCTTTTAGCAAGTCCACCACTCCTTAACATGCAAGATACATGGCTAAAATAAAGTTCTGATGCTCTCCACAGAGCAGCAAAACAATTACCACAAGCAAGTCCATCACAAATCAAAATAAAGAAGGTTAGAAAAATGTATCTATAAAATCCTTTCAGAATCTGTGTTTCTTTTCTTCAAAGAATGTTATTCCAGAGTCTTCTGATCCTAATTATTAAAGAAAAGTATCTGCAGTAAAGTAACTATAAGTCTTAAAATTTCATTTGTACTGATTTAATTCCGTTGAATTTTTAGCTCTTAGAGAATTTCTTCTGGCAGATATCGGTTATCTTTTGGTAGTCAAAGCTTCACCTTAGCTCAGCGTGTGTGACCTTTAGTCAGGCTCAGTGAGCTATAAAGGTAACGAAAGACCGGGCTATAATGATAGAGAGGGGTGGATTCCCAGCTGATTTCAGTGCAACTGTATCTGCTGAGGAGTTTTTCCCACACGTTTTAGTTCTGAGTGTTTTGTAAAACCCTGTGTATCATAAAACACTTGCAACATGCTGTACATGAAAACATAATCTTTCTTATCAGAAGCAATAAAGATATCCAAAGAATATAATTGTTCTACTTAAGATAAAGAAAAAATCCCTTTGCAAACACGTGAGTAGCAGGAGGCCACGTCTTTGCCGCTCTCACACACTGCTCGGACCGTGGGGGCTCTGCCTGCCGGTTTGCAGCCCCTTCAAGGACGGCCGCACGCGGGAAAGCGGGAGCAGTTCTGGTGCCGCGGGGCAGCGTGCTGGACGAGCGCGATGCTCGCTTCAAGCACGGCTCTGCCAAGGGCTTAGGAAACCCCAGCCAAGGCTCCTGCAAAGCACCCGCTCGGTGTGGGGGAGCTAAGCTCGCAGCAGCGCTAGCGCGGGAGGTGTCCGCTGGCCAGGGGCAGCTCCGGAGGCCTGGCCCAGGTAGCCGCGCGCCGGCCGCGCTGCCCTCTGCTCTCTGCTGCTGTGGCCAACAGCTCGTACCAGGGGTGCCCGGCGGGAGCTTCTCCAGAGGTAGACGCGGGGCGCACCTGGGCGTCGCGGTCGCTGCTGGGAGACATGCCAAGGATCTCCCAGAGGTTCCGCCGGCCCCAGCTGCCTCAGCAACAACCCTCCCATCTCCTCCTGGAGAACGGCATTCCCATCCACCCCAGGTTGCCTCTCACAGAGAATTTCACCCCCCGAATCAAGATGGAAATCGTATGCCAGAAGAAAGCCTGGCATTACAACTGGTTTTGTGGAGGAGTAGCACGTGATTCTCAATGTTTTGCTGAAAACTGGAAGATAAATCTACCCAAATAACTCCCAGCTGTTACCAAAATGACAGATTTGCAGGTAACATAACAGTCTGTGCTAGCAATGCCTCTCGCAGCGACGGCGCGATTAGAGCAAGAGGCAGCAGGCCTGCTCTCACCACAAGGATGGCTGCACGGCGGATCGCTACAAATAGCTGAGAGCCTTCTGATGTCTATTAATATGCTAGGGCAAGAAGAAAACAGGGAATAGACAAAAGAGCTGAGTCTGTTCCCTTTCATGAGAAACATGGGAAACCACTAGGCAGAAAACAAAGGACACCTCGAGCTCCCTCCCTTTAAAATATTTCCCAATTAAAATGTTAAACAAATACCATTGGGCTCAGACTGTTTACACAAGGCTGGTCTTGTCAAAGAATAAATGCTGGCAGGGCAGGCAAGAAAATGCCAAACTCTCTCATCTTCTGTATACCTGTAGAAAAAAAACTTGCATAATTAATAGAACAGCAACTTTAGACAGGCCCCAAGGGCTAGAACCACAAAATCTTCCAGACCCCTTGCTGCTCTGCTTGGCTCCCAAAGGTAGAACCTCCAATTTCCTTGTCGGCTACCGCTTAATCCTGCCTAAACAGCCTAATCACTACGTTTTCATCAGTTAAGCCCCCTGGTGCTTAAAGAGATTTTACCATGCCACACACAGCATCCCCTGATTGCCTTCAGACCAAGCCCTCTTGCACCAAAGGTGCTCGCTGGACTCTGAGCTCCATGGCTCCAAAGCAGCCTTCTTGGGAAACTCAAGCAGAAGACCAAAGGGCACTTTGGTGCCCCTCTTTGCCCCATCATAGCATAGCAGTTGTGGATGCTGGATACTTATTTTTCCCTCACAGAAGGAGAGATGGGTTTTGCCTGAGGGCAGCTTGTCTGCTCTGGTGAGCCTAGCCTGTGCTCCCCGTTCTTACCTGCCTGGATCACTAGTATGATGGGCATCATGGTCTTCATCAAGAAGTGAATTGCTGCCTCATCTCCCTTGACTGGAAAATTCAGTTTAGGAAGACAAAAGAAAAAAGGGCTTTAAGAGACCATGATGCTGAGTACAGAAGTGTGCTCCAGCAGGAACACATGAGAATAGCACAATTGTATTTATTGGCTCTTGAAAGCACTTGAAAGGAGTTCAGCTGTCTCACTGCATATTACAGCTCTCTCTCCGTGTTTCAAAGAAAAATGGTGAATTTCAAAGGAATTTTATGATGGGTTGCATGCTAATCATTAGTAAACATATCAATCAGTGTATAAATACATACATAAATTCTGTGTGTAAATATGTGTGTAGGTGGGTATCCACAACATCAAACATCTTAATTTAATAGTTCAAAAATATTTTTATAACCTAAAAACAGCTGGGAGTATTTCTAGTGTTGTGCTTTACCAAGCCAGTGAAATAGAAATGCTGACAAACCTTCAAACTCTACAGCTGGTAAGCAGTTACAAAAGATAGTTAGAATTTACACACCTTAGCTTCTGAATATTCATATAGCTCCGTAAATATTATGCATTTATTATAAACCTATTGTCATCCTTCCCAGAGGCAGAGGACACACAGTGCCTAGCTGGTTTAATCAGCTTCCATATGAATAAATGGCTTCTTAAAAATGCAGAGTCAGTATCTCTTCTCAAGACATCTCTGGGTGAGCTGACCTCTTTAAGCACACTGTTTATTAGAGTAAGTCTGTACTGGCCCAATAGCCTAACACTCCCCTTAGCCAATTAAACTGTGCTTATAACAGGTTTCCCTTGAAGGATCTGTGAAAGGCTGAGAATTTTAAGTGGAGATTTTAGCATGTCTCATTCCTGAATCCTTTTTTTTTTTGCCTTGTTTTTCCCCCAAGATGCATTCCCATGTCTTTTTCACTGCCTCAGGTACCAAAAGACTCTTACGACTGGGTGACATGCTGTTCTCAGCTGTTAAGCTAATTTCATTAATCCTAGCATCAAGAGACATTTGCTCTTGACATTTTTAAGGGAAAACGCCAGGTGGTTCAGAAAGTTGTTCCAAAACTGGCAAGTTTACATAAAAACACACCCCTCTCCCCCCCCAAAAAAAAAACTGCTGTATGCCTCATGTCCAATTTCTATATTTTTTTCTTCATGAATAAAACCAAAATGATTGCCTGATTGCCTAAAAGTCTTGTCATAAAATACATAAAAAAAAACAAACAACAACAACCAGAACTGGAAATTTTCTTTTAATAACATGCTCTACTTCAGTTTAAAAGCTGGATATTTACATCAAGGGAGCACAAGCATGTATCCACAGGCTTACATTTTTATATTGTATAGCTTCAAAGTCTGATAACTTTCATTTTTTAAGAACCTTTAGTTTTGATTCTATGGGTAAGGCTAACACATACCCAGTAGCATATTTTAGTGGTACATGTCATTTTGCTTCCTTATTTAAAAATGCCTGACTACAAATCTAAACTGTGAGTGATAGCTAGCAAGTTTTAGTTTTCATCAGCAAGGAAGATACAGCTCTTTAAGAGAAATGATTAGCTTCAGAAGATGAGTTCCTTTCTTAAATCAAAGGGATTACCATTCTTAGCAATTACCAAGATATTTTGATGGTCCACTTTTTAATGTGGCCCTGTAATTCTCATTATTAAATCGTCCTTGATTAATTTTATTTTACATCATTACTTTTACATGCACTTACCTTAAACTTGTTTTCATCAGAGAATTACATTGGACTCTATATGACTTAAATAACTTGGTTTCTTTAGCAATAATATCTACCAGATATTAAACCTGACAACAAATATTTATTTGGTTTTTCTTTCAGATTTGTCCTGGCTTGTTAGAAAGCATCTCAGAATGAGTCAGAGGGAAGATCAGGGTAATTTAAAGTAATTTTCTTTTATTATGTCTGGTTCTTTTATGGGAAATCCTTTCTTTGGCGGGATCTGCAGCAGTACCTCGCTATTCTGATTAAAACATTAACTTAGACTGGTCAATTGAGACCTCAATCCAAGATCTGAGATTAATTCTTTTGCTTTTATTCTGTTCATTGATGATAATAGCACTCCTTAATGTATTTCTCAAGTGCATATATAGAAGAAACTCATTGCAAAAGAAACATTCTTAAAGGAGTGCATAATTGTTATTAGTGCTATTGCTGTTGCTAATGTTTATATCTTTTTTCTTCCTATACTGGACTTGTATTAAACTTTTAAAATGCATTTTATTTCTTTTAGGAAAGTCTAGCTCATGTAATGTTCTAGTCATTTTTATAGTGATGATAGGTGCTACTTATCTTTTTTTTTCATAAGATGAAGTTATTTTTCCCATGGCATCTTTTTTAGCCAGAGTTTCTTAAGAAGTTAATCAAAAAAAAAAAAAACTCTACAAATTATGTATATACAAATACTGAAACTCCTTTTTGCATCCATTTACAGCAGTGGGATAAAAAAGGAATCAGGATTATATATCTTTTTTTCAAAAAAAACTTCCTGGAACAAATGCAGCTGCTAGCTAAGAATAGGTGCCATTTATCGTATCTATTGTTATAATTCCATAGCCAAAAACCTAAACACATTTTATTTGGAAAAAAAGAACACTTTCATGCGACATATTTACGCAAACCACAACCATTGGCTGACGTATTCTACATACATTTTATCTTTCAACAAACTTCAAAAATACTGGCACAGTAGGTGTAAATTTTTTTTCACAGTTTTGAATATAAAGGTAGTATATACTGTGAAATTGCTATTTGAATTAAATCTTCTATTAAAAGCAGAACACTTTAAGCACCGAAACTTATAGCGTTCCAAAAAAGGAAATACAACACAATTGCCAATATGAATAGACTGTCATAAAATATGATAAGAATCAGATCAAATATTGTCTATACATATAAGCACTGACTTCACAGTGCCTAGCTTTTACTCCTAACTTTTATTTAAAGATTTTTTTTTCCAATAAAGCATTTAAAGTATTCTGCTATAGAAAAAATTCTACAGCAAACAACTACAGTCTTCACCATGTGGATATCCCAACTTTTTAGCCATATAAGTAATAGGGCTAAAACCAGGATTTTGGAAATGTCGTACACTTTTTCCCTTCCATACCCTAGAAGATTTTGGACCCTAGCACACTACCATGTTTACTTTATATTTCTTTATTTTTTTGGTATATCAGCCTTCTAAGCCTCTCTGAAGCATCTTTTCTTCTAAATTAATTTTGTTGAATTAATTTCTTGTTTATTTTCTAAATTTTTTCATCACCTTGTTGCAGATGGCTTACATTTTCACATTGTTTTATAAAGGGAGTTTCATCTTACTCATTTGTTTTATCCTCTAAAAACATGTGGCTTTCAAAATGTATGTAAAAAAGACACACTTAACGTACTTAATAAATCTGAATAGGCAGACGATTACTAACATAACTTTTTCCAATCACTCCATGTTTTTCTTTTTAACTCGCATTTATTAATTTAAAAGAGCATATTTCCAAAACATTAGGACTCTGAAGGTTATCTATCTTTTTTTTTCTGTCAGCCTCACTGACAACAAATTATTGTTAGGTTTTAAATGATCAATTTACATAAAATATCTGCATGCAATGCACTATTTTTGTTGTTTATTCTGTAGTGATCTAAAATATCCTAGAAAAATTAATATTCTGTATTTGCACTGAAGATGTTACAGTCTGTCCAATGGACTTGAATATCAAATACGGCTATACTGCATTTCAAGGTAAGAAAAGGGTAGGAAAGATCACAGCTCTGTGTTGCATATAGTCCTGTGGTTACTTGTTCCATATGCAGCATAAGATATATTATTTTTTATTGTGAAAATAAAACTATGTTGCAGATAATAATGCAGAAATGGGAAATTTGGAGGAATTTGAATGAGGTAAAGGGAGAAGACTGACAAAGTTATGTTGTGAGAGCTCTAAGATTAAGTGTTGAGTGGAAGAAATGATGGAAGCATTTGTACGAAGAGAAGAAAAGGGATCTAGAGATAAAAGCTGGAATCATCAGCAGAGCAGGGAAAATTGTAATGAGTAAGTGTGAAAAGGAATTAATTCAGCACATAAGCAGAGACTCTGTGTCTTATAACCTTAAAAACAATCACAAGAAAAATGAACATGAGATGAAAATAGTAAGAGGTGAAGTGACTCAGGCACTATAAAAAGGGAGGTGACAGTCTGAGGACCAGGTCTCCTGGAAAGATCATTCTGATGACAACAGTCTAGACTAATTGAAGAGACAGAAATTAATATTAAAAAAAAAAAGTACGTCTGTCACAATGAGACTTTTTGTTGAGATTAATTATATAGTTCCCTACAGAAGGAAGACCTTCCTATAAACAATATGTAAAACAACTTAATGCTCTTGTCATTTTCCCTGTAACATTGTTAGATCCATAAAATATCATGTTTCAGAAAAACACTGCATAGAGGAAGTATGGGACTGTTACAACTTAGAATTAGCTAGTATAAAAAATAATACAATATCACAAATTTCTTAAAGATATCTTTTTTTTTTATAGATATATGGTTCATGCAGGTCAGTCTGCTATTTCCTACATATTGTCTAAAACATAGAGTCGAAAAAAGACTAAACATAGTGTCTAAAAAAGAAAAAAAAAAAAAAGAAGATAAATATGTCATTATCTATAAAATCCAGGCAAGGGAATTAACATCAAGGTAGCAGCGCATTCCCAAGGACTAATTGCCAGAGTTCAAAATGCTCTTCCTAATTTCTGGAGACTGTAGGGCAATTTGTTCCCCAAATGGACACGACTCCCTCAGCTGCCGTTTTCAACCCCAGGCGGTCTCTCCATCTCAGCCTTCTCTCCCATCCATAGACAGATTCTCAGACTCCTCCTGGGAGCCCCCACCCCAGGTTTGGACTTTCGTCTTCCTCCTACTCCTGAGCCCTTGATGTTGGTGCCAAGTCTGTAGCCCAGCCTAACCCAGCAGGCTGGTTGGCACCTGCTCTGCCCTGCTGTCTGCTTCTTTGACTTTCAGTCATTACTGTGTCCAAGTTCCCTCTGACCACAAGATTTGATTCCAATTCCGGGCTTTAATCTTGTCCTGAAGTACCAGGAACCCCTTTTTTTTCCTTTGGCTGGATAAGTAATTTCTCGTTTCTGCCTGGACCCAAATTATCTCTGCCATCAGTAAAATGGTTACCAATTCCCACGGTATTAGTGATGGGTGAAGTGAAGTCATCACTATCATGTCCTCATGAAAGGCTGGTTGTAAACCAATACAGAATAATAACACAGGGTACTATGTGTAGTTTACACTTATTGGAACCAGTGTTTGCCTTTTGTATTTTTAGCTTACGGGTAAAACCACACCCTGTCCTCCCTCCCCCGCCCCTTGATGGGCAAACCCAACAGAAACTCTGCAAGTTGAAACTCATGGAGCTTCCTAGCCCTTCCATAATTATTTTTATCCCCAGTGTAAGGGATGATTCAACCCTCAGAGCTGTGAAGAGAGACAGAGATAAAGAGAAAGAGAAGAGTCTACTTAATTGCTGTTGAAAGTAATCCTTTCCACATGAAGTAGGACTGGGTATTGGAAGATGGACAGTCAGAGCTGGAAGGGGAATACTACTAGGGCTATGTAGAAAGAAGTGATGCATCTAAGGTCCTTGGTTATCTTTGACATAGCAAAGATAAATAGTGCCTTATAACCACTTAACCAATGTTGGGAGGACAATACACACAAGGAAGATAAAAGAAATCAGTGCAGTGTTGTTTATATTTTTGTTTTACCTCTTTGCTAAAGTAGGGACAGAGTTCATGCTACATATGGTTTCCTGGGAACTTAAGGACGGTGCCTGCTTCAAACACTTTGGAGAAGTAGGAAGCAGAAGAGGGAGAGTCATCAAAAACAAGATACTCTGAAGTATAAGTCTGGGGAAGATTGATGTGGTTGTCTTCATAACATGTGTTCTGTTCATAAGAAACCTGGAGAATCTCCATCTTCAGGATATTCTTGTTAAAAAAGGCAACAAATGGCAACCAGCTACAGGCGAGATATGTATGACAGAAACCACCTCCAGGTGAGATATCTATGGCAGAAAGAAATTCAAGAGCCAAAACAAATGAAAAAAATCAGGGAGAATGTAAGAGAAAGGAGAAAAAAAATAGAACATGCAAAGAAAAAGCATATCTAGAAAAACAGATCTAGAGAAAATCTTGGATTTTGTATAAAGAAGAAAAAAACAGAGCACTATGTGGCATTAACTATAGGTACAGTACTCCAAATGCCTAATCTCAGTGTGAGGGATTGTCAAAGGCGACTAAGAAGCGATAGTCCTACTGACAGGTAGGTGGGTGTTACCACTTGAAACTGCAGTCTTGATACTAAAATAAAAGTGTGGTGATATTTCAGTTATTTGGTAAGGTTTGAAGTTGACTATATAATTCACATGCTGTTCTCATGGACTCATCGGCTGCTGCTCACACGCACAAGGATCTGTGCCACAGTGGGGTGTCACACTGCTGTCTGCTTACAGTGGGTATACGCCATCCTCACTGTGCAATTCCTTACAAGCACCAAATTTAAATTTTGTACAAAAGAGCGAAGATTTATAACTATTTATTCTATTTCTAATTTTTTTCTCCCCTGATCAAGACAATGCCCAATGGCAAAGTTTTAGTTGATCGTATAACCAAGCACTGTTGA
The DNA here is from genome assembly GCA_013398735.1 of Nothocercus julius. Classification (NCBI taxonomy): domain Eukaryota; kingdom Metazoa; phylum Chordata; class Aves; order Tinamiformes; family Tinamidae; genus Nothocercus; species Nothocercus julius. The sequence continues at coordinate 6,109,658 of VZSV01000030.1, forward strand.
CAGTATACACATAAATGAGGAGACCAGGAAAAACACAAAACAAAGAGATTTTTCAAAAAAAAATCTAATTTGGTAAGCTTGGTGTCTGTAAGTAGTCATTCTCTTCATCAGTTTTTTACATTTTATACAGTTTTCATATGTGTTGTTAAAAGGCTATTCAGTTAGTCAAGGGTGGCCTTTATGGAAATAACTTCTAACTTTGGGATCTGACTAATATGATTTGTCCCAGAAGGAGGGACATTTTGTATGTAAATCTTCTTTTAGATTAATTGTTGTTATTCTTTTAATCTTACAGTGTGGCAGACAGTCCCTTGAGTGCTAGTAAATGTGGAGTGGTTTCTAGCTTTGCTGTCTTCCAACTGCTCCTCTTCTTTGAGGACAATAAATTTTACTCACATTATGTATATCTCAATCATGATTGACTTTGGCTAAAAGCAAATTGGTTTTATGCTTTACAATGACAGTCTTGTATCCTGAAGAAAAGGCCACATTTATATCTTAGCAGGGTAAAATGTCACCTCCCATGTTCTGCCTCTGGTGAAGAGAAATGTCTGCTCTGTCTGGGATACACCTGTCTTCAGAAGACAGGGCATTCCCAGATCACCCATTCATGAGATACTGGAGTGATCTGTACCAAAGCTTGAAGAGTAGTGTCAGTCATATCCCAAGAGCAACACTCAGGAAGGAACTTTGAGAAGGAAAGAGGACAAACAACTTCATCCACATTTTTTTAATTATTATTTATTTATTTATTTATTTATTCATTTATTTATTTTTATTCTAAAGCCAAAAAACTTTGCTTGAACAACTTTGTGCCAAACAATTTTGTTGAATAATATACTGAGCTGCGGGGCTACTGAAATGCTCAGTCCTATCTATGAGAAAAAAGTTTAATCAGACAATTTCCTGATGAAGTTGTGCAGCAACCACTGGTGTTTTTCTGACTCACACTGAGCCAGGAAAACTCTTACATCACTCTTGAAGAAATACCAGTGAAATGTGATCTACCTCTATATGCATTTTACAGGTAGATGACAGGAGCGAATGGCATCTTGAGCCTACTACTGCCAAGCCTATCTGCTATCTACACCAAAGTAGAGAGGAACAGGCAGTATCTTGGACAAAGTAGATGTGCGTTTTATATCATGAACATTAAAGCTGCATGATAGAAATAGGCAAGAGCAAGCACCATTCCAAAATATGGTCGTATTGCTGGTGTCATCAATTTTAATATGCACATAAAATCATCGTAATTGGTGTGGACCTGAAGTGTGATGAAGCAATACCCTTTGTGATTTGGTAACGGCACTGAACTAAAATGCATGTTCCACCCAGGCCTTGGCACAATTTCTTCTGAAACCATTCCTTCTGAATGGTGTGGACACGTCTACAGGTCATTAGGAGCTGCACTGAATAGACTAGACAGCAGATGGCCTGGCATAATCTCCATGGCAGTAATAGCCTCAATTGATCTATTAACTTTGCATAACTAATATAATTATCAAAATACCGTTGATCACCAGCATGGAGCTGGTCATCAGTAGATGAATATGACCTTGCATGTCTCCAAAACTGTAACAGCAGAACTCAATAGCTCTGAAACCCAGTATCAAGAATCTGGAATAAACATTTCCCAGGAGATGTCAACTCATCTCTGAAGTGTAGGACCTGTATGGGGTGTGTGTGTTTGTGGATGTGGAAACAAGAGTGCTCCTCTCTTTAGCCAGTGCCACCTTGTCACATGAAGGTACTTGTGCATATTCAGAAATTTAGAATTCACTAATGGTCATGACCTATCATTGCCAACCTCTGGTCCATTACTTCATCTTTCTAACACTAGTCTTCCATCCTGCTCCCACAGTGGTCTTGCGACTAAGGAGGCCGGGCATGGCGGGGCTGGAAGACTTAGAAAGATGAAGGAATGGACCAGAGGTTGGTAATTGTAGTCACTAGCAACTTGGCCATGTTTCCATTATACTGGAGAGTGTCTGGCTTGGCATGGAATCTTGAAAGTCCATTTGATGTAACAGGGAGGTGACTTTGAGTTGTCTACTTCAAGCGCAGTCTACCATGGCTGTAGGCAATGGGTCTCACCCCTGCTTGTTACACCCTTGGTGTGATCTCTGCTGAGCTGTCTGCACCTCTCTCATCCAGTTTCATGAGTAAAAGCTTGCCTAATTCCATTGATGCAGCAAGACCAGTGTGGATGCTAAAGGGCAGTGAAAGGTAGGTCACTGAGGTGGAGTCATTAGACTGCATTGTGCTGTAGAGAGGTCAGGCTTCAAATGTGAGCTCAAGGAGTGGCCAGGGGTACCTCAGCTGTTCCTTGGGAAGGTGTCAGAGATACATCAGTGATATAGCTCCGGAGAACATCTAGGGGAACACCACTGAGGCACAGCTTACCTGGACAGAGCTGGAACATGATTTTCTGCAGCCCGAAAGCCATATCTAAGAAAAATAGACTTTTATGATGCAAGGTTTAAGACTTGCAGAGATGTGCTTTCATAAGAGACAATGAATCATGGTTTTCATTTAGTATCTGTAGTGGTAGCATTGCTTCGCATGATTTCACACAACTCCCTTGTTTGGGCATCCTAGACAGCACTTGTCTTCTGCTATTTGCTATGTTTTGCAATAAACCATATTTTAACAAATTCTGACTGACCACAGAAAAGCTTTTTTATATTTTCTCTGTGAGTGCATGTTCTGTGGGAAATAGCCCTGTCCAAGAGAAATGCTTTAGGTAAGAGTTTTGCAGAAATATTTATTCTCCAGTTATTCTATTTAATTTGTCAAGAAATCTCCCTCTGCTCCAGTATAGTCTAATTTTACATGAACTATTTGTTTCATATGCACATTAGCATACTATGGTTTCTCTTTTATAGTCACAACAAATAAGAGAGACTAACCAATGAAAAGACCAAAGCTAAAACCACACCCAAACTAAAATGACTATCAGGTTAATGATGGGTGTAATGGTTAAGGCAGACTATAGCAGACAAATGAAGGCTGTCAATGAAATCAAGCTATTTCCTCAACTATATTTTTAGCACTTTTAATAGTTTCAGCATTTTTATAACTAACTGTGTCTGAAGAACAGAAATATAAGGAGACTTAGGGGGTGCAAAGCTCAGGTTTACTTCTAGCCACACACTGAAATACTTGACCCTAAGCTGTAGAAGATCCTTCTCTGCTGTTTAGTGGGGGCTTAGACATCTCAGTAGGGGATCCACAAAAGCCAGGAGAGAGAGTGCTGCTTTAGTGAGTCTCCCTCAGCAGCTAAGGAGGAATAAAAAATTCCAGCTTGGCCAGAGATTTCAACACTGGACTCTCAACTTAACACCTGCTCTCATAAGCATGATCTTTCTCCTAAAGAGAAAAGTTAAATCATGTCTGTCCTTAATTAAAAAAGTTAAAAGCAAACAGAAAACTCTGCCAAGAAGAGAATATTTGTGGAGGTAAGACGCTTACTTAATGCATTTATGAATATTTGAAAATCAAAGGTATTTAGGCACCTTTACTATTTTAGGCATCTTTGGGCCACCGAACTTACAACACTTGAGTGTCAGAGTAGTGGTTAACACCAGTTTATTTGTCCTTTTTGTATTTGTCTTGAAATCTATATTGGGTCTTTTGCTATTCTACTATTGATATATTATTTTTGCTGTTTTGAGGAGTCTCTTTGTTGCTTTCCATTCTCCATGTTCCTTTCCCCAATTTTTTTTTTGCTGATCATAGAATCACAGAATTATAGAATGCTTAAGGTTGGAAGGGACCTCTTGAGATCATGTAGTCCAGCCCCCCTGCACACGCAGGG